>CM067305.1:52058592-52453117 GCA_034231615.1 Meghimatium bilineatum
CAGCCTTTTTGGAAGAAGACGTTAGTCTGGAATATGAACGATGAGACCGGACCAACGAAGATGAGAACTGGTCAACAAGGAGTAAATACTTTCCATCTAATTTTTTCCAGAATCTTTGTGTCAGGAATGTGAGTCTGCCATTATACAACAAGAAGCCTTCTCATTTACAGCAGGAGAAAAGAATTAAGCTGCTTTGCATGCTTATCAAATGCAGTCCATGATTCCGATGTACGAGATATAGCAGCGAAGGCAGAACGACTGCCCGGTATATATATATATATATATAGCAGCGAAGGCAGAACGACTGCCCGGATGTATATATATATATATATATTAAAGTTGGTTCCTGTTGCAGATCACGTCGGATCAGGACATTTGCATGAAGACCATCAAACACATCACTAGCACGAACCGTGAGCAAGCATGCATCCTCGTTAATTGCTGTGGTATTTGATAAAGTGCTGCATAGGTACACAAATGAATAGTGCCGTGCTATGATGCAGCGAGTCCTCCGTAACGGAATTCTACTCAGAAGCTCTTAGTTTTATTATGTTGTATAGTTTCCTCCATTTCATAATGCAGACCAATTAAAATTGTCAAAATTTACAGAAAATTTAACGAATAAGGGGTATGGTGCTAGCAGATTGTCAAATCAGTTTCCTTGTGTCCGGCAAAACGTGGTCAATGATACGATTAGTTGACCTTTGATCCTCTGTCCGAGGCACGCATGTCGTATAATGTCAATATTTGTCTGTAAGAGCTCACGGATTATTTAATAAATATAGGGTTTTGCCGCGTTTGAGTTAATGTTAAAGATGTATGTCCCATATGGAACTATGATGTCTACTATAGTTTCTGCTTTTTCTTTTGATAATTGTTTCCATATAACGAAACATTTCGCATCTATTTCAAAGTGACACTAGAAAAATTTAATTCAAAGAATCTCATTCGTAGAGAATGACTACATACATAAGTATACAATTTCACCGTCTGAGCTATGCGGAGTTGAATTACCAGAGAAACTGGCTTAAATGTTTCTTTTTAATTAAAAACAATCTTAGGCTGAAAAGATAAACACATATTTGTTGCATTTGAATGATAATTTGCGGATATTCTTTTGTTTTTGTATTCCTTCAAATAAGGAGTGTATGATTATCTTATTTCGTTTCGTTAGCAAGTTAGAAACTGTAACATATCAAAGTTATCGCTAACGTATAAAATAAAATATACGCATATATTATATCATTCTTTTGGTTTTGTAATCGCTGGGAAAAAGCCGGGACTTACTTCTAGTATATATATATATATATATATTATATATATATATATATATATATATATATATAATATATATATATATATATATATTATATATGAATACACAATTACACTGATATGATATATTGATATCACGAAAACTACCCGCTAAATTGTATCTGAATTTAACTGTTTCATTCATATTTCATTTCTATACATATATAAATACTAAAATTCAGAGGATGTTCGACAAAGTGGGGAGTGCCACAATAACAAAATAAATAAGGGATAAAGATTAATGTAGTTAATAGTCGTACTATAATACTAACAACTAACTATCAAAATAAACAAATCATTGTAACAACGGAATACACAGTAAACACAATAACAAGAAATGTTTCCACATTGCGGTCCAAACGGAACCTTTTTCAATTCATATACAGGACCGTATACATGCTTTGCTTAAAAGGGAGTGGGGGATGGGTGATTTACATAAAGAAGGTCATCCTTGTGTTTTGGTGTGTCTGGTCCCACTTTTCTGAAAAAACTTATAAGGGGTGTGGGTAGAGAGTGCTGACTTGTTGCCCGCCTTTTGGCCAAGTGCCAAGTGCTAGAAATCACGCTCCGAACTATTAGGGTAAAGGAAGTTTACACCCCTAACCACCACCCGCTAATCTATGGACCGCTGCATGTACAATTGTATGCCTCCACTAATGCACTTCTTCAATTATTAATTTTGCTGTGATTGTCTGAACCCGAATGAGAAACATATACTGAAAACAATGTGAGTTTCGAAGCAAGTTTTAGCAAGGTTCGCTAAAGCGAACTAAGAAGGTTTTAGAAATATAGTTGTACGTTTCATCCCATATATGACGATCAAAGTTCTGCATAAGACATTCCAAGTAGGATGTATCGGAAAGCTAGGCCTAACTATCGCAGACAAGCTATAAACAATCACACCATATAATAATTTTTCATCAATACATCCAGTTCCTAGGCAGGAGTGAGAGAGAGAGAGCTCAGAAGTAGATGAATTATTTAGTTATACTTTTTTTCAAAGTATAATAAATTATCTGAGAAATGTTCATAAAAATATTCACCGAATGTTAAAAATATGTCATCTATAAATTATCACAAAACATATTACTTAGCAACTTTACATTTCTATTCTTAATCTATATTTAAGAAATAATTTCGGTCAAGATAACTTATCATGTTCTCCTTTGAATCCAAAAAAATATTTCTCCTGACATATTTTTTCTGACAGACTCTTATATTGAGTTTCTATCCTTAGCTGTCATTTCTCATTACCTTCATTTAACCTAAACATGCAATATTATCTGTCCATTCAAATATTCAACGTTAACAGTGTATACTCGCTTTTTAAACTCCTCCTGAAGCGTGACAAGTCTGGTTCTACAAGCATCCGACTCCGGGTTCACATCTGGTATCCCATGATCTGCTCCATGTCGAATCATTGTGACCGTATTGTCGCACTTCAGTTGTACATCTAGTCATTCTGAGAAAATGTAGAATAGAAATACAAAATACATGTCATAGACAGCATCATGTGAATATATATATATATATAAACGTCATCTATACAATCATGTAGTCGTAACCTTCGATAACAGTTACCATGTTGTTCTGACAGGCCAACGTTGTGTTTAAACCAGTTGCGGGCACGGGCATGCGGTGGGCGGAACAACAAAGAAACCTGTCGCAAGGGCCAGAGTTGTGCCCTGATGTCGACATCTGTTTCAGCGGTATGATACTAGAAACACCATCGAGAGGGATGGCTGCTGGAACAGAGGGCGAAGCACTTATGGAATACCCCACGTGATGTGAGGCCAGTTTCTACATCAAGAATCAAGAAATTTAGACCACACATTCCATATGACAGCTTTCCTTCATTACAGTCAGGTCTAGCTGACCAGTTCAGTCATGCCTTATCTATCTGGTTAGAAATTTAACTATTGAGACATTACAATTGTAATGGTAAAATCTCTACACGTTGTCACAATATTTTTACATAGTTCTTGAATGTAAACAAACCAAGGTGGGGATGTATTTCATGTCACATAAATAACAAAAAGTAGTATTGTGAGTATAAATAATGGACGCAGTATCTAATGCTTGATATGTTATAAACTACATTAGTTTTTCCCTTCAGCTCATCTCCTTACTTAGACCTGAAGGTCTTACTATGGATTTATCGTACTATAAGGTATGAATCATGAACCGACATCATTAAACTCCGGAAGATCCATGGGTGTTTATTCTCTACCAGCAAATATAGAAATATATATGTATGTTACTAGTTCCTGCGGATCGCCGATTAAAAAATGACCTCGTTTTACCACGTTAGCATCTGTCGTACTAACAACCATACAACATCCAACCCCAAGTAGTTGGTATGCTTATATTTGATACTTTCTTCCATGACCATCTCCAAGTGGTCACTAATTAGTTACGTGAAATCATATGTCACAAATAGCCTAGGTGACACCACGTATATGAAAAGTCACCAACCGAATGCATAATTAATTATGTTGTGAATGTCAACCAAAAAAACATTTTATCCAAAGTATCTTCATTTTCAACCCTGTACTACCAATGTCAAACACATGGTCCTTAACAACAAAACATAAGAGACAACTGGTTAAAAAAGAGATGAAATGTCTGAGAAAAGCCACAGAAGTGACCAGAAGATACATAATTAGAAGCGATATCATAAGAGAAAGCGTGGGGTGTCATATCAATATATACAATACATACAAAAACCAACAGATGCAATGGGTTTGGTCATCTGGAAAGAATGCCGTGTGATTCATTAGTTTATAAAGCATATACGAGAGAGAGGAGAAGCAGAAAGAAGAGCCAAGGCTAGACCTAGAGTACGCTGGATCGACAACATCAAAGAGACATTACACGAACACCAAATAACATTATCTGAAGCTGTCAGAAAAGCGAGAACAAGAGCATTGTATCTCCCTCGACACCCGTAAAGGGTTAAAGAGAAAGGAAAGAAGAAGAAGAAGAAGAAGAAGGAATGTCTTCTATACTGCCAACTGTCTCGCTTTCTTCTTATGAAAACACAAAATCACTTCATCTATGCAGCTACATTTTTTATCTAGTGAATTTCGCCTTAAAGACCTTACCAACGGCTTTAATCACGCTTGTTAGATCATGATTTCGAGTATTGTCGTGCGTCTCATTGGTCAGCTCTGGCAGGAGACACCCGAGCGTTTATACGGAAACCTGTTTACTTGTGTTGCAAAGTGATTCGGTGCTGCTAGAACGGACCTGGTTCAATTCCTGTTAGCTGTAAGAATTTTTTTTCATTTGTCCCTCATGCTTCCTACTTGAATGTACTTCTATTAATTGAAGCCTGCTGAATTGTGGAAAATTTATTTTTTATAGTATTCTTTTTTATTAAATTCTCATCAGTGCAAGGCCGTGTATTGCTTTAATATATTATAAAGCAACAAAATCTATACAGCATGCAAGTTATTTTATTATTGTTACATTTAATATTTATTGCGTGCATTAACTAAAATTATATTTGCAATATCAATGTAATATCATGAATAAAGCTCGATAGAGGCAATATCAGTAACATTTCAATATCAACAATAAAGATGTTTTAGGCAATAACTGTAACAATGTAATATACACAATTTAAAAAAAATAAAGAACTGCTTAGGTTATGACAGTAATATTATAATATCAACAATAACGTTGTTTTTTTTTAAAGTATTAGCAGTAACAATGTAATATCAAAGATAACAACCGTTAGAATTAGCATCAGAAATGACATCTGTTCAAACACATTATTGACAATAATTATTTTAGTCACAGCACAACACTAGTTAGCGAAAATAATAGGGAGAATATCGGTAACCTTGTCAAACGTAGCCTGTGATTCTTGCAGCATTATATAGACCTGTAAGCAACATCTGCCATGTATATGCTGTTGTTGATACTTTCATGTTGCGGGAACTCAAAAAACAGATGTATTGTTCGAGAAAATACTTGCTTTTATCGTTTTATTAAACAAGAATCGTCGTAAGGGAAATGTGGACTGTACCATGTCACTGAGTGCATGCATGCAGAAGATTATATATATATACAGATATATAGTTGGATGTGAACTTAGATTCTAGCTTGAAGAATCCATTACTGTACTTGATTCTTGATTAGAAACTGGCTTGACAGCACGTAGGGGCATTCCCATAGTGCTCCGACCTCCGTTCCAGCAGCCATTTCAGTGTATGTAGACAGAGTACGGGTCACGTGTTGATTGCGTGATCTTTGGGACTTTCCAAAAAAAAATTTACTTTTCGTTTCCTCACCACTAGATACTCCCATTTCTGATTCTCTGTATGTGTACGATTTCAGCGTTATTGACATCATCTTCATCTTGAAATGAATGTATTACTGCCTTGATCAAGTCTGCTTTATCTCTTCCCAGCATTATACCGTGTATCACCGCATTTCCTGTCATTACGTCAGCTCTCTCGTTTCTTGTGACCGCAGCATGTCCAGGGCAGTATATCCATGTAATGCTCTAGAAAAATTGAGTTGTTCAATAAGTCTCACCATTCTTTTCTCAGCATGAACCTTTCTATCTTGCGCAGCATGCTTTGAGAGTCTTTGAGTATTACAGTGTGTTAATATATCAGTTATCAACCAATTAAGTGTTGCTGTAACTCTCTCTATCTCCATCCTCATGCTCGATGTGACAGTGGAATATGCCAACGATTTCTCAACCAACTTCTCGAGTTTCTGTAGCCAACAAAACCACAATCGCTTTTATATGAGTTTCTGTTAGCTGAGCCATCTGTGTATATAATTATGTCTTTTGGTTTCGAGTGTAGCTGGGCGAGTTTATGCACTGTAACCTGGGCCAGGACACCCGTTCATTTTCGACACCGCCTTTATCTAGTTGTATTATTACTTTAGTCAGTGATTTCTATTCAGTAAATGCCTTCACCCATTCACTGCCCTTTCTTGAATATATTGTGAATTCGTGAGATGTATTTTTAACACAATAATATATATAATATATATATATATATATATATAATATATATATATATTATATATAATATATATATATATATATCAATACTATGTATAACGCAGAATAATATATATAACACCGTACTAAACATAGCACAGTGCTAACTATCTATCTATCCATCCATCATCCATCCATCCCATACATCTATCCATCCATTTATCTATCTATCTATCTATCTATCTATCTATTGTCTTTTTTTCTACTCATACTGTGAGGAGACGCCGGACTAATGACGATCGGTTTTCGGTCTATTGCACGTTTGGTCGCTTGATATGTAGTAATAAAGTAGCGTGTCAGAATGCTGGTAACATCTTTAATCTGCCTTTTCATGATCTTCCTCTGCATGATATTTTAGTTTTCATGTTGTATGCTCTTGCCGCTGTCCATTAAGTGTTCATTCTAATTAGGTGGCACAACCATTTCAATCTCTGTTTTTTAAATATATTTGACCACCGATGTTGTTCCAACAGTTATTGTTATCTTCTTTATCACATGGTCTCTTCTTGTTCTATTTGTGTTTT
Organism: Meghimatium bilineatum; assembly: GCA_034231615.1. Classification (NCBI taxonomy): domain Eukaryota; kingdom Metazoa; phylum Mollusca; class Gastropoda; order Stylommatophora; family Philomycidae; genus Meghimatium; species Meghimatium bilineatum. The sequence continues at coordinate 52,065,457 of CM067305.1, forward strand.
TTTTAGAAATCTCATTTTTATATGTTCATTTTTATATGTTAATTTTTATATGTTCATTTTTATATGTTCATTTCTATATGTTCATACGTTCTGTCTTGTTCTTTTGTTAGTGTCCATGATTGATATTGAAGACATCGCTATATATAACACAGTACTAAATACAACACCGTACTAAATATAACACAGTACTAAATAACACAGTACTAAATATAACACAGTACTAAATATAACACAGTACTAAATATAACACAGTACTATATAACACAGTACTAAATATAACACAGTACTATATATAACACAGGTACTATATATAACACAGTACTATTTATAACACAGTACTATATATAACACAGTACTATATATAACACGGTACTATATATAACACGGTACTATATATAACACGGGTACTATTTATAACACGGTACTATATATAACACACGGTACTATTTATAACACGGTACTATATATAACACGGTACTATATATAACACGGTACTATATATAACACGGTACTATATATAACACAGTACTATATATAACACAGTACTAAATATACACAGTACTATATATATATATAAAACACAGAACAAAATATAACACATTATTTATTTATAACACAATACCAAAAATAAGACACTACTATGTATAACACAGTACTTTATGTAGCACATCACTAACTGTAAACACAGTACTATATGTAGCACATCACTAACTGTAACACTGTACTATATGACACTAATCTATTGGTGCCCCTTCTAAATAATATAACTAGTGGAAAATTAAGATTTCTATCAATATAAAATTTGTTCCAAAAGAAAGGGAAACATAATTTGTGATTCATGCTCTCTTAACCAATTCGTTACTACTACATCAAAACTGCCGAATTCCTTTAGCAAAAAAATGAAAAATTTAGGATATGTGTAGGCAACCGCTTAAAGTCACCGGGGGATTGGTTTACTATTGTAGAGTAGTATACATTGTTTCATTTCGAGGAGCTCCGAGTATTGTTTCATGAACACGGGAGACAGCTCATACGAGTTCGATCTGCCCGGAGTAATAGAAAATTCGACTTTACGGATTTTTTTGGGCCAACCCCAGAAAAAAAATATATGTTGGAAAGTGAAAACGATGTGAACTAGATTAGATCATATAAATTAAACAAACGGGTACTTCATGAACAATGACAACAAGAGATGAAATAATAAATCTTACAATTTTACCATTGTACTTACATAGAACAGTTAGTATTAACACTGTGTACTTGAAGAACAAGGAGTATTAACACCGTTGTACTGGCAGAACAAGGAGTATTAACACCGTGTACTGGCAGAACAAGGGAGTATTAACACTGTGTACTGGCAGAAGCAAAGAGTATTAACACCGTGTACTGCAGAACAAGGAGTATTAACACCGTGTACTGGCAGAACAAAGAGTATTAACACCGTGTACTTGCAGAACAAGGAGTATTAACACTGTGTACTGGCAGAACAAGGAGTATTAACACCGGTGTACTGGCAGAACAAGGAGTATTAACACCGTGTACTGGCAGAACATGGAGTATTAACACTGTGTACTGGCAGAACAAAGAGTATTAACACCGTGTACTGGCAGAACAAGGAGTATTAACACTGTGTACTGGCAGAACAAAGAGTATTAACACCGTGTACTGGCAGAACAAGGAGTATTAACACCGTGTACTGGCAGAACAAAGAGTATTAACACCGTGTACTTGCAGAACAAGGAGTATTAACACTGTGTACTGGCAGAACAAGGAGTATTAACACCGGTGTACTGGCAGAACATGGAGTATTAACACTGTGTACTGGCAGAACAAGGAGTAAACACTATGTGCTGACATGTATGTTGTGAAACACGACACAACAGTTTCAGAGAGTGAAATTTGCTGTCCCTTCCAACAGATAAAAATACTCGAAAAGTCATACTAAAGTCAAATATATCGAACCGAGATATCGCAGCTAAATTGTGAAACACGACAGAAAGCATTTCCATGATAGACCAGACTACATCAAAATAATTTATAGGCGTGTGAGTGCGAGATGTTCAGGAAGAAATAACAAATTTGGCAATTATGCCGTGTGGAAGAAATGAGGGAGAAATGACACATGGCAAATATTGCGCGTATAATGAGCGAGAAATGACATGACATAATTGACAACTATAACGCATATTATAAGGGACAAAGGGTAAATATGGCAACTTAAACGCATAGTATGATTGTGAAATAATAAATGTGGCCACTATTGTGCGTAGAATACAGGAAAAAGGAATTGTTTTACTACAACACATTAAGCATATGTTAAAACATTAAGACCTCAGTCGTATAATTCTAATGAAAGAGAACATATCAACATAAAGTCTCATTCTTATATATCTTCTTCGACCTTAAGTATAACAATGCACCAATTATCTCTCTAGAATAAGATGTACTTCGCACATGTGTTGCCGGGGCCCGAAAGGGGAGCAAAGAATAGCAATACTGTTTACCTTCCATGCATGTCGTAAAAAGGCGACTAAGAAGGTTATGGGATGGAGTGTGGCAGTCCCATCCCCATATAGGGTCAGTGGCCCAAAGCCATGCTTAAGTCGGATGTGTCAGGCCGAAAGGCACAGATATCGCTAGCAATGCTGTAAACCATGACACAACGCATTCCGTTCTCCGGACTGCATCCTGCTAATCTGCAGGAGTTTGAGAACGAACGCAGAAGAAGAAGTAGATGTACTTGATCAATTACATCGTCAATTATCTTCGCTGATACGGTTAATCTTTAGTTACTACGAGTACACATTGTTTCGTTTAGCAAATGAAAAACAAGGGGAAAATCGAAAAATTCCAGTCACGTGAAGCCGTGTGGGATCCGCGAGCAGAACTATCCTGGAGATGGTCTTGAATACACACAACTTTCTGGAAACGTAAAACCGTGTCTGTAATATAATGTAACGAATCTAAATGATTGACAACTCTAGCTGCCCTGAGGAGAAATATTGTCCACAGATATGCCGATCCAATGATATGACTTTCTAATTTCCCGTTCTACAGCCGAGAACTAACAGAAGATACAACATCAGGATAACCACCCTTATTATATTTTTATGGCAACACTGTGCATGCATGGTAACGAGGATGTGTCCTACTTGAATGTTTGGGGGTTGTTTGATTGGGATATCCGCCGTCGTGATATCCCTAGCAGTATAATCATGTAATTGGTATCGATTAGCGGATTCATATCTTTCTCTGAGATGTTTTAGGCAACGAACGTTGTTCAATGTTGCTTGGTTCGATAGGGAACGAGAGAAAGCTAACAGTCTATTTGGTAATATAGACTAATGCATTGTCACATGCCACGTGTAACGCTTTATCTCCGTAAGGGGTTTTCCTGATCTGGCTTCATGTATTGAGATGTAACTATAAAAATGAAGGTTTTAAACAGCCCATGTGTTACCGGGGGCTGAAAGGTGGAGCGAAGAACAGTAACACTGTTTACTCAGCATGTATGTTTTAAGATTCTTGATTCTTGATTAGAAACTGGCCTCACAGCACGTGGGACATTCCCATAAGTGCTCAGCCCCTTTGTTCCAGCAGCCATTCGACTCGATGGTGTTTCGAGTCTAATGTTGCCGAAACAGATGTCGACATCAGGGCACAACTCTGGCTCCTGCGACAGGTTTCTTTGTTGTTTCGCCCACCCACGCCCTGCCCGTAACTAGTTGAAGCACAACGTCGACCTGTCAGAACAACATGGTAACTGTTATCGAAGGGTTACGACTGCGGGATTGTAAATATGACGTGCCATGAAGCTTCTATAAGAAGATAACCTCAATATAAAGGCATGTCATCTACTAAGGTTTTCTGTTGCATGTTGTTGGTTTGTCTAGTGAGCCATTGGTGAGACCCACAGACGCAACCGCATGCGCGATGTTTTAAGAGGCGTTATAGAATGTATTGGGGGTGGAGTTGGATGTTCACATCCCACAGTGGGTAAAAGTGACGCAGAAGTAATGTTGAAAGATGTGTCTCGGTGAAAGGCACATATATTGCAGCTAAACGCGACAAGAAAACACATTCATTTCTTTGAGCTTCATCATGCTAATCGGTAGAGTTTTACTAGCGATCGCAGAAGATGAACTTTAGAAACATTGTGTTCAGCAGTCATCTGCTATTTGCTAAATTTATGGAAAATCCCAAATCTAAACTATAACAAAGGGATTCACGAGAAACATTAATCTCCAGCTGAAAGGAAAGTTCACTTCTTGAGAAACAATACTCTCGAGCTGAAAGCGTGGTTCACTTCCCGAGAAACAATACTCTCGAGCTGAAAGCGTGGTTCACTTCCCGAGAAACAATACTCTCGAGATGAAAGTGTGGTTAACTTCCTGAGAAACAGAACTCTCGAGATGAAAGCCTGGTTAACTTCCTGAGAAACAATAATCTCGAGCTAAAAGCAAAATTCACTTCCTGAGAAACAATACTCTCGATCTTAAATCATTGTTCACTTCCGAGAAACAATATTCTCGAGCTAAAAGCGTGGTTCACATCCCGAGAAACAATACTCTCGAGCTGAAAACATGGTTTCACTTCCTGAGAAGCAATACTCTCGAGCTGAAAGCATGGTTCACATGTCTTCCATCAGGGACATAATTTCAGCTTCAGTTTGGTCGCCATCGTCTCTGCTGTCACCACCATCGTCTTCTTATTTTTCTGAAACCCCTGTAAATTAGAATTATGTATTTCATAGAAAAGAATGCGCTGTGTCATGGATATCAACCTGGCTACAATATATGCAGCTCTGACACAACCGACTTCATATTGACTTCTGGGACTCTGCGATCCTACAATGGATGGAACGACCATCTCAACACTTGAAGAACCTTGTTAGATATATTTAACAGCGTCGTAAATCAGATAATATGGTTTGAATATATAACATGACACGACTCGCTTTATACAATTACTGTGCAAGAAACAGTCGAAGATGGAAGGTGTAGTGGAAGACAGACAAAATACATCATTGGTAACATAAAGGAATGGTCTGTGTGTGCGATTTTTCAATACTCCTCCGAATGGCTGAGGATAAAGTTGTTTGGATAGATTTTTCTGCCGATGTATCCAGTGTGGCACCCCTGCGAGCCTGACGGGTTATGGGTCTTATTACTATATCAGATGTCTATTACTATATGGCTATTCTTTGTTCCTCTTCGGGGCCACGCAATATTCAGTCACTACAACTACTGCAAGTACACACTAGACACCGTTCTCAGGCTCTATTATCGCAAATGTATTGCAGGAATCAGAGAAAAAGAGCGGAAAAATAGTAACACTGTTACCTATAACGCATGTCGTTGGTAACACTGTTACATATAACGCATGTCGTTGGTAACAATGTTACCTATAACGCATGTCGCTGGGTAACAATGTTACCTCTAACGCATGTCACTGGTAACAATGTTACCTCTAAGGTATGTCGTTGGAAACAATGTTATCTATATCGCATGCTCGCTGGTAACAATGTTACCTCTAACGCATGTCGTTGGTAACGACTAATGAGGTTTAGAATCGAAAATACGTCACTCACTGCGAAAAACTGAAATCCGACAGGTAAAGCTTCAAACAAGGTAATACCGTGTTTGCTAATAACACGAAACACACATAGGTACACACACAAATCGACGTTTTCTACCAAAAAGGACTTTAAAAAGGATCACAAACACATATAAATCAAAGACGACAAGTAAGGGCGACACAACTTGCGTTCACATGTCTAGTATGTTGGCCCGAAATGATGGAAATTAGGTCAAAATGTGACACAAATAGGAAATGTACAGAAATAGGAAGTAAACAAAACTGAATACATGTTATAACAACACCGAGAAATGACGGAACAACCCGATATTATGCATAGGTCAAGCACTCATTCATTCCCAAAGGTTTTCAGAGTGCCATATTCATATATATAGCGGTTCTCAAGCGCCAGAAGGGTTCGGTCGTCGGAGAAGCAATTATAATGAGGTGTAGGGGTGGGATTGGTTCTCCCGTCAAATAGAGGCGTGAACGTGATCTAGAATTCAGACATAAGACCGCAAAAGTGCAGGTATCGCAGGCATAACTATAAATCATGAGAAAACGCATTCGTTTCTCCAGACATCTTGCGCAATTTGTATAAGCTTGAGAACTAACGAAGAAGAAGAAGATAGTTATAATTCATGTTTTAGTTTCAATGTGCCGTACGGTAGCAGAGTTGGCAGTAAGTCAGCCTAACTAACCCAATTCGTTGAGATAGATGGTTCGAACGCTGACCACCCAAATTGTACTAGCGATAGAATTAGGTGTTAAAAGAATAAAAAGAACAAACGGTCATACTGTATTTTTTCACCTTATGGAGTTACAGTGAGTATTCAAGAAACTTGTGTGATCAACGTCGCATGCCTTTGTTGTCGCCACGACGTGTTTAGTATGCGTTTTTAATTTAACTCCGAAGGAAAAAACCCAGTCCTTACCGGAGATAGAACTCTGGACCTCAGGATTGTGTCCAAACGAAAGCCCGACTATAAACAAAATGTAACGAATAGGGTCACAATTAATTCTGTTTCACGATCGTCTATAATGTCTGTAAGAGGGCATTTGCACAGAATTAATTAGGCCTTCGTTGGTTACTTTTTAAATTATTCTTGTGGTTTCCGTTGGACACTATTTAATACTTAGAATCGAATGTAAAAAATAACCTTGGCGACTTCAAAATATTAATAATGACCAACGGAAACAAGAGAATAATGAAAAAGTAACGAATTAATACCAAATTAATTCTGCCAACAGGTCTTCTATACCGTCGAAGGTCACGGCTCTGGTGTCACCTCGGTTACTTTACTTATGGGACATGTTCTTTTGTCTGAAAGGGTATGCCCTAAACCGAACGAATTGTTAAATTAGCAGATCTTCCAACACAATTAATTATGACCCAATTCGTAACGTCTGTAATTATTGTTGGGATTTCGGTTGGTGGCTAATTATATACTTTAAGTCGCCGTTCATTTTTTGGCATACTATTCTAAGTTTGTTAATGAAGCCAACCCAAAGCCAAACAATAATTTTTTTTTAAAAGGTAACAAATTGGGTACTAATTAATTCTGTATGAAGGTCTTTACTAGAGAAGACCATGGTTAAACCTAAAGAGATTACTTAATCTGTATTATTATTATTATTATTATTATTATCATTATTATTATTAGTATTATAATTATTATAATTATTATTATTATTATTATTATTATTATTATTATTATCATTATTATTATTATTATTATTATTATTATTATTATTATCATTATTATTATTATTATTATTATTATCATTATTATTATTATTATTATTATTATTATTATCATTATTATTATTATTATTATTATTATCATTATTATTATTAGTATTATAATTATTATAATTATTATTATTATTATTATTATTATTATTATTATTATCATTATTATTATTATTATTATTATTATTATTATTATTATTATTATTATTATTATTATTATTATTATCATTATTATTATTATTATTATCATTATTATTATTATTATTATTATTATCATTATTATTATTAATATTATTATTATTATCATTATTATTATTATTATCATTATTATTATTATTATCATTATTATTAGTATTATTATTATTATTATTACTAATAGCATAGAAGTTGGAAACATCTAGAAAAATCATTTCAAGAAATGTGGATATCATATTACTTGAATATATATATAAGAATATCAATATAAAGTTGTCTATAAATAAATCGAGATCGATGGGTTTGAATTCTAAGTGCATGATATGACGTCAAGTGAGTCCTAGAATTGTGAACTGGAAACAACGAAATTAACTGACTCTGTGGTGCGGAACAACACAAGAGCGAGATATAAGATCGAACAATAGAGAGATGGGAGAGAGAGAGAGAGAGAGAGAGAGAAACAAGGAACAGAGAAGTTAAACTTAGTAATGTGTGGCATATATATATATATGGACACTTTCCAATCAGGAAACTTGTAATAGAAACTGCATTTCGTCTATTGTTTTACTAATGTTTGCTCAGTGATTAAAGTAAATCCGCTAAACTGTGTACGTTGCGGCAAATCAATCGTTCTTTCTAGCAACAACAGTTTCTTTCTGCCTATTTTCGTTGTGGTATTTTGTGAAATTTTATTTGTAAGAGACTTGAATCTCTGCAGGTTTTCTTTTATGTTAATGTTTTTAATAGCATAACTATTACTATATCTGTCTCTCTCTCTACTCTAGTGTCACGGGAGCATAAATCAGGCTCTATACCATTCGCCATCTATTGAAATTAAGTAAATACATGAATACATATTGGTGTAACAGGAGTGATGTGATACAAGCTACTCACTATATATATATACATACGCATCCGAATCTTAGGTCAAATAGGCCACATGGCCATCCTGAAATTACTATATATTACTAACTACTAATGTTATGTATTTATACACCAATCTTGAAACGTGCACCACCCGATAAAACGAAAAAGGCAAGTCATCAATTTTGTTTTCATACTACCGTGTTATGGTGGTCATACTTGAAATAATAAAGAACAAGAGAGAGAACTTACAACGTGAGAAATTATGTTTATAAGAAAGGCAGAAAGCAGAGCAAGAAGAGATCATGTGAGGAATGAAGACATTACAGGAATTGTTGGAACATCGTCTGTGGTCAAAAATATAGAATAACTGAGGCTGAAATGATTCGGCAACATAATGAGAATGAATCAATATGGAGGAGTGGGATATTCATGCAACATGAGAATAGAAATAGCAAGAAACGGGGGAGACCACGAAGAAGGTGGATTGAATGAGCCATACACGTTCCGAGAAATCATAATAATACTGCTTATCAAGCGACCATAATGTAACATAGCCAGGAGAAAAATAATCTTCATCCATACCCAATAACAAAATCATAGAAACGACAGTAGATAGATAGATTAATTAGTGTATGAAGAAACGTTGAAATAAGCCAAGTCTCCCATCTATGGCCGACAGAGTGAAAAGCAAGCAAGAAATATGTATATCCCACGACACACGCGTTGGATACGCTTAAAATGGAGACATGTAAACGACCCTCATCCACTCTTAAATAAACATTTATTTTTAAAATCAACGAGATCATGTATAAATCGATTTCTATACGTTTTTGTTTATTCACTGCTACAGGGTAAGAGACCGTAAATCTGCCATGAAAAAATTCTCGAAACTAATAAGGACTATAGAGAGAGAGTGCGAATAAAATGCTTGCCTAAATCGCATGTGCTATAGAATGAAACGCGCCTATATTACAGACATTTGATGATAGAACTACGATGAGAGATCTACTATAAGAAGGTGTGCACCCTTCATGATACTTAGTTGGGGGTATTTGAGTGTTTAAAGATTTTTGAGGCATCACATTTCTTTGAGTATGTGTTTGATTATTGAGACCGGCAACATTTGGTAAATGATTGCTTACCGCAGCACGTTTCAAGGAGAAAGTGCTCCGTCAATTTTTATTAAGCTTATCTTGGCTCTTTAGAGTGATTCCAAGGTGATGACAGTGCTATACTCGCCCGTGTGTTGCCGTGGCCCGAAAGGGGAGCAAATAATAGCAACACTGTTTACCTTCCATGCATGTCGTAAGAGGCGACTAAGGAGGTTATGGGATGGAGTTGGCTGTCCCATCCCATATAGGGTCAGTGACACAAAGCCATGCTGAAGTAGGATGTGTCAGGCAGAAAGGCGCAGATATCGTAGCAATGCTGTAATCCATGACACAACGCATTCCGTTCTCCGGACTACATCCTGCTAATCTGCAGGAGTTTGAGAACGAACGCAGAAGAAGAAGAAGAAGAAGAAGAAGAAATGGAAATGTCAGCAGCTATATTCTGGTGGTATTGTTAAGACAATGATGAGAGCACATGTGGAAATGTTCGGTGTCCGTGGATGATAAGCTGCAGGCATAACTCATTTCATGGGCGCTAACGTGCGAAGATCGAATAACTGGTTATGTTATTGGTTTACAGTATGCGCTTTCGACAGACACATAAATATTCAGTCTGATCGAGCAGACTTTGACAACTGTACGCTGCTGGTTCGAAAATGATGACTGTCACGGTTATTAAATTATATCCATTCTAGATCTGTATGCGACAAAAACCGAATTGCCTACATCCAACAGACAGTTACAAATAACCTTCATTATGTCGCCATTATCCATGGTCAAATCTCAGATTATAATATATCATATGATGCAAATATGTAGGATATGTCAATACTGTGAACAAAACAACTTTCAGGTCAATAGATTTATACGTTTCATAAGATGTTGGAATTATCTATTGATCACAGCCACACATAACAACACCGACATTATTGACTCATTCGAAATTATATCTGATACACGGACAGAATAATTGTACTAGAACTAAACTGAGATTCAGAGATTTATTGTGGAGCAACAAAAACACCTTCAACTACAGACCTGATACTAAAACTAGAATCTATCAAATAATTACCAACCAATAAAAAGAGCTCTTCAAATACGAACTCACATTCTAGACACCATTAGTGGAAAAATAAAACTTGCTCAACTAAATCTTTGTGTCCCAGAAATTGCCGGATAATGAATCACTGATAAAAGCTTTCATCTAACGTCTGTCATAATTCAGTTATTTAGTGTTTTTGGGAGAGCTTCAAACACTACAATGACAGCATTAGCGAGGTAACCAATTCAGACTTGGCCTAATTGGTTTATAATTTTCAAAACAGTTGGGATGTTACAAAGAAACACGCTTCAGATTACAATTGTTTAGCAGTAGTCCATGAAGAGGAGATATGGACTTACAATATATTATTGTCTCGATATTAGTGGGCATGCAGTTAATTGAGCTAAGTTTGATTGTATAGGCATGAGATAGGAGACAGCAATTATATTTTCTTTTATTCCACTGGGGTCAGCACTAGTACCACATTTTTTATCTCACTTGTTAGTTTTTGTTAAAATTATTCCATGATCGGGTATTATCGTGATAAAATTATACTATATTGTGTGAGAATTATCTTTTTTCCCAATTTGTCAAGTTTTATTGAAAATAATGAGTCATTTAACGCAAAGTGGCATCTTGCAAGATTGCCGTAGAGTAATCGATGTTAACCCAATTTACTCTGACACTGGGTCCAATCTGTGTTCATCGTCCCACTGCTTTAGTATGACATTTCATTGTTAATAATTTTATTATTTTTGGGTTATTTTTTTTGGAATAAATTTTGTGTGAAACGGATTTATTTTTATTGTGAATCAATGCGTTGTTAGTTATTGTAGACATCCAGCTGTATTGATTTTCAACCAACTATCTACATAGACATATTAAGTTGTAGTGCTTATCAACCAACTATCAACATAGACATAGCCAGTTATCCAGTTGTAGTGTTTATCAACCAACTATCTACATAGACATGGACATATCCAGTTGTAGTGCTTATAAATAAATTATATATATAAACAGGAACATAGAGATCAAATAGTCATTATCACACGATTCATATCTAAAAAGCACAAAATTGTGTGAAGATGGGAAATGCAGTAGCTCAAAAGTGGGCACTTGCTAGAAACTTAACGCCACCGTCAAAAATGATATCGTGCCCAAACTATTCAAGGAACTTTGGTGTCACCATAGGCTTATCAGCCACTTGATACATGATCTTGTAGACACAGAGCTACGGTGTTATCATAGGCTTATCAGCCACTTGATACATGATCTTGTAGACACAAGTTCCTAGGTGGCTGATAAGCCTATGGTGACACCAAAGTTCCCTGAATAGTTTGGGCACGATATCATTTTTGACGGTGGCGTTAAGTTTCGATCAAGTACCCACTCTTGAGCTACTGCATTTCCCTATCTTCACACAATGTTGAGCTTTTTAGAAATTTACGTGTGATAATGACCATTTGAGCTATCTTCCTGTTTATATAGATAATTTATTTATAAACACTACAACTGGATATGTCCATGTCTATGTAGATGGTTGGTTGATAACCACTACAACTGGATATGTCCATGTCTATGTAGACAGTTGGTTGATAAGCACTACAACTGGATATGTCCATGTCTATGTAGATAGTTGGTTGATAACCACTACAACTGGATATGTCCATGTCTATGTAGACAGTTGGTTGATAAGCACTACAACTGGATATGTCCATGTCTATGTAGATAGTTGGTTGATAAACACTACAACTGGATATGGAATAACTTTAACAAAAACTAATAAGTGAGATAAATATGTGGTACTAGTACTGACCCCAGTGGAATAAAAGAAACAGAGCTACGGTGTTATCATAGGTTTATCAGCCACATACGATCTTGTAGACACAGAGCTAGTGTGTCATCATTGGCTTATCGCCACCTACAAACTTGTAGACACAGAGCTAGTGTGTCATCATTGTCTTATCAGCCACCAACGAACTTGTAGACACAGAGCTAGTGTGTCATCATTGTCTTATCAGCCAAAAACGAACTTGTAGACACAGAGCTAGTGTGTCATCATTGGCTTATCAGCCACCAACGAACTTGTAGACACAGAGCTAGTGTGTCATCATTGGCTTATCAGCCACCAACGAACTTGTAGACACAGAGCTAGTGTGTCATCATTGGCTTATCAGCCAACAACGAACTTGTAGACACAGAGCTAGTGTGTCATCATTGGCTTATCAGCCACCAACGAACTTGTAGACACAGAGCTAGTGTGTCATCATTGGTTTATCAGCCACCTACAAACTTGTAGACACAGAGCTAGTGTGTCAGCATTGGTTTATCAGCCACCTACAAACTTGTAGACACAGAGCTAGTGTGTCATCATTGGTTTATCAGCCACCTACAAACTTGTAGACACAGAGCTAGTGTGTCATCATTGGTTTATCAGCCACCTACAAACTTGTAGACACAGAGCTAGTGTGTCATCATTGGTTTATCAGCCACCTACAAACTTGTAGACACAGAGCTAGTGTGTCATCATTGGCTTATCAGCCACCAACGAACTTGTAGACACAGAGCTAGTGTGTCATCATTGGCTTATCAGCCACCAACGAACTTGTAGACACAGAGCTGACTCTAGCTGAATTTTATAAAATGGAAGTAACAAATGATAATGATCACGTGCGATTGACGAATATCATCATGTTCTATTAGATCTTCACAGTTATTTATCAATCTTTTTTATTCTTCAAAGAGCGAAACATTTTGTTGATTGTCCACTACTGTTGCTGCAGCTGGCAGAAATTTGTTGTTATGCAACCTTTATGAGTCATTTGCCCCAGAATAGTGATAAACAATGGCATGATATAATTAATGGATGTTCTTCACATAACATTTATCTCTAGGGTTGACACCATTCTGATACAGTTACAAAATTGCATTGGGTGTTATGTTGTATATATGTCTTCTCCGTTACACATTCACAGGACATGTTATGTAGTATATACATGCCAGTTCACTTTCTCCCAATATATTATGATATGCAGAAACGCTTGCACTTGTAATATTGTGAAATGAAACACTGCGAAAACTGTACTAAATCTTTTGAAAATAGTGCTTATGTAGAACACAGGTAATGTAGTATTACTGGACGACGACTAACACACTATTACTGTATGATGTTGACAGGAAAAAATATACACAACGGTACACAGGAAATAATCATATAAATAACAATACACATGAAATAATCGAGGTTTCGACCAAAAGGCTTTTATCAAGATGGCACGAGCATAATATCATAAGACGATGAGTAGGAATGAAAAAACGATACACTAACGTGTCCGAGCGAAATGTGAATGCGAGATGCAGGAAGGATATGAACAGGAAGTACACGAAAACGTAAATACATGTGGAAACGGAGCAAACAAAAAGATGACGTAAATGACGTAATAACATGAATAAAAACAAAGACCATATGGATCCAGAAATAAATAAAGAAGTGCTCGTAATTAAATCCAACAGACTTGAGGGTAACAAACTAAAACATAAAACGATTTTATAGAGCGCACCCAGATCTATCATAAGTGGCGTAGGATCAATGGCAGTTACCTGAATATAAAGACAACCACGGTGAACGTTAACGATGAAGTGTGTGGTAACATGAGTAGATGTTCTGTGTTTGATGGCATGAAGATGGTTACAGAAGCGGTCGCTGAATCTTAAGCCAATTTCACGGAAATGCTGCTTACCGAATATATATATATATATATATATATATATATATATATATATATATATATATATATATATATATATATATATATATATATATATATATATATATATATATATATATACGGGTATACATATGATAACGTAAATGACATTACGGGATTCACATGTGAAGGCTTTATCAATAGTGAATGTAGCCTTAGGAAATGAAGTGGAACGCATCTGAACCACATAATGACATGCATAGCAATGTCTGCGAGTGAAATGAACAGTGTCAGATTTGTCAGGAACAGAAGACTTAGGGTGGCTGTGGACCAAGTTGTCATTGAGATTTTTGTAGCGCCTATAGGCAACCAGAGCAAAATTCTGGAAAGCGGTACGAGTGTGAGGATCAGACTGGCGAAGGGAATAATGTTTAAGCGAGATAAATCGGAAAGTAGAGTTATGAGGATGAAAGATAAGGAAAAGTTTAACTCTATCAGAGGTTGAGGAAGAACCTTTGGAATTTGCAAATGTATCAACAGGAGATTCTTCTTCTTCTTCTTCTGCGTTCGTTCTCAAACTCCTGCAGATTAGCAGGATGTAGTCCGGAGAACGAAATGAGTTGGGTCATAGTTTACAGCATTGCTGCGATATCTGCGCCTTTTGGCCTGACACATTCGACTTCAGCATGGCTTTGGGTCACTGACCCTATATGGGATGGGACAGCCAACTCCATCCCATAACTTCCGTAGTTGCCTTTTACGACATGCGTGGAAGGTAAACAGTGTTGCTATTCTTTGCTCCCCTTTCGGGCCCCGGCAACACACGGGCGAACAGGGGATTACTGACGTATACGAAGTCAAGACGAGGAAAGAATATTGTGAGGGAACGAGGGTACGGAAGACATCAGACATCTCAGTGGATTTATCAAGAAAGTCGTCTTCATAACTACATAAGCAACGAAGACGAACAAGCTGGGAGAATGGTAGAGAGTCGCAACAAGCGAGATGATGAGAAGAAGTGCAGAGCAGACAACCATGTGCATCAGTAGATTTGTAATAGACGAATGTGTCGAGGTAAGGGGGATGAATAGTGACAATGATGACAATGAAGTTGATAGAAGTAGGGGAAATGTTAGTTGTGAAATGAAATTCGAAACTAATTCGTCTCAATGCGTATCAGTGCGTCTGAGGAGGGCACAGTCGATACGTTTATTAATGTTTAATCAACGAATATCTTTTATAATTTTATAAATGTAACTCCAAAGTAGGTTTTTTTTTTTTTAAATAGTAAATACTTTCTTTTTTGAATAATTAAAAGATGAGTTTAGGAACTCAATAAAAACTGAGAACATCATATGCTCAATATGTACAGTGAACTGTTATGTGGTTTATTATCTGTGTTTTATATATGTATATATATATATATTCACACACACACATAAAGTGTAACATCACATGCTTGTGGCCTTGTATTATCTGTGTTTCTTAGATTATTATAAAACTGCTGTACTGTAAAGGATGTAGTTTGGAAAAAGGGCACACTGCAATGTTATTTAAAACGCGTCTACAATAACTCTGTTTAGTACATTCTAATTCCAAATGACATTTTTCGTACTGATTTTTATGATACATAGGTTGATGTAGCCAACGCAACACTACACTGTTTGGTGTAGCCAATCCAATACAACAGGGATTGGTGTATTCGACATAACACTATACACGGCTTGGTGTAGCCGATCCAACACTACGGGGGTTGGTGTAGCTGACACAACAATACATGTGTGGGTGTAGCCGACCTAACACTACACTGAACCTTCACTAAAAAATATTAGCCCTCTGTTATGTCATGCAGCAGGGTAACACTGGTGTCTTGTTCTTACCTCAGAGCTCATATTCCTGTCTACTGGCTAATTCATGTATACAAACATGTCTACACTATGTGTACAAACATGTCTATTTTATGTGTACAAACATGTCAATTCTATGTGTACGAACTTTTCTACTGTATGTGTTCATGTCTACTGTATGTGTACAAACATGTCTAATGTATGTGTACAAAATGTCTACTTTATTTATACAGATATGTCAACCGTATGTGTACAAAAATATCTGTTGTATGTGTACAAACTTGTCTACTCTATATGCACAAACAATGTCTACTGTATGTGTACAAAGGTGTGTACTGTATATACACACAATATCTACTTTATGTGTACAAACATGATTACTGTAAGTGTACAGACATGTCTACCGTCTGTGTACAAACATGTTTGATGTATATGTACAAACATGTCTACTGTATGTATACAAACATATATAGCCATGGCTGATCGATAACGTTTAAAAATCTGACGCTGTTTAACGGAATACTTGTCATGCTTGGTTAGATCGAGGACAAATAAAGCATGTTTTCTTAAAGACCGGGAGTAGCGGATGTGCAAAGGGATCCGAATTGTTTTCGTGGAATCCCAGGGTTAGCAGATAACCAAGATCATAAAAGTACCTCCTTGTGGTGCACCAAGGAGACAGAAATACCGCGGCTTATGCTGTGTTCCTTATCAACACTTTTATGTATCATGTACTTGGATGTGAGGGACGTTGATGGAATGAGAATTGATAGCAAAATGGCATGAAATATGTCCCACACCTCTGCGCCAATGCATCCAGCGGCACCGTAGACATAAGGCATTGTAAACATTAGCCAAAATGCAGATGCATTGGTACTGATGCCTCAATAAATGCCGCGATAAGAATATACGTGCCTACGATATGACGAAGCATAGAATACACATTTAATCTGGAGAAGTCAACACGTGCTAGAGTGTAGGTTGTGTATGAGAAACAATGAAGTCGCAACGAAGTTACACATGTCAAGCACGAGAACGGTCAGAAAAATGTAGTTCGTGGTCGTGAAAACACACACATCCACACATCCCATCATATTTGACCCTATTCAAAGTAGAAGGTCATGACTCAGGTTAATGATACTCCAACGTAAACATGTACTCCTGGATAAGCAAATAGAAGCTGTGAACACATATTTCATTCTCAACATCTGACCGAAGCAGTGTTGAAACTAGGAATATGGTCGCAGCGGGCAACATAGACAGGGAACAAGTCCTAGTCTCTGAAGACATAGCAAACCTATTCTAACTCGGCTGTCGCCGTTGCCCAACAGCCCTCATACAGAGAGAATGATACAATACTATAA
This sequence comes from Meghimatium bilineatum, assembly GCA_034231615.1. Taxonomy (NCBI): domain Eukaryota; kingdom Metazoa; phylum Mollusca; class Gastropoda; order Stylommatophora; family Philomycidae; genus Meghimatium; species Meghimatium bilineatum. The sequence continues at coordinate 52,082,921 of CM067305.1, forward strand.
TTTTTTTTTTCGTTTTCAAAATCCCACTATAGAACAGGACATAGTACGGAGCACCGAGTGCGATGCATTAAGGTTCACAACTGTGCTGCAATATATGTACCTTTCTGTCTGATATATCGGTTTCATCATGCCTTTTGTGTCACTGATATATGGAAGCAAACAACAAGTTCCAACCCTGCCATTTTTTTTTCGTCACTTACGATATACATGCCTATTGTTGTTATTATGTGGTATCATGTCAAATCTCATCAAAACATGGGCGAAACCAAGAACAATAATGACACAATATATTTGACTAGTCACTACAAAATAAGAGCAGCGATAAGACAGTAAATTATTGAAGTAAAACAACCATCTAAACATATCACAAACGATATAGCTAATTATTAGGACTATTCTACATTAATTAATAGCCAAGAAACAAACAAGAAACAAACAAGAAACAAACAATGAACACACAACTCGAAGACAGATTTGATGCTTTTCAGATGTGAATATATAGAAGAATAGAGAGAACTAAATGGATATAGAAGAAAACAGAAAAATAAATCTGACAAAACTTTGTATGAAAAATTAACTGGTAAATAAAAGTCAACCAAATAAAATATTGTTGGCATACTAAAAGACATGCCTCCTTACTTCAAGGTAGAGTTGAGTGGAGGCGAGCAAGAATTAGGCAGAGATAAAGGAGGGAGGAAACATCACGGGGTGGGCGGATTACAGTCTAGCAGAGTGCACCATAACATAAAGAGACATGACGTTAGAGATCCAGTGCAGATAACCTTCGTTACTGAGACATCACTTCATGATGATGATAATCAAAAACAATTATGAAACGATAAGTGTGACTAACTAGTTAATTTAAGAAAATGAAGAATAATGATAGGGAAATTAGTTGGACTTACCAGTGAAGTAAGATTATCAAGAACAATGATGGAACAGTAAACTAGAACACCATAAAATGTGGCCAGCTCATAAACAACGTTTAAGGCAATGCTCATGAAATGGTGATCCTTTTAGAGACACGCACTCCAAAATGAAAGGGGCCTGGCACATAAAAGCAGTGACGAACATGGGACCAGGGAGAAGAAATATCAAAGAGAAAAGATACTGATCACTATAACCATATTACATGGAGCACAGCACATAAGGGAACGTGTTAATTACTTTAGAGACCCGATGTTGTGCAGTTCTGTGATCACCTGCATCTAAATGAGTGACAGAAAGAAAACGAATATTATTGAAATATTTTCATGCGGGGATATGGTTTTTGTGTGTAGTTGTTAGTGCCACTGCTTACTAGTCTTGATGTTCAGTATTCGATTTCGAGATGAACACTATTAGTTTATCCAAAAATCTGTGAAAACTTTGGGAAATGGCTGTCATATTGAGTTATTCATTAAAATCCTATTCAGATTTCCAGGCTCCATTTTCCAATTCAAGGGCACATATTTTAGGTCATAAAACGATTTCAAAAATGAGAGCTAACTATGACAAGGTTATGTTTCCCAGATTGTCAGGGAAAGTTAAAGAGAAGGCAGCAATGCTCACCACATCATCCTTAATATACCACTGGTCAACGTAAAAAATAAGCATAACACCGTATTTCTTATACATCTAACAGTGCTGTGGGTACTGGATCCATTCAGTTATATGGACTGTGTCGTCAAAAGGGACCATCTATTTGATACCACTAAATAGTGGTAGGTTGCCTTGTAATTGTATGTATATATACAACATGGTGGATCACGTTCTTTATATACATACATAGACAGTGACCGGTAATCTTTCAATTGAATTAATTAGAACCCCATTAGTTACGTATTTGATTATTGCATGGATTTTGGTTGGTCACTATTTACGTACTTGGAATCGCATGCCAAAAATAGCCAAGGAAACTCCAAGTATACAAATAGTAACCAATCGAAATCACAACAATGGCCCTGTTTGGTTATTTGACAACTCCAGATACAAGGTCTTACTGGAGACCATCGTGCTTAGACCCCCGTTTCACTCAAAAGGAGGCTCTTAAATTTGTTGCCATCCACAAAGATCTGGAGTTATCAGTGTATGAAAGAAAGATCCGGAGAACTCCCGCCAAATTACACATATGAAACAATAGTTTTATCGCTCATAATGCTAGAGAGTCGGACATAATTCTACGGAGTCTAAGATAATTCCAAACAGTAGGAGATAATTCTATGGATTCTAAGATAATTCCAGGCAGAGGTAATTCTAAGGAGTCTGAGATAATTTCAAACAGTAGGAGATAATTCTAGGCAGAGATAATTCTACGGAGTCTGAGATAACTCCAGGCAGTCAGAACGGAGTCTCAGATAATTCTTTGCAGTAGGAGATAATTCTACGGAGTCTGAAATAGTTCTTGACCGCCGGAAATAATTCTACGATGTCGGAGATAATTCTATGGATGTGAAGATAACTATATGGAGTCGGACGTAATTCTTCGGAGTCGGAGATAATTCTTAGGAGAAGGACGACGTGCAAAGGGTGTAGAATTGCGTTCGTGTGGACCGAGGGTTATGAAATAACCAAGATCCTAAATGTACATCCTCTTGGTGCACCCTGGAATCAGAAATACAATTGATCGCCCTGTATTCCTGATTAACACTTTTAGTTTCGTATTCCTGGATGTGGATGTTGTTTATGGAATGATAATTGCCTGCAGAGAGACAAGAAATATCTCAGAAACCTATACGCCATTACATCCAACATCACTGTCGGCACACTGTGATGCAAAGCATCTGTGCATTCCGACTCGGCCTGCTTAAACAGCAGAGTCATTGGAGAGGCGACCAATGCAATGTCCCAAACATACGGTGATCTGACTAGTACACACCAACTTTGGAAAAGGTAAAACACGCTAGAGGGCAGCGTAACGTGTAAATAAATCCAGTGGCAATGAAGCTACAATAGTCGAGCACCAGACCGATTGCCCGAAGTGCTATAACTCTAGAGAACTCACAGAAACCCACTTGTTCCATCATAATTGACTCCATTCAAAGTAGGAGTCATGACACAAGTATTGGATACGCCAACTTGAACATGCACTCCTGAGTATGGAAAAAAGATTTGAATACCCCCCTCCCCGCCGCAAATGCATACAAGACAAGCATGGAACAAATGTCGGGGAGTGCATTATTCAAATGTCTGACGGAAACATTTTTTAGATTTGAACTCTGAACACTGCAGGCAACGTAGAGAGGGACGCAAATCTCAATCGACACTCACACCAAGCCCAACTCGACAAGGCTAATACAGAGAAGGTTCAGTACCCACTGCAATGTCCCTTCTCCGAAATTCGTATTTTACCTACGTCGTTGGGTAATATACGCAATGGCTAAGAGTCAAAATGCATAGACCGCGCCAGGCGATGGAAGGGAAGACCATCTCATCCAGACGAGGGGAGAGCGTGAGAAATGCACAGGTCACATCCCAGACCTCCGACGTGTTTGGCCTAGCAACACCTCGACTAGGAAGGTGTATCAACCCATAGTCTAATTCTACAGCCTTCCTAGAACCTAACACGTCGTATACGAACGAAATTAGGACTGAGACCTACGGACACAAGGCTGACAATGTAATGGTCTTCCTGCACGAGGAACAGATCGCTGGCTGCGAAACTCCCCGTTGGAAGAATGACACGCAATGAGTGACTCAGGAAAACTTTCAGCTCGTCTCGTCTCTGAGTAGAAGGCTCCTCCAATAGGCATTTTATTAAACTGAAAGTTGAAGCCTACTGGGTATGAAAGAAAGCTCGGAGAAACTTCACCACTGCACATAGGAAGTAAGAGCTAATTCCTCGTAATTCATGGATTTGAGAAAAAGAAGGAAGTAGAAGATAATTCTAGATAGTCTGAGATGTCTCAGTAATTATGCGGAATCTGAGATAATTCTAATATCTGAGATAATTCTAATATCTGAGATAATTCTAGGAAGTCTTAGATAATTCTTTGGAGTCGTAGATAATTCTAGTGAATCTGAGATAATTCTAGGGAATCTGAGATAATGTTAGGGAGACTCAGATAATTCTCGGGAGTCGGAAATAATTTTTGGAAGTCGGAAATATTTCTAAGGACATAAGTCTAGGAAGTCGGACATGAGTATAAGGAGTCGAAGATAATTTTAAGGAGTAGTACATAATTCTAAGGACATAATTCTATTAACTTTTGATATGGCTCTATGACGTCGGACATACCTTTAAGTAGTCCGAAATAATTTTAAGGAGTATGACTCACCTTCGTTATACTTCGCTGCGATTGGTGTCAGTTGACCGAAACTGTGTTATTCGTCTATCAAAAGTGTTGATGAAAATGTATTACATCCACTTTCGAAAACAAGTTAGAGATATGCCCATGCATATGAGTTCGAGATGTCCAATAAGTCATATTCGAGCCGCAAATATCCTTGGACCTTTCGGTCATTGGATCACCACTGTAGACAGTGTTTGGTCTATTCATGACGTTTTAACTACTCTCTGTTGTTGTTGTATTTCTGCATTTCTCCTCTTTTCACAGGATGGTGAGCTCATTCTCACTGTAGAGCGCCGTGTAGATCTATTTTGTGTAAGTTCTTCCCATGTTTCTTGGTCTATTTCAAAGGCTGTCAGCGAAGTCTATAACGAATACTTGGAGCGCTTATTTTGGCCACCTTTAGTTCGTGTACCCTTCTCCAGCTCAGCACAGAGAAGTATTTTGGTAGGCGATAATCTGGAATACGAACCAGATTAACTGATCAATGAATCTTCATCAATGTGTCTTCATCAGCTAGTGTCAATGATAGGGATACCAGGTCTGTGAAAGATGCCATCTGATGTTCACTACTTTTCTGAGACAAGTTATATGAAAGTGATTGATTTTCCTAACATTACGTCTAGGCACATTCTATGTGTCACTAGCGTATAACAGCGCTGGGAGTACCACTGCTCTGTAAACTTCTATCTAAATCTGTAAGTTAATGCCATAGCCTGTAAGTAAATGCAACACATTTGCATACAGTCTGCTGGAAGTCGTGGATGAGAATCTGACTTGCACTTGGGATTTTGATTTAAGCGAGAAGTTATGCAAAGCGTCGACCTCACTCTCTTGTCGGACCCCATTTCAAACCAGTGGCAAGACGAGTCGAGACGAATGGGAGTGAAGTTCGATGTAGTGAATGGCCATGTTCGGAGCTAGTGTCAGAATCTCGTCTGCCAAATTCTTATTTTATAAACACTAATTCCATAATGTTTGCTAATAATAGTATTAGACGGGCTCTGAGATTCAGCAGTAACAAGACACATTATAACAACAATTAGATGAAAACAGTCGATATTCTTTAGGGCAAGCAATGAGAAGAGTAAAATAAAAACAATTAGTAACAACAGGAACGATCAAGGGGAGAAGGGATAGAGGAAGTAAAAGAGAAAAGTTGTTAGATGTGTTATCACTGTGGAACGACATAATGTCACCAACTGAACTTATTAACAAAACAGAAGACAGCAGTGCGAGGGAACATCATAGTCACACATCGCACACATCAAGGAAATACTCAGCATGGCTCCTGATTGATTGAATAATATAGTGTATATAACTGTGCATCTCAGCATTGTCTACTGAACTTGATATGGGGTATGGCCACGTTTGACAGTTTTTTTTACAGGCCGTAAAATTGCTTTTTATACACAAGTTAAAGTTTGTGAACGTGATTTTCATTCACAAAAATAGAAAAGTACATGACAATTTATAAAAACTTTTTCTGCAAAACTTTTTTAGGGTGAGAGGTGGGGAGGGGGTTGTACATTTTATTTTGACATAATTAAGACATTTATTTGACAATTTGTTGACATGAGGGAGAGGTCAAAAACTTTTAAAAGGAGCTAACGTTATTTATGTACAGCCCATACACTACACATACACTGCACATACACTACACATACACTACACATACACACGCTCCCTAGAACTAATGATAAGCAAGGAGACATTCGATCATATGTATGTTCTCTCTCTCAATCTCTCTCTCTCTCTCAATAGATATATATATATATATATATATATATATATATATATATATAAATTGAATAGCATGCACTTTCAAAACAATACTTAACTATCTAATTTCATGCAAGACCTACATTTGGTGTTGTTCATATTTGCATACATATGAACAAATCGAAGAGGAATGTCAACATTGCAGGTAGTCAATATTGTGGGATGTGGCTGTGGTTAATAGCATACAAACTGGGACACGTAATTGGGTTATCAATTGAGAATCAGAACATTTATTTCACGATACTTTTACCCACAGTAACAGCCTGTGTGAGAAGGTAGGCCAACTGGTAACTATGATACAGATACATTTCAATGATTATACAGATGGGGAGTTTTAATAGAGTGTGAGTGAACACGCGAAATACTTATGATGGAGAATCGATATTAGATGGTCAATGAATAAGCGAAAGACTTATGATGGAGAATCTATATTAGAGGGTGAATGAATAGACCAAAGACGTATGTATGATGGAGAATCGATATTAGGGGATGAATGAATAAGTGAAAGACGTATTTATGATGGAGAATCGATATTAGAGGGTGAATTAATAAGCGAAAGACGTATTTATGATGAGGACTCGATATTAGAATATGAATGAACAAGCGAAAGACTTATGATGGATAATCGATATTAGAAGGTGAATGAACAAGCGAAAGACGTATTTATGATGGAGAATCGATATTTTAAGGTGAATGAACAAGCGAAAGACGTATTTATGATGGAGAATCGATATTAGAAGGTGAATGAACAAACGAAAGACGTATTTATGATGGAGCATCGATATTAGATGGTTGATTGGAAATGTATTATCATTATCCTGGGATGTATGTACATGTTCTACCTACTATAGAACAGACATAACTGTTACACATTCTGCAAGGTAGGTATGTACCTATCAGCTAATACAATACTATCTTAGTCAAGATAAATTTTGTTGTGCCAATTCATTGCCACCTAATGCCTGCTGGATGTGACCAAATGTATGTTACGAAATGGCTAAGACAAAACTCTTGTCACGTCCTGAGTCACTGTGTATTTATAATAGTCTGATTCCTGATTAGAAACCAGCATCATAGTACATGGGGTGTTCACATAAGTGTTCATATATGTGTTCACATAAATGTTCATATATGTGTTCACATTAGTGTTCATATATGTGTTCACATAAGTGTTCATATATGTGTTCACATAAGTAATGTTCATATATGTGTTCACATAAGTAATGTTCATAAATGTGTTCACATTAGTGTTCGTATATGTATCCATATATGTGTTCACATAAGTGTTCATATATGTGTTCACATACATTTTCTTTTCACCTGTCTAACATCCATACCAGAGTATGCATATTCAAAGTCCCCAGTCTAATGTGGATTATGTGATCTTCGGATTTTTCAAGAGAGGAAACAATTCTCCTCCTCACTCTGGTCTTTTTTATTTATGTTATTATTTCTATTTTCACGATATCAGCTTTCGTGTCATCCTCTTCAAGCTGTAGTATATCAATAACTGCCATTATCATGACGGCCCTATGTATTTTAAATGCTCTGCCATCAACCACAATCACTGCTCGCTAATATGTCTGCTCTTTCGTTGCCTCGAACCCTTGTAACTAGGGGAGTACATCAATGCAACGTGGGTGTGTCCTGTAGTGTGATCTATTCCTTTTTAAAATGTACTTTTCTATCTTGCGCAGCATTATTTGAGTGAGAGTATGTGAGTATCATTGTGAGTTGATATTTCAGTCACCAACCAACGATACTCCGCCATCATCACTTCCATTTCTATTTTATGCTCGATGTGTAGTGGTGTAGGCAAACCATTTATCATGCACTTTTATGTCATTCTTGTAGTAAAATAAATCACATCCGCACTTTATGTTTCTCTGCTGACAAAGATAAGAGGATTGAAGTGTGCAACCTCCTCTTTAACCACTTCGTGAAAATACAACATAATAGCTAGTACTAGGAAACAACTAAAAAAGGAAGTCCCACACAGCTACCCACCCACCTCCGATTAATTTTAGTCCCCAACCCCAGATAGATCCCTAAAATTTCCACACAAAATGTTTCTCAATTTTGTGAGCTCATTCACCCCTTCGCCCCCACACACACACTTATGTTGTGCTTAAGTGATATCTACGGCCTTATCTAAAATGTGTGTTAAATGTTATGTGCTTATTTAAAAAAAATATACATACCGTGAACTTAATTGATACTTTAACCTACATAATGTTTTCACGTGAAGTTAATTGATACTTTACGGAATGTTTTAACGTGAAGTTAATTGATACTTTAACCTAAATAATGTTTTAACTTGAAGTGAATTGATACTTTAACCTACAAAATGAACATCCTATAACATATTCCAATAACGTGGATTTATTCCTATATGTCACATCTCTTTAATTGGATATGTAACAAGATATATTGAAATCATATAAACATATCATATTTTAAAACATCAATCCTATTTGTGCGGATATGTGAAGCTAAAAAATAATTCCGACCGAGCAGAATATTTTAAAAAGCAATCTTATTTGTGGGAATATTTCAAGCTAAAATATAATTCCCTAACCAAGCGCTACAATAAATCCCTAAGGAATCAATTAGGCAAGACCTTGGTAAAATGTTCAACAGTATCGACAGATATGCGCGGAAGAGAAATATATAGGGTGAATAACTATTGGCGAAGAGTTATGATAAAAACTGTCATGGAAGATAAAGAGTTCAGATGTGATATAAGGAAGATTAGAAGTAACAACCCTGTGTTCTATTTAAATAATTTATATATCTAATTCAAGAAGCAATTCAAGTTATCTTTAGTAGCAATATATATCACTATAGATATTAGTGTATTATATAGATTTTCAACTGTTAGTTTAGGGGAACTAGGGAGCCGCGTTAGTGCAGTGGTTAGCGCACTGGCTTCGCATATGAGTGGTCCTGGGTTCATTCCCCTGCTGAGGCGGAAATGTTTTCAGATCGCAACGGCTCCCAGGTCGACCCAGCCTTAAATGTGTACCGGATTAATCCGGGAAGTAAAGACTGCGAGGGAGAGGAGATGGATACCATCCTCATTTGCAGAGCCTGTGAAATGTAAGATTGCTAACATCTCACACCCCTACGGCATTAATAAATGCTATGGGTTACTTTACTTTTTACTTTACTTAGGGAAACTAACGCTTGCTTGTCATGTACATTCCAAGAGCTAAGACATAACTTCTAAAATTATTTTTGCAAGGAATAGATAAGGCTTGGAGATGCAACATGCTAAGATACAACTTCTAAAATTATTTTTGCAAGGAATAGGTAAGGCTTGAAGATGCAAAGAGTTACGACACAACTTCTAAAATTATTTTTACATGGAATAGGTAAGGCTTGGAGATGCAAAGAGTTACGACACAACTACTAACACTTTTTTGCAAGGAATATGTGAGGGGGGAGAAGAACAGATCGTAAGGAAATGTTGCATTGAAAGATTTAAGTTATAGTTTGGGAATGAATTTTCTACACTCACAGAAATGCTCGGGATAGTGATGTGCAGATATATTTTTGTGTTGAATTCTCCATTGTGATACACCTACATATTTGACTGGCTATGGGTCTATTATTACATGTGCTTTTATATACAAACAGACACCTGAGTAAAACCATCGACATATTGCAACAGTAAGAATGATAATTTGCAAAGCACATAATAAAACTGAGATTTGACTACATAGCACCTATCATGCAAGAGATGGTGCAATGTCTTGTCTTTCGATGTGAATTGACAAAACTTGCCGGATAAATGTCTTTTTATCGCAATACTCCTTCATGTCTTGTGGAGATCGTACGGACATGATTACATTTTCAACTGCAACCTTTGACTCAATCATGGATGAGAAACCCTTGATAAAGTCAACAACCCGAAAAATGGTTGCTGGGTCTCAGGCATACGAAAGTTGGTGAAGTAAAGCCATTGCTCAGTAGGTACTATAAGCGACACTAGTTAGGGCTTTGTGGCCATTCACTAAGTATCGTATCACTTTTTGGTAAAGCAGTAGGTTTTCACTGTGATGTATAAAGTAACATATCTAACCTTTCTTTTTGTAAAATTGCGAGGAAGGCAGTTGCATTATTTATGTTTGCTGATAAGAGAGTTTTCAGAGAGGAGATGGTCGCCACCGGTACAAATCATGCCCACGTTAATGCTATCATTGACGTATCGACATAATATGGATCATGTTTTTCGTACTATTTCTAATTCGAAAGTCTACAACCCTGAAGTGTTATATACTTTACTGTTGCTCGTATTATAACCATATAGACAGCACATTTTACTTACCATCATTATGTGCATCGTATAGTACCAGATGTTTATCAGCACCCAGTCCATTCAACACTTTTCTATTCTAAAGTGTCATAACTTATCCCAGCCACAATGATAAAGTATATCATTATGTATCTCTCGTATCTTCCTATTGTATAATCTTCACCGTCACCACTAGTTTGAGCAGAAAATTACATCTAGAAAATGGCAGAATGTTGAGTATCGTCACCTGAAAATCGTAAATATAAATACAAATTAAGAATTTATATTGTTTATTTTTATATAGTGAGTTGACAACTGACAATATATATTCATCGGCCCTATATTATTGAATTTTAGTGGGGAAAAATAAATAAATATAAAGGAAACTGGGAAACAATTTCCACTAAACATTCGACGTCTTAAAATGAGTTAGAAATACACAGTCGACTAGAAATGTGTATATGTTTGCCAGTTTTTTCTTCTAAAAACTTCACCAGAAATTCAACTTCAGTAATTGGTAACCAGAAATACTATCTCAATAGTTATATTTTCTTTCAAGTGCCTGCTTATGGAGCAGACATTCATAATCAGCAAATCATCTATGTCTAGTCATAGTGTAACTAATATATTCACAGTTGTACCTGTTTTAGTTTTCTTCTCGATCTGTTTAAGCTAACATGAAACAAGTTACTATGTCTTCTTATACCATTGGGATATTACCCGCACTTCACGAAATCTTTTTTATTCATATTGTTCTTTTAATATATCCGTAATTGTTTATGCATTCACCAGCTACTTGTGATGATGAACCTATTATCACATATATGATATCACAAAGTCGATGAAAACTGTGTATGCTGGTCTTAATGTTTATTGTGTCGGATCATGGAATATAACATTGGCGCCAGTGGAGATTAGTTACGCAGTTTGTACTGATTCTACGTCAGCTTATATATATAATCTTCTTCGTCATTTTCTTCATTGTTCATTCTCAAACGCCCGCTGGATCTCTCATGTAGCAGGACAATGGTCCAACTATATTTCCAGCAGGGTATAGTCCAGAGAATAGAAATGCGTTGTTTCGCCGTTTTATTTTCGCCGATGCACGATAAATCCGCATTCGGTGGTTCCATGTAGTAAGGGTGCTCGCATGTGAACACAAAGCATTTAAGTGTATTATAAAGTACTGCAATAAATTACTTAAACTGTATTTTTAAATATTACATGTATTAATATAAAGTTGTTATTCTATTCATCATTAACTCTAAACTGGAGACATTGGATTTTATCGATTTCTTTTTCCTAAGCGTTAAGACTTTCTCTTTGTGTTAAGAAGTATCGGTTCCGTATCCTTCCTTCCATGACTTGTTTCCAAATTGTATTTTTTTCTAAGGTAGCTAGGAGAAACCACTTGAAATTACGGAGCTACGTGATGTGAGCGGTACTATCGGTAGGCAGTGTGCTACTGTCTTCCTCTTGTGAGAACGATTGCCTGCGTAAATATGGTGGTAACATGAGTAAAATTAAGTCAATGATTTATACATTTTAAAATTTACACACTTCAAATCTCCGGTAAGCTTAAGCCATTTAAGTAATCCCGCTGTGCATATAAGCTGGTATAATCTCCATTTCTAAAGTGATTTCTAAATATATTAAAACATAACAAGAACATTATTGCAGTATCTTTAGAGAGTTTCTTATGGTCTGTCATCAACACAATATCCATCAATTATGTGAATACTGCTCTTTTCACCAATAGTTTATGTTTCTTGATCATTTCCTTAGTTTCTTTTTTTGACAAAATCGAGTAATACTTTTCAGTTAGAAATGCTTAAACTCTATGGTACCAGGAGTTAATCTCTACACTAATCAATCAATAAATCTAGTGCCATGCCGACTGGCGTTGGCGATCATGTTTCTCCACGACTCTCTGTCGTGTTGTAAATAAGCTCGGTTGGTGAGCTTCTACCGTGCCACGATACAATCCCATCTAGTAACTTTTCTCTTTGTCAACCCCTATCTCTTCTCCCTTTGATCTTTCCAGTGGTTATTAAGTGTTAAAGCTGTGTTCTTTTCAGCACATGCCCTAGAAACCTTGACTGTCTGCCTATAATGTTTGATATGATTGATCTTTTTACACCAGCATCAATGAGAACCTCTACACTAATGCAGCTAGATATTAGTACATTGGACGGTACCGGGAGTTAATCTCTACACTAATGCAGTTAGATATTCTTACACTGGACGCAACAGGAGTTAATCTCTAAACTAATGCAGTTAGATATTCTTACACTGAACGTAACAGGAGTTAATATCTAAACTAGTATGAATCTATCAATATTTACTGATATATATTTCATTCATTCATTCATTCAATCATTGTCCTGTGACGCTGCAGTCAGCGCATAGGGCAGCGGTCAGATCTCTCCAATTATGTCTGTGCAAAGCTTGAGATATATTTATTCAGTGATAAATCAATACTGGTCTTGCATGGCTGTGTTTTTGTTAATAACAGCCGATTAGCCTGTGGAAAGTGAAGAAAACTCACAAGATCTATTAAGAAGCGCAGAGGAATACTTTGATAGAACGGGGAAAAAGGAGCAGGGACAGTGGTATATAAAGAAGCAATTTTAGTAGGCAATAAATATGTCCATATCTTGTAATGAAACTGTTGCAGAGTCAAACAAATCACTCCCATTGTCGGAAACATGTATATCTGGTAACACCACTTGGAAGATGGATATATTTGTGTACACTGATGGAGTTATACACCACTTGGAAGATGGATATATTTGTGTACACTGATGGAGTTATACACCACTTGGAAGATGGATATATTTGTGTACACTGATGGAGTTATACACCACATGGGAGATGGATATATTTGTGTTCACTGATGAAGTTATACACCACATGGGAGATGGATATATTTGTGTTCAGTGATGGAGTTATACACCACTTGGGAGATGGATATATTTGTGTACACTGATGGAGTTATACACCACTTGGGAGATGGATATATTTGTGTTCAGTGATGGAGTTATACACCACTTGGGAGATGGATATATTTGTGTTCAGTGATGGAGTTATACACCACTTGGGAGATGGATATATTTGTGTTCAGTGATGGAGTTATACACCACTTGGGAGATTGATATATTTGTGTTCAGTGATGTAGTTATACACCACTTGGGAGATGGATATATTTGTGTTCAGTGATGGAGTTATACACCACTTGGAAGATGGATATATTTGTGTAAACTGATGGAGTTATACACCACTTGGAAGATGGATATATTTGTGTACACTGATGGAGGTATACACCACTTGGAAGATGGATATATTTGTGTACACTGATGGAGTTATACACCACTTGGAAGATGGATATATTTGTGTACACTGATGGAGTTATACACCACTTGGGAGATGGATATATTTGTGTTCACTGATGAAGTTATACACCACATGGGAGATGGATATATTTGTGTTCACTGATGTAGTTATACACCACTTGGGAGATGGATATATTTGTGTTCAGTGATGGAGTTATACGTCATGGTGCAAACTATGATTGGAATAATATATCTATTGCTGAACACAGTGAGACATCATAGACAACCACTTAGAACAAGGAGATGGAAGATGAATCCATTACGGCCGTTCTACAGAGCGTCTGTTACAAATGTGCTTTGAATAACAAATGTTGTTGTCCGATACAAAATAACAGAACTCGTAAATTCAGAGAAATCGGAGTTGATAGTGGTGAAACTGTGTACGTGTTCGTAGTTTGGACACATCGCGAGACACACTTCGCTGATCAGTGATTATCCTGCAGTGAATAGTTGAACTATCACCGTTCTCTTTGCAAGCCCAAACCAGTTAAACTTTGCAATTATTTGTCCATACTTGTAGCTAAGTATACAAAAAAACATAGAATAAACAAGGACATTATAAGAAATGTTGTGAAATCAATACAATGCGAGAAATACATAGACATACACAAGATCAAATGGTTCTGCGACATAATAAGAATAATACCAGATTGCGTTCCGTCGATAGACTTCAGAAAAGATCCTCTGAAAAGAGAAACAGGGGAAGACCCAGACCCAGATGAATAGATGTCATGAGAAAAATAATAGAACATTAGGCTGCACTAAGGCAAGGGCATTGCAGTTAGCAAAATAAAGAAGATTTAGGTTCCCCATGACGCCTAGCGGCACACATGGATAGGACAGGAAAAGACAAGAACAATTGAGGGTGAAAAGAGAAGAGGTGGTTACATAAAATCATTGCTATATCAAAAAATGGTTAGGGCGTAATTTTGTCACACTCGTTCGTATAACTAACAATAAAGACATTTGACTACTGTTACCAATCTGACAATTATATGACCCTAACTAAAAGCTAACTACGTGAATTATGAACTTACACACATCTATCCCAATGGAAACCAAAAGGCAAATCCTAAATTCAATCTTCATCCTAACATTATCTTTTCAAAGTCAGACATGGGCACTTACTAAATAACATAAGAGAAAACTTACTACGTGTGAAATGAGATGTCTAAGAAAAGCAGGAATCAGAACATGAAGAAATCATGTGACAAAAAATATTACAAGAACTTTTGGAACATCAGTGTTCAAATATATTTAAAAACAGAGATTAAAGTGGTTCCGCCACCACATGATAATGAACCCCTATCGACCAGTTGCAAAAGCGTGCAGCATGAAAATCTAAACAGCAAGAAACAAAGGGAGGTCAAGAAGAGAGTGAATTGAAGAAGTTACTAACGTTCTGACACGGCATAGTATTACTGCAAATCGTGCTATAGTCCGAAAACTCATCGTCATTCAATTCTGTGACCCCTCATAGCATAACAAAATAAAGACAATAGATTAGAAAGACAGATAGATAGACAGATAGAAAGATAGATAGATTAATGGATGGATTGATGGATAGATAGATAAATAGACGAACGAGCCTAACTATTTATTTAGGTGTTTTATTATTATTTATATATACGGCTTTCTCATAATTCACTTACAAGAACTATTATTGTGATTGATTCGGTCATCCTTAGTAAGATTCAAAACGATTAGTGTCTGCATTAATGTATGTCATATGTGGCATATTTCAACCTCTCCCGGGTTAAGACGTTTGATTTGTGTTCAGGAGGTTGAGAGATCGAATCCCGCTCTTATCGTCGTCTTTATAAAGTGTTCTTTTTCGTGAAAACTTGGTGATTATCGCTTGAGATGTAGAGTTACGTGCTAAGAGTGATACTCTCTTACAGACGACGTATCGATTCATTAAGAGGGACAGTGTCCGTATGTCGTATCCCTATCACAATATAGTAGGCTTCTACAATTTGTGAGCACTTTTCTAACTTTCCAAAATCTTTTGGTAACACTGGTCTGGAAATGCTGGCGCTGGTTGGAATGAGATACAGTTATTTACCCTCCATGTATGCAACGCTTGCACTGTATAGTTTATCATTTTGAAATGTAAAAGGTAATGTGATATTTTTTAGCAATAACTATTAAATTAACGTATATATATTTATATGTATCACTATTTTAGTATAACAATTATTTAATAATAACGAAGTGATAGTCTCTCCTTCCATCCTACTCCCTCTCTCTCTCTCTCTCTCTCTCTCTCTTTCTGCCTCTGTTATTGATTGCTATTGAGAGAATTTACAAAATTCAGTTACGTTGACAGTTTTAGAAATTTTTAAATTGTGGCCAAATGAAAGTAATGCAACTTGAATCTAAATGCACGAAGGGCAGGGTGTTCGCTCTGCAAGCCCCCCGGAGAAATATTTGGTGTTAACATCTGGATTCACTTTACAGAACCAATATTTTATTGCAAAGTACAAAAATGACGATCTTGATTGTTGTCAAACATTTTTCAACGTCTTCTTTTTTCCTTCCTCTTGTTTCATTTACGGGTGTCGAGGGAGATAAAGTGTTCTTGTTCTCGTTTTTCTGACAGCTTCAGATAATGTCATTTGGTGTTCGTTTAATGTCTCTTTGATGTTGTCGATCCAGCATACTATAGGTCTACCACTGGCTCCTCTGTCTGCTTCTCCTATTTTCAACGTCAATATTTGTATATAATAACAACGCTTGATTTTCTAGTTTAAGAATTTGGCGATGTGATACTCTGTCGTATTGTCCTAAAATGATTAATTTCCTAAATACGAATACAAAGTATCCAGAGCAACTAGATATGTGCATACACTTGGTCTTCTCAGCGAAACATATAAGTAGTTTCTGTTGTAGACCAACCACTATGTGATTCTGAGTTGGCGAGTTGCATTTGATATTTTATATTCAGCTTATTTATTATTTACGTTAATACTGAATATGGGCGAGTCGAAAAAGTAATGTTACTGTAGATTTATTTGCCTGACAGTTTTAATGTCGTACATTGTATAATGGAAACCCAGGATAAGCTAATGGATACAGGCGTTAATCAAAACAACTATTGTCGGGGAGTTTAGGTGGGTGTAAAAGTTGTGTTGCTTAATGATTGACTTCGATTAGAAAATTGCGATTGATGACAAATATACTCAGTGATTGGGAGAAATCAGTAATGAAAGTGTCGCAAGACTGCGCCCCTGTATGGACAAGTGCCCCTGTATGGACAAGTGCCCCTGAATGGACAAGTGCTCATGTATACACAAGTGCCCCTGTATAGACAAGTGCCCCTGTATATGCACGTGCCCCTATATGGACAAATGCTTCTGTATGAACAAGTGCCACTGGATAGACAAGTGTCCCTGTATGGACAAGTGCTCCTGTATAGACAAGTGCTCCTGTATAGACAAGTGCTCCTGTATAGACAAGTGCCCCCGTATGGACAAGTGCACCTGCATGGATAAGTGCCCTGTTTGGACAAGTGTCTCTGTATGGGCACGTGCCCTTGAATTGACAAGCAAATGATGCATATCATGAGAAATTCACAGAAACTATACGTATATATACATTTGTAGTCTGCCGGTGAGACAGAGAAATATAGTACATCGACGTTTACACATAGACCAACTATAACCAATACAAGATGACGTTTTTGTCTGAATAACGACTTTTCAGCCTAAACATTATACGTTTCCTGCATGATGTTTATTTTCGAATGTTTTTCACTTGCCTACGGATCTTAGAATCTATAATTTTAAGACTGTATAAGACTCAAGTACATACAAGTATGTTTTATTTTATTTACTTTTCTGAATTGACTATCCTTGCTATTGATTGAAGCTTAGAAAGCCAAGACCAGTTTGACAAGGTTAATGTAATATCGCATGTTTCGCATACACAAATATAACAAGAAAATTTATCTTTAAAAAAATGTATTAAGAATGGATGTGGAGAACTAGCTGTGAAAGCTTACTAAAAACGTACACAAATAAATGCAATTAAATGATTGTAAAGTTAAAATTTGTAACGAATAATGATGAGAGAAAGCAAAATAAAAATATGTATTTTATTTTAAATGAATATATGCAAGAAAAAACAAGAAGCTAATCGAACACACATTGAAGAAAATTGATGCTTGCGTACAAAATAAAAGAAGCCATTTTATGCGCTAATGGTTTAATATAAGAATTTGATGAAATTAAAACACGGATGTGTTTAAAATATATTTAAGGCATATTTGATGTTTGCAACAATGATTCTCAAACTTCATCTCGATTTCCATTATATCAATATAATTGTCCTACTAGATTTGAAAGCATGATGAGTTCAGATAAATGATATGTGTTGTGTCGCTGTTTAATTTGCGAAAATGGTTCGAAACATTCGACTTTGTCGTTATATTTTTTATCTCAAACAGCACAAAATGTGCATCGTTCCTAATCAGAAAATATACAAAATATGTGATAGATAAAAATTACACTTAGCTAGTATGTGCTGAGGGAATAGAAAATATAGACGACATGTTTTTAATACTGAGATTCAAAAACGAATCGACGCCAACATATTCAAGATTGAACAGACTAACTAAACCTTTTCTTCGTACCCTCAAGGGGACCCTGACAACATACATCTCTGGTCAACGAAGCAAGAATCGATATCATGTCTGATATTGTGAATACTGCAGGGAACATAGGCCTGGACTGTAGAAATGAATCCGTCCTTTCCTTAAGAGGAATCGTTTGGGTGTTCAGGAGGGTAACCATAATAGACATGTCTGAGTAAAAACTTAGATATAAGATTCCTGGGTCGGGAAAATAACATGAAAACTGGAAGTGGGGGTGGAGTGGAGGTAGTGGATGGAACTGATGTAACACACGGCCAATGTCAAAATAAAAAGAAAAAGGTATAAGTGTTATTCATATAAGTATGTCACTGTGCATTGCTGCTTGTTTTATTTACTTCTTCTTCTGCGTTCGTTCTCAAATTCCTGCAGATTAGCAGGATGTAGTCTGGAGAACGGAATGTGTTGTGTCATAGTTTACAGCATTGCTACCATATCTGCGCCTTTCGGCCTGACACATCCGACTTCAGCATGGCTTTGGGTCACTGACCCTATATGGGATGGGACAGCCAACTCCATCCCATAACCTCCTTAGTCGCCTTTTACGACATGCGTGGAAGGTAAACAGTGTTGCTATTCTTTGTTCCCCTTTCGGGCCACGGCAACACACATGCGTTTTTATTTACTTATATTGGTACCATACATTACCAATTTCTGTTCATTTTGAGATTTAATGATTGAGTAGAAACTTGCCAGCTCTTTAATACATTCAGATGTCATTGTAGATAGGTTAACATTCTAACCTGTTCTTCAGGATACAAACTTAAGCGCAAACTTTAATGTATGGCAGTGATATACGAGTTTCGTACCACCCTACTGGGGCTAGACCTTCGGCAATAAAGACCTCTGTAGATAATGTAAACAAGATTCCATTCATTACGTATTTTATTGTTTTGATGCTTTTAGTTCGTCACAATCTATATATATATATATATATTGGTGTTGGATGCTGAAACCAACGAAATGGACGAAATGGATGGTTATGTTTGCTTTCTGTACACAGGTCTTTACTGGAACCAGGTCATGACTAAGACATTTGCATTTGCTTGTGATCATGGTTGATTGGTTGGTTGGTTGCTGATCCAGCGGTCCGTGGGCTCATGCCCTTTGACCTAATGACATTAAATGATATTATATTGCTGGGAAGTCTGTGGATTTTTGGCCCACCCCGGGACAGAGCCAGAGAATAACTATCACAACTCCAGGAAGGTAGGTTTTAACCTATGCACTGCTCCAAGCCACTGCAGCCAAGATAGAGTGCATTGTGCTCATTCCCCGCCACCACTTGACTACTGGTTATTCCGAGCTTCTCTATTGCTCCAGGCATGCAACCAAATGTTCAAGTCAAAAGGATTGTCATGTCCTGAGTCACCGTGCCTCTATATCTATGGTCTCAGCCATAGGGAAAAAAAATGCTGTCAGTTTCCTCCTCCCAAGTCCGGCGCAGTACATCTCTGGCTCCCTCCCAACCACAGAGGATGCATACATATATATTCAGGTAAACATGAAACACATTTCCACAACAAAACAAAAGCATAATTGTATAGATGACGTGTCATGAAGTTTCTATAAGAAGATAACCTCAATATAACGGCATGTCATCTACTAAGGTTTTCTGTTGCATGCGCGGTTTGTCTAGTGAGCTATTGGTGAGAACCACATGCGCAAGAACACGCGTGCTTGTGATCAAGAAGACTCGGGTTCAAAACCTGTCCATGAAGCCTTAATTACAAAATTGATTTTTGGAGATCCCTGGAAATTATATTTTGAAGTTACGGATTTACTAGCTATGTAAATAGTACACTCGGCAGACGGTGCACCGTTTTATGAGATTTACATATATATATATATATATAACTGGGGATCAATGGAGTCAAACCTGTACACCCCCTGATGTCTTGTCAGATGTTCAGAATATAATTAATGTAGTCAGAAAATCGAAGGAGAATCAAGATTTTAAAAATCAGTGTGCAGATATTAAATTTTTTTGGACAAATGTGTTTTCCGACAGCGTAATCTAGGAATATGCAAAGTCGTATTACTCTGTCATACAAAGGGTCAGTTGATTCTATAAAAAAAACCCGGAATTTCCCTTAGAAAATTTAACACGTCCTTCTCCAGAAAAGCTCTGAGTGTTTATTTCACCAACCGTCAGTCATCTTGGCTGATTCACTGAGTGTTTATTTCACAAACCGTCACTCCTCTTGGCTGATGCACTGAGTGTTTATTTCACCAACTGTCACTCATCTTGGCTAATTCACTGAGTGTTTATTTCACCAACTGTCACTCAACTTGACTGATGTACTGAGTATTTATGTCACCAACCGTCACTCATCTTGGCTGATGCAACAATGGATTTATTAGAACATTTATTTAGAATTTGCGTGGACAGCAAGTGAAACCAACGAAAAAATGATGGATAAGAAAGTATAGTAAAATCATGTTTAGTAAAGTCAGCACGCATAATATTTCTGGAGAAGGACTTGCAATACACCAGGCTTTACCAGTATTGTGGCCCGATCGAGGAGCAACACTTTGCAAAACCATTTACCGTCCTTGTATGTCGTAAAATGCTACTAAGGGTATTATGGTGTGAAGTTGACCGTACCATTCCACATAGGGTCAAAGTGACCTGGAAGCCATGATGGCGCGTGATGTGTTAGTCAAAAAAGGGCAGACAGCGCAGGAAATCTCTAAACATTGACGCAACGTAAACCGTTCCACAAACTACATTCTGCTGATCTGCAGGAGTATAAGAACGAACGCAGAAGAAGAATACACAACGCTTATGAATTTTACATTAATCATGAAAATGTCTCGAGGATGGGATATTCTGGTAAGGATTTGTGACAAATACCTTCTTTTGTAAAGACATAGCACGACTTTATAACATATCAAGTCGTATCGAGGACGGGATATTCTGGTAAGGATGTTTGACAAATACCTTCTTTTGTAAAGACATAGCACGACTTTATAACATATCAAGTCGTATCGAGGACGGGATATTCTGGTAAGGATGTTTGACAAATACCTTCTTTTGTAAAGACATAGTACGACTTTATAACAAATCAAGTCGTATCGAGGACGGGATATTCTGGTAAGGATGTTTGACAAATACCTTCTTTTGTAAAGACATAGCACGACTTTATAACATATCAAGTCGTATCGAGGACGGGATATTCTGGTAAGGATGTTTGACAAATACCTTCTTTTGTAAAGACATAGTACGACTTTACAACATATCAAGATGACCATGATTCAGGTAATCATTGAACTATAATGTGAAAATCAGCATTAGAATACCCGTAGGCTAAATCAATAATACGGGATAAATGTTTCAGCGTAGGGTAACAACCCTAAACAAGAAGAAGTTGGCTGGGGTAAAACAAAGGCAAATATCAAAATAAACAAAAATAGGTAGATGTGTTACAAAAATAAAACATAAAACAATCTAACAACGTGTGTTTCCATGCAAGTTATTTTTACTGTTGTCTTTTGTTGATACTGAGGAATGATTTTTAATCGAAACGTCGTCTGTCTCTATATCTCGTTGTTAGGCTTTTTATGTTTTATTTTGGTAACATATCTACGTATTTTTGTTTATCTTAAATCGGAAGTAATCATTATAAAGTGACTCTTTTGACTTCTTGTGTCACCTTCTTTGACTGTCGACACAAGTATACACATAGTGACCAGTTCAAATCAAAACTGACCACTTTAGAAGGTTGAGTACCGACGAGCCAACTGGACTGTAGAGGAAATTTTACTTAAACATTTATTTGTAAGTGTCAATTATAACTCCAATTTTAAGAATATATTTATATAAATATATACGTTTGTCGCTATGGACAAATTCTAGTTACCGCGCCTCCTGTCGCTCAATGATTTAGTTATTGCTTTGTAATAGGTTTAAACTAGTTATAGGTTTAGTAAATAGTTCTTGTGGTGAGGTACGCTAATTTCAACCACTAACGTTAATCTAAATTAGTTATATCAGAGCTCTAACCACAAAGTAATAGTGAATATCATTGTTCTGGTAATCCGATCGCTACAACGAACTAATGTATGTACAGTATTCGAATTTGGCGTCTATGTGGATTGCTTTGACAATTCAAACCACTCGTCTAGTTTCTCTTCTACAGGTCTGACGCTTTCCTAGTACATTGTAAATTCGATAACAGTGATTGCCAAGAGCATTTGTAGTATTTGGCAGATAAATTACCATTTTTAAAATAATATCTTATTTTTTCCCAGAGTAGCTTGTCGTTTAACGTTCATTTTCTTTTGCATTTTCGGTGATTTATTCCCCCTCTTCCCTTAAACTCACTGATGTCCCTTTTCTGCTTTGACGGAAACGTATGACTCCGTCGCCTCCTCTTATCCCTTTTCCCAGATGATTTTAAATCGTCCCATAATCCCAAGTGGATCATAACCGATAACCCAGGCAACAAAATGGTGCGCTAGCGTACAAAGTAATTGATAATCGTATCATAAATATCACATAAGTAAGGGTAATACATCAGCAAATGCATATGGCAAACGATGATATCGATACCCAAGCCAGCCAAATGTCACAAGGTATCGTATCATGAATATTCATGTAACTTATGAGTCATTTATGTATCGGATAAACTACTACTATAATTTAGGCCTACATCGCCGAATAGCACAGCTGCTAGATTCCGAATAATACGATAATTTTTGGTGCATACAATTTCATTCATAATAATAAGTTATTGCAACTCAATCATTGTCTTCTTTCTTGGGATTCCTACTCTTATTTTTCTGCTTTCATCGTGTTCAAATTTATGTTGGCTAGTGAGATACGGTCTAGAATTCTTGCAGAGGACATGATGATGTCTGAGAAAATAATGAACAAATAGGCTGACTGGTACTTAGGCAATGGGGACCGCAAAAGCATTGAACATTTCAGAAAAGAATTTTCAGATTTCGTTATTCAACGGTGCAAGGATCGTTTAACTATCCCCAAAGCAGGATTATAAATCGTTTCTACGTTTTGAAAAGAATAACAGTTTTCCTCGTGTTGTTTCATTGCAGAAATACATAATCTAATTTTTGATCTGATGTAATGTCAACTTTACTTGTAGGCTAGTTTTTCCTACTAAACTAACAAACACTTGTAGAAACACTGATGAATGTCAATATGAGCCTGACCCTGCATATAACCTTCAACACAATCTACGATGTTTTAAAAAAGTGCAAAGCAGTGCAATTTCACCCATAAATTACACCAAGTGTATGATAAATCAATCAGATGCAAACGAGGTCTTATTATTGATTGTAAACATCTTAACAAATTTGTTGAGAAATAGACTTGATTTATATCGCAAATAAACGAAAATTGAAATCAATGCCAGTATTTTAATGCAGCAGTGCAATTCCTATCGTGTATATTATTTCAAATACACACACACATTATATGTTACATACTGGCCGATATACACAATTTTGAAGTTGGAGAAAGCTAGTTAGTTATTTCTCTAGGACCAAAGACGGATGTCATAGATTTCCATGTCTGTCGTTTCACTGCAATTAGCTTTATATCTGCATTGTTTCTGATACCGATAGTGAAACGTTCTCTTGTAATAGTTCTACGTAAAGTTTCTTTTGGTCTTCCTCGTTTTCTCTTTCCCTTTTGTGACCATATCAAAGTTAGACAGGGGGAGTCTTTCGGTATCCATTCGTAGCGTGTGACCGATGTAATTCCAGCGACGTTTTCTAATATAGGTGAATACATATTCTTGTTTTGATTCTTGTCTGACAACAAGTCCGACCAACATATGTTCAGCAGCCTTCTAAGACATTTATTTTCAAAGATGTTTAGTCTTTGTTCTAAGTTTGATGTTGCTTTCCAACTTTCGCAATGTTAATGTTGGAATTATGCAGGAATTACTATTTTATAGGTACTATACGATAATATTAATATAATTTAAAACCTCATTAATTCTACTATGAGAACTGTAGATTTAGTAGCCCATAAACATTTCAAATTACTAACACAGAACCACATCTAAACAAAACAACATGATATCGACATTATCAGATACTAGTTTTGACAGTGCCTTGTAGGGGCTAAAAGGTTGCTAAGTTTAATCAATTCTTCATCATTTGGTAAATTATCATCATTTGGTAGATTATCATCATTTGGAAGATTATCATCATTTGGAAGATTATCATCATTTGGTAGATTATCATCATTTGGTAGATTATCATCATTTGGTAGATTATCATCATTGGGTAACGTCTCCACAACGAAGGTTGACTGCAACGAACCTCCAATATCCCCTGTATCTTGCCTTTGTGGTTCAATCCGTAACCTATCTAGTGGTGTTTCTCTCCCACTTGTATCTTTGCTTACCACTTGCTCAGATAATTTCGACTTTACCCTCAAGTAAGATCTTCAACAAGATGTCATGTCTTTTAATGTGACCAAAATATTTTATTTATTTCATATTTTTTTTTCTTTTAATAGTTTCTTTGTTATACACAGTGTTGTTAGAACGTCTTTATCCGTTGTTATCTCTTTCAATGAAGCTCTCCTTATTTTTCGTATATGTAAACACCTCACACGCATCAATCATGTCTACCGTTGTTTATTCATTGTCAATGTTTCAGAATCATTCATTAATGTTTGACATATGTAGCATTTTATAATTCTCAGTTTTAGCTTGTTTTTAATTTGTTTAGATGTCAATATTTTCCTCATGGTATTGAAAGTACTCGTTAGTATTTGACAAATGTAAATGTATCGTTATTTCTTAGTATATTTTATCAACGACATGATGCGATCGATCCTCGTGTCAATAAGATAAATAATATCCCTGCATATCCTACTTCTGGACTACAAAACTATACGTATATTATTAGAATGAAACTAGACTATGTCTGAAACATAATAACATAAATCTAACCATTATCTCATTTTGTCTAAAAATCTTCTTTGAAGCATATAACCATGCCTTATTCTCGCTGTTCGTCTGTTCAAGAAGAGATACTTAGATTATCAGCCCAGAATTAATTCAGATCAGATCTTTCGCGTTGACTACAAGCATTATGATTATGGAAATTATAGCAGTGATCAAGGCCTTAAATTAGATGGGAACACAGAGTGCAACCCATGTCTGCATTCACAGCTACCCGATGAGCATGATTAGAAAAATACAAACGGACTGTATTCGTGAACAGTGGCTTGAGGCAGTAGGGTTGTAGAATTTGCAAGGAGTAGCGTTAAATTTCGTGCCGGGCAATACCAATGTTCGGGGAAATGGGAGAGCAGACAGAATGACGAGTACAATACTGCATCGAGCTGTACAGTAATGATTCTTGCTGATAGTTCGATAATTACAGTATAAATTACATTTTCAAAGTAAATCAATAATTGCGGTTTCAAGATTACGAAGGACTTAACTTGATGTATCGACAAGAATGCGTGTTATTATGGTTTTAGAAAAAACATCGTCAACAATCAAAGAACAGTAACTGGTAGTCATATAATTATTAATATTGTTTATTTGAGAACCCCAGGAATTGCGAGAGATTTGCTCTTACTTATGTGCAGTTGTGTGGTTTTTTCTAAGCTTTCTTTCATTCCCAGGAGATTTAAGCTTTCGGCTTAGTGTATTACCTATTAAAAGAGTCTTCTACTCAGAGGGGGTCTATAATTGTATAGATGACATGATACAAATCTTCCATAAGGGAGCCTCAATATTACGGCATATCATCTACTAAGGTTTTCTGTTGCATGGGTGGTTTGTTTAGTTGTCCAGTGGTGAGACCCACAGATGCAACCGCATGCGTAATTGTTGATATAGTCAAGGTGATATCGTATAGTAGCGACGATATTTATTGGAATATCAAGAATATATCTCATAGTAGAAGCGATAGACACGTCCATTATACAATGATGATGATATCGCGATTCATTATCATGTGACGTTTTCTTTTCAGAATGTTGTCTTCCTTATAAACACTCTGCCATTCTGACTGAGTTGCCCGTACGCAACTATACACATGTTTAAACCATCTGATATATCACTGCACCATCGTCGTCTTGGGGTTTCTTTTCCCCCGTTGTAGTTAACTCTGCATTCAGCTATTAAACTGTACATGTTGTTATGTATCTTTATATGACAAACAACAACAACAACACAGCTTTCATGTTAAGATGTTGTTAAGGAGACAGCCTTCATCGACGTTTATTGATCGTACCAGCTTTTAATTTGGTTTTTTTAGCTGTTCGTGGTATACGTAAAATTCTTCTGTAGCATCTCATTTCGGAAACAGTTCTTAAAAATGTAAACATCCTACGCTAGATGATGTCGGTCACAAAGTTTGTGCTGCGAAAAACATGTGTACTTCATTTGTTTTCCTGAATACGATGGTTTTAGAGAAATGAATGGACTGATAGATTTACACTCATTGCCACGGTGACTAGCAGTACCTTAGTAGACAGTGTTGATATTTTTCATTCAATCAATAAGTTAGACCAGCTGAAAGGTATGGGTTCTATTTCCTCGTCCGAGACTATGAGTACAGTGTAAGACCAGGGAGTGATGTGTGGTGGTGAAATAAATCAAGGGCATATAGGGATCAATGAAATCTTCTCAAGCACCATAGAAGTGAGATGTCCGTTAGTACATGCTGCAGGAGATAATGGAATATGATCTCAGATCACCTATGGGCGTGTCCTGAATGACATTAGATTTTCTGACATCTATCTATGTGTAATGCATAGACTCCGTAGCAAAATTTATTTTGCAGGGATTCCGTGTGCATGGTCAACATATTGTCTGCAAGAGACACTACGGTCAACTCAATTTCAAGATATCCCTTTCTGTTCTGTTATTAAATATTGAATCAAAGGTGACTACGAGTCAGATTCGACAATTGCTCAAATAACAAGAAAACTTGAATCTGTTGTTAGAATTCACTTGAGTTCTGTAATGTAAGATGCGCATGCGGTTGCGTCTGTGGGTCTCACCAATGGCTCACTAGACAAACGAACCATGCAACAGACAACCTTAGTAGATGACATGTCTTTATATTGGGGTTATCTTCTTATAGAAGCTTCATGGCACGTCATCTATACAATCCCGTAGTCGTAACTTTCGATAAGTTACCATGCTGTTCCGACAGGCCGACGTTGTGCTTGATCTAATTACTGGCACGGCGTTGGTGGGCGGAACAACACAGAAACCTATCGCAAGGGCCAGAGTTGTGCCCTGATGTCGACGTCTGTTTCGGCAGCATTAGACTCGAAACACCATCGAGTTGAATGGATGCTGGAACAGAGGGCGGATCACTTATGGAAATACCCTACCTGCTGTGAGGTCAGTTTCTAATCAAGAATCAAGAAGAGAATCAAGAATCTGTAATTTAAGAGAATTTGCAAAGGAGCAGCACACATTTTTTTTCTTGAAGATTGTCAGGAAATTTGGTTTGTGTTATTTTTGAGAATGTGTATATTTGTAACGATGTATTTCAATCACAAATAAAGATTTAGACAGAAAATGGTAACATTGATGACACTTAATACAAATCAGAATGTGCCATGATGGTGTTCTATTTCATTGTTACTAAGTTTAGAAAATTAGCATTAAATATTACTGACATGTGCAGGGATTAATATAAATTTGTTCATTAAAAATGAATCTTCAAATCTTACCGACGGTTTACCAGACCTATCATGCAAATATTTACTTCTATAAATACCATTATATTATTATAGTTATAATATGATTTGTCAATCCAATTTTATGACTTCATTACTTGAATACAAAAACTGGAAAACATGACATATCAATCGAATTAGTTGACGTCACTACTCACCTACACGGGCAGCTGAAGTAACACCTACTTACGTGAGACACATGTATGATGTTAATGCGCAAAGAGATGAAAGGGAGAAAACGTTGGTATGACGATGAGCTGTTAGAGAGTTTTAACTGGAATCCAGTATTTTCAAGAAGCTATCGGGCTGTTCATGAAGGACTTGGACCACTCAGAAAATAAACATCATATGTAAGAATTATATAGAACGATGAAAGAATTGAAGGGAAGGTAAAGTTTCGCAAGATTAAGTTGGCGTTTTTGTACAGGTAGAGGTGAAAATTTGTGTCAGATATGTTAAGCTCTTTTCAGATTCAAACGTGAGAGATATAGGATAGTGGATAAGGCTGAGAATTCCAGTGTAATTAAATATGGGTTTGTTACTCAAAGGTATACTGTCAGGGAGACTAGAAGTTAATGTTTGGGAGTAATTCATCCTTTTCTTCTCCTTCGTTCATTTTCAAACTCTAGCAGGTTAGGAGAATGTAGTCCGGAAAACGGAAAATGTCGTGTTTACAGTTTAGTTGCGATATCTGCCCCTTTCAACCTCACACATTCAACGTCAGCAGTGATTCTGGGTCCCACTTACCCTATGTGAGATGGGAAAGCCGTATTCCCAAATACTTCTATAAAAATATCTGGTGTCATGCATCGAATGTATCGCAAACAGTATCGTTATTCTTTTCTCCCTTTCCGGCCTCGGAAATTAACGCTAGTATGGTTACTAAGATATAAAATTGGTATACAGCAAATTTCCACTTGTAACATAAACAAACACTTTTCAAGGAAAAGTTTTATTTTAGCATAACGAAAACGTGCTTTTGGAGGAAGTGTAGTGTAAAGTGTTAATTTTAATGTAAATTAAATGTACTTTTGCAGCTAGTTGTTTGTTTGTTTGTTTGATAACTCCATGAATTACGAGCGATTAGCTCTTACTTCCTATGTGCAATTTGGGGAGGTGGGATAGGCATTATTTAATACCCAGGAGGCTTCACCTTTCGACTTGGTGCAATGCCTGTTGGAGGAGCCTTCTAGCATAAAGTGTTATTTTTTAAAGCAAAGTAAGAGTACATTTGCAGTCAACGAATAGTACTGAATCGCATCGTAACTCAAGTAGTCCGTAATTGACCATCCACATCCTCAATAAAATATGTGATCTTGTCAGGTCATTCAGGCTATGTACCCAAGTCACTGAGAACGGATAAATCCTGACAATGATTATTACAACAATTAACAGCCCGTAGAAGCATTGAATGAAGTATCCCCAGTTCCACAAGCAGAGAATATCAGAACTCGTATTACAAGGACGTAAAGACCTACTTGTAAACATAAATAACATAGAAACCCGGCATTGTTGCTTCAAATAATAGCTTATAAGAGTAAATTCAGTTCCTGTCAGCCTTAATATTTTTTTTTAAACCCTCGTGATTCCTACCAGAATTTACTTGTACAGTAAGATTACAATTGCATCTAGCGAAACGTTTTATTTTGTCAAGTTAAGTAAGAGTATGTGTGTAAACAAATATGTTATATTGTGACGATATGCCATCTTCTAGAGTAAACAACCGTCCAGTTTGTGACATTTTAAACTAGCGTTATGTAAAGTTAATAATCGTTTGGGATATGGGAAAAAATCCATTAAAATAAAGATTGAAAGAGAAACAACAAATATGGAGTGGAAATTAAAATTCCAGTGTCTGACATAGAGAAAACATGTGATGAGCTCCTGATGTATGGGAGTTATTTTATATTGCCACTAAGTACTAATTGGAATATATGAATGAAAGTGACAATGTATGTTCCAATAACGATGTCCGTTTTAGACGAACAGTATGAACCTATGTGCGCGAATTTCTTATGTGTGATAGAAATTGTATGCTTTGTAAAGATTTCTTTTTGATGGAAAGTAAAAATTGTGATAAAAGACTAATAGATCAAGTCAATAAATCAAGTAATGAATATGGACTGGATATAAATATCCAAAAAACAAAAACCATGATAATCAGCAAAGACACATAAGAACAGGAGGTAAACATAAACATACAGGTAGAAAAACTACAACAAGTAAAACAGTATCAATATCTTAGGCACATAGTCACAAATGATGGCAGATGTGAAACAGAAGTTAAAAGCAGAATAGGAATGGCTAAAAGTACCGTCAATGACATTAGGAAATTATTAATATCTAAATAAGTTACACACAAGTTAAAAATGAGAATTAAAAAATGCTACATCTATTCCATATTAATGTATGGTTCAGAAACATGGACACTAAATAAACAATTAGAAGAAAAAATTGATGCCTTTGAGATGTAGGTATATAGAAGAATAGGGAGAACATTATGGAAAGAGAATAAAACAAATAAAGAGGTGCTAAAGACACTTAATATGAATAAAGAACTACTAAGAGAAATAAAGATCAGGCAAATAAAATACTTTGGACACATTAAAAGACATGACACTGTATTGAATACCTTACTTGAGGGTAAAGTCAAAGGGAAGCGAGCAAGAGGTAGGCAGAGATACAAGTGGGAGAGTAACATCACACGATAGACAGGTTACAGTCTAGCAGAGTGCACCACCAAGACAAGAGACAGGAGATGTTGTATATACGTTGCAGCCAACCTACGTTGCGACGACGGCACTTAATGATGATGATGATAAATTTTAGATAAATATTTCCTTGATATTGTTTTGACAATGTAACTTACGTCGGAATGTATGAGCATGATTACTCAAGTAAAACATCGTTAAACTCAAGTAAAACATCGTTAAACGCAAGTAAAACATCGTTAAACTCAAGTAAAACATCGTTAAACTCAAGTAAAACATCGTTAAACTCAAGTAAAACATCGTTAAACTCAAGGAACACATCGTTAAACTCAAGTAAACATCGTTAAACTCAAGTATAAAATAGTATATGAAGTATAAGTGACTCGTATATGAAAGAAGACACACATTTTAAATTAAATAAACATATTATCTGGTGCCTATAAACTCGATATGCTCTGACGTCATATAGATCCGCACTAAATAAAATCATATGACGTAGTGTCACCACCAATGTAATTGAGTGCACAGTGACTTTGTACACACCATGTACAAAAATACTCGCTGTGAGAATACGTGTTTGTTTATAATAAGTGGACTACGCATAATAGTGTAATATATATATATATATATACTATTGTATCCTAGACCAAAATGCGGATTACATAATAGCAACACTGTTCGTTGCCAATAAATATTGTAGGAGGCGATTAAGGAGGTTTGGAAGTGAAGTTGTCTCTCCAATATAGGTCAAAATCAACCAAAAGGTGTGCTGAATTAGAATAATATTGAAACACGCAGATATCGCATCCACGTTGTAAATCTTGACACGATCTATTTTGTTCTTTTGATTATATCCTGCTTGCTCGCAGAAATTAATTTGAGAATGAACACAAAAGAGTATGTGGAAGCTATAATGTAAATAACACCCCTGCCTTACTTGCATTTTTTAGGGTGCCCGAAAGGGGATTAAAAATAAAAACACTGATGCCTTTAATAGAAGTCGTAAAAAGCAACTAAGGAGGAGTGCCTGTGGAGTAGGATGTCCCATGTAATATAGGGTCAAAGTGACCGAGAAGCCATGCTGAAGTTGGATGTGTCAAGCCGAAAAGCGCAGATAACGACGCTAGGATGTAAACAATGATACAACGAATTCCTTTCTATAGTTACATCATGAACGTCTGCAGGAGTTTGAGAACGAAAACAGGAAAAGAAGATAACAACCCAATCTAAAGCTATAATTAAGACTATAAATAACAACTAATGAGTTGGGATCAAGACTTTAAAGGAAAAAAAATGCTTGTTGCCCAAGGAATTGTGAAGGCACAAAATCAATACAAGCCCTCCTTCGATTCGAAGAAACAAAAATACAGACCTCAAATATTGTTTTTTCTTGAATCGGCAAATCCCGTTTGTGGTGATTTGACGTGATTACGGCTGAGTCCATAGATCGCTTTATAGTTCGTTCTATTGCTAGCAAATTTCTCTTGGGCATCATATAATTCTTGGACATTGAAGAATGCTAACATTACCCGTCATATACGTATGATGTATGTTCAAATAATTGCGCTGAAGTAGGGTATGGTGATCGTTGGTGATCGTTCCTTTCCACAACTTCAATACAATGGTACTGTCCATGAATTACGTTAAATATTTCCTGCAAATTTTTGACACCCTTCCCTCATCCTTGTCAACAACGGTCAAGAATTCAGGGAACACTCTATCCACCTTCCGTGAGTATATCAAAATAGGTGTAAAAGCACTCTGAAAATTATTTTGTGTCAAAAAAAAGTACGAAAGAACCACTACAGATTTGAGAATGTAGTATGTCAGGACGAAAGGCGCATATACCACAGCTAAGCTGTAAACAATGACACAACTAATTTCATTATATTGATTAAATTCTGCAAATTTGATGAAGATTTAGAAATAAAGTAGAAATTTACAATTAAAAATGAAAATGATTAAACTTCAAAACAGTTATTTAATTGATGTATAAAAAGCAGTATTGTTGATGTCAATTTGTGTTCAGCTCTCCAATACGGGGGTTAAGGAGTGGGGGGGGGGGGTTTGTCAACAACTTTTAAACATTTTCAGACTCTTCGTCCCCTTCCCAATTGTTTGACGTAATTCATAGAAATGAAATTTTGAGGAGAATACAGCTTGAACACTTGATAAACACTGGAAATATCAAGGGGAGAAGAGACAGGGGACGACAAAGAGAAAATGTGCTATATGGAGTAGTATTTTGGTACGTTAGAAGTTCACCAACCGAACTTATTGACAATAAAAGAGACGAAGAGTCGCGGAGAAGATCATCGCCTACGCCATTCGGCAAGGCGTTTTTTATTATAGAAAATTGATTGAATTTATACAGCCCCTTGTTACATATTATGTTGTTAATATTACAATGTTTATCTGACCAGTGGTTCAATGTACATATCGCAATACTTACCTCGCCAGTATTTCAATTTAAAATTAAAGAAACAGAAGTAACCGAATATATTATATTAACGTAACGTTGTATAGGCGTACACATTTCACAGTATTGGATTTATCATTTAATGATAGTGCTATTACGCCGTCACTGGTATCTTTCGATTGAGCCTCAGATTGCAGATATGATGTGATGGAGTATCGCACATCGATTATTACTCAGCGCCGTTAAAGTAAAGTAAAGTTAACCCATAGCATTTGTTAATGCCGTAGGGGTGTGAGATGTTAGCGATCTCCCATTTCAGTGACTCTGCGATATGAGGACGATAGCTAATCCTCTCCCTCGCAGACATTACTTCCCAGATGTATCCGGTACCCAATTAAGGCTGGGTCGACCCGGGAGCCGTTGCGATCTGATAAACAGTCTACCTCATCTGGAGAATGAACCCAGGACCACTCATAAGCGAAGCAAGTGCAGTAACCACTGCGATACGTTGGCCCTCAAACGTTTCATTACGAGTTACGGAAAGAAAGAGAGATAGAGAGATAGATAGATAGAGAGAGAGAGAGAGAAATAGATGCTTGAACAGTTCTACTTATGATCTTTCTTTCACTATGACAGGACATGGTCTAATAACATGAGAAAAATTAGGCAAGAATTTAATATGTTTAACCTATTATTGTCTTACATTTTACACCGATCAATTATAAAGCATTTATACATTACACAAAGCACTCTAAATATATAAAGGAAGCAATATGTGAGCACTGTTATAAAAAAAGGGGAAAATGGGAAGTCAATAATATTGTTTACCGAGTTTGCATACATTTATGAATGGCCCCGCATAACACAGTGCTATTCCTAATTTCCTAAGCACATGCCTAAAGCTGGCTTATCAGCAAAATACAATATGTTGACGAAATGAAAAAACATCTTTCTAATGTAGCTTATATTGATTATTCCGGTGATTTGTATTGTCTGTCAACACAAAATATAATCCTAGAGACCAATGAAAATGGCGGCAAAACTCAATAGAGTCATTTAGAAGGCTATTTTTCCAACTAGCCAATAAGTCATTTATTGGCATTGGTCTGTCTATCTTCCACTCACAAAAGACGGTAAACTGATATAACAACTCTGCGTTCAGAGTATTCTACATACATTGACATGTAGAATAGGATGTCATATCCTGGAAGTACACAGTGTGCTACATACATTGACATGTAGAATAGGATGTCATATCCTGGAAGTACACATTGTGCTACATACATTGACATGTAGAATAGGATGTCATATCCTGGAAGTACACAGTGTGCTACATACATTGACATGTAGAATAGGATGTCATATCCTGGAAGTACACAGTGTGCTACATACATTGACATGTAGAATAGGATGTCATATCCTGGAAGTACACAGTGTGCTACATACAATGACATGTAGAATAGGATGTCATATCCTGGAAGTACACAGTGTGCTACATACATTGACATGTAGAATAGGATGTCATATCCTGGAAGTAGACAGTGTGCTACATACATTGACATGTAGAATAGGATGTCATATCCTGGAAGTACACAGTGTGCTACATACATTGACATGTAGAATAGGATGTCATATCCTGGAAGTACACAGTGTGCTACATACATTGACATGTAGAATAGGATGTCATATCCTGGAAGTACACAGTGTGCTACATACATTGACATGTAGAATAGGATGTCATATCCTGGAAGTACACATTGTGCTACATACATTGACATGTAGAATAGGATGTCATATCCTGGAAGTACACACTGTGCTACATACATTGACATGTAGAATAGGATGTCATATCCTGGAAGTACACAGTGTGCTACATACATTGACATGTAGAATAGGATGTCATATCCTGGAATTACACATTGTGCTACATACATTGACATGTAGAATAGGATGTCATATCCTGGAAGTACACAGTGTGCTACATACATTGACATGTAGAATAGGATGTCATATCCTGGAAGTACACAGTGTGCTACATACATTGACATGTAGAATAGGATGTCATATCCTGGAAGTACACAGTGTGCTACATACAATGACATGTAGAATAGGATGTCATATCCTGGAAGTACACAGTGTGCTACATACATTGACATGTAGAATATGATGTCATATCCTGGAAGTAGACAGTGTGCTACATACATTGACATGTAGAATAGGATGTCATATCCTGGAAGTACACAGTGTGCTACATACATTGACATGTAGAATAGGATGCCATATCCTGGAAGTACACATTGTGCTACATACATTGACATGTAGAATAGGATGTCATATCCTGGAAGTACACAGTGTGCTACATACATTGACATGTAGAATAGGATGCCATATCCTGGAAGTACACATTGTGCTACATACATTGACATGTAGAATAGGATGTCATATCCTGGAAGTACACAGTGTGCTACATACATTGACATGTAGAATAGGATGTCATATCCTGGAAGTACACAGTGTGCTACATACATTGACATGTAGAATAGGATGCCATATCCTGGAAGTACACAGTGTGCTACATACATTGACATGTAGAATAGGATGTCATATCCTGGATGTACACAGTGTGCTACATACATTGACATGTAGAATAGGATGCCATATCCTGGAAGTACACATTGTGCTACATACATTGACATGTAGAATAGGATGTCATATCCTGGAAGTACTCAGTGTGCTACATACATTGACATGTAGAATAGGATGTCATATCCTGGAAGTACACAGTGTGCTACATACATTGACATGTAGAATAGGATGTCATATCCTGGAAGAACACAGTGTGCTACATACATTGAGATGTAGAATAGGATGCCATATCCTGGAAGTACACAGTGTGCTACATACATTGACATGTAGAATAGGATGTCATATCCTGGAAGTACACAGTGTGCTACATACATTGACATGTAGAATAGGATGTCATATCCTGGAAGTACACAGTGTGCTACATACATTGACATGTAGAATAGGATGTCATATCCTGGAAGTACACAGTGTGCTACATACATTGACATGTAGAATAGGATGTCATATCCTGGAAGTACACAGTGTGCTACATACATTGACATGTAGAATAGGATGTCATATCCTGGAAGTACACAGTGTGCTACATACATTGACATGTAGAATAGGATGTCATATCCTGGAAGTACACAGTGTGCTACATACATTGACATGTAGAATAGGATGCCATATCCTGGAAGTACACAGTGTGCTACATACATTGACATGTAGAATAGGATGTCATATCCTGGAAGTACACAGTGTGCTACATACATTGACATGTAGAATAGGATGTCATATCCTGGAAGTACACAGTGTGCTACATACATTGACATGTAGAATATGATGTCATATCCTGGAAGTACACAGTGTGCTACATACATTGACATGTAGAATAGGATGTCATATCCTGGAAGTACACAGTGTGCTACATACATTGACATGTAGAATAGGATGCCATATCCTGGAAGTACACAGTGTGCTACATACATTGACATGTAGAATAGGATGTCATATCCTGGAAGTACACAGTGTGCTACATACATTGACATGTAGAATAGGATGCCATATCCTGGAAGTACACAGTGTGCTACATACATTGACATGTAGAATAGGATGTCATATCCTGGAAGTACACAGTATACTACACACATTGACAAGTCCCGAAAGCACTTGGTCATGTCCTGAAGGTTCACAATGTTACATAAATTGATATGTAGAAAAAGAGGCCATATCCTGAAAGATCAACGTATCCTTCATACGTTGACATGTAGAACACGGGACTAACCTTAGAAACACATATTAGTCTACATACAATAACATATAGAAAAATAAAGATGGGGGGGGTACCTTGAAAATAAGTACCATACTACAAATATATGCAGTGGTAAAAACATGATATACGAAATAAAAATTACATGGGAGGATGTAAAAGTTGTGAACTTAAAAGACAACAAAATACTCAAAACCAGATGGCACTAGAACCGATGATCTAATTAGCTGAGCAGGAGGAAATCTGTGGAATTTGAGAAGCTCGCGGTGTTTAATGTTTAACATTAGCTTGCTGAATTGCAAGATTTAAGAGTTCGCTCGCTGAATTGCAAGAGTTCGCTTGCTGAATAGCAAAATGCAAGATTTAAATTTTCTTGCTGAATAACAAGTGATACGAGTTTGCTTGCTGAATAGCAAGTGATAAGAGTTCTCTTTCTGAATATCAAGAGATAAAGAGTTCCCTTGCTGAATAGCAAGAGATACATTTTCACTTGCTGAAAAGAAAGAGAAGAGTTCTCTCGCTGAATAGAGGGAAGAGGATTTAATGACAAGAGATAAGAGTTCGCGTGCTGAATAGCAAGAGAGAAAAGGAATGGTTTCACCCGTTGGGTTATTACGTTACCCAAGCCTAAACGACCACAAAGAATTTTAGGGAATACCAGCTAATAGCTATGAAGAATTACAGTTGGTAAATTAATAAACAGACTTGTTGCCTATCAAATATCTTGTAGATGGAGAGAAAAACAAAGATTCCGCCGGTTCGTTGAATACCATTTAAGAGGACATGACATAATGTTGTTTGTGCTCAGAATGTATTTGAAAAATTCGACTCATCGATGGAGACATAGCTTCAATAGACATTGAAGATGCGTTAAGTAGAGTTCCTATGAACGCACTGCACCTTTTGAAACTCAAGTTCAAGTTAATTGTTTTTTCTGCTTCATATGTGATTTAAAGGTTGCAGTTAAGCATCTACACCAATAGTCTTCTAAAAAAAACAATGTGGGAAATTCAATTTAATTAGGGCAATGATTAATTTTTTTCTTGTGCAGAATAAAAGAACTGACATTGCAATACGGCGTTGCAGACATGGGCGCGAATGTGTACTGTCAACCGATAAATAAATGGGGATGTCAGTTATTCTGTAATAGTGGATAAAATCAAGTCGAAATCGGTGCTCCTATGACGAGTCCGGAGTTCAGTTATGATAGTCTTACGAATAGCAAACTATCTAAGAAACAGTCATAAGCCCCGGACTCCAGAAGGTTAATCTCTGTCCCTGTATAATTTAATACACAGTTTCCAAACCATGAGTCTTCTGTGGGGTCGCCGATTAAAACAGTAGAGTAAAAAATAAAATATTGATTTTAAACAAGTGGTCATTTGTAATCAGCGTCTTCATGCTTGAATTGATTCTTTTCATATAAAGTAGCATATATAAATATAGAGCATATATAAAGTAGCATATATAAATATAGAGCATATATAAAGTAGCATATATAAATATAGAGCATATATAAAGTAGCATATATAAATATAGAGCATATATAAAGTAGCATATATAAATATAGAGCATATATAAAGTAGCATATATAAATATAGAGCATATATAAAGTAGCATATATAAATATAGAGCATATATAAAGTAGCATATATAAATATAGAGCATATATAAAGTAGCATATATAAATATAGAGCATATATAAAGTAGCATATATAAATATAGAGCATATATAAAGTAGCATATATAAATATAGAGCATATATAAAGTAGCATATATAAATATAGAGCATATATAAAGTAGCATATATAAATATAGAGTAATTCTATAGTTTGTGTTCCCGGTGGGTAAACTGATACATCTGTATGCAAGTACGCATCAACACAGATCCCACAGAGTTTACATTAGATTTCTTTGGTTTTATTGGGGTAAAATCAGCTGCGAAATTTAAGCCTGGTATAGAGTTATAAATTCGAATACTTCTAAGTAAATATCAATGGTGCAGGAGACTACATGGCTGAGATAAGGAAGAAATTGGCAATTGCATATTGTAAAATAACACGTGTGAAAAACATATGGAAAAACAACAAAATAGAAACGAAACTGCTAATGCTAAGAAGTGTTATTTTTCTGGTTGCAATATACGGTTGTGAAACACGAACCCTAAGTAAAACATCGGCAAAAATATATTAAAGGCTTTGACATCAAATGCTACAGAAAGATACTTAGAATATCATGGAAGGAAAAAAATGAGAAATTCAGATATTATAAATACATTGAAGTTTCCAAAGTGTTGGTTACTAAACACAATAGCAAAAATAAAACTACGCCTGTTTGGTCATATAAAAGTTTAGAAAAACACATAATGGAGAGCAGATCACCTGGACGGAGGAGAAAGAGCAGACCACGAAGATGATGGGTTGACGACATTAAGGATAACACGAATTAGTCGTTTGAAAATGCAATCCAAGTGGCCCAAGACATGGGTTCAAGAAGTTCATTGGGAATACAACTGGAGAGAAAAGGTCAAATAATTTTAATCATCGCATTAAATCTGTCATAGGCAACTACTGGCAACTATTTGCCAATATTTTCCAGTCTCTTGTACGCTAACGGTGAATATGTCAGCCGCTGATGCTAGGTACACTGAATTCAGTTAAGAAATCCCAATTTTTAATATTTTGGTGACAAGATTAAATAAATCTGGCCTTTTTTACTATACCTTTTCCTGAAATTTTAGTTGCAACCATATGCCTAACTTCATTGAAATATCGAAATTTATACAATCTATCCACATCTGGACATTGTTAATGTGCCATGCCAGTGAATCGGGTTTTATGGACTTTTATTTTATCGTATTTTCAGTAAAATCATTATGGATTGTGATTCAGATTATTATTTCAGGAGAGATAAGTTGTTTTCACACTAAAAAATCGGTCACTCCACGCTGCTTTATTTTTATTTCAGATTAGAACATCAACCGTTTTGGAACGATACAGTTTTGGACTAGATGTAGATTTATAGAAATGTGATTTTATGACAAATCTGTATGTTTATTCATTTTTATCAGTGAAATTATGAAAATTTGACCATAAATACGCGCAATTATATCTATAATATAGTATTGCACTCCATGAAATTTCCCACAAAAAGTCAGACATTTTTTATTATTTTATTCTCGATCTTTTGGGTTGTTTTGGTGGCAGGGGCGTAGTTATATACACCAAAATAGGTAGGATAGTATGATCCCATAGATCACACTATTACAACAACTTTCGTAACATAATTTGATATAGTTGGTTTCGCTAAGAAAATCGGAAGGGAAATTCGTATTTATTTTAATAAGCAGAAGATATACCTGCATTAGTAGGATATGTCACTGAAACTTGAAGAAACCTATGTATTGAAGAGATAACGCTTGGTAGTCGTAACCTTCGATAATAGTTACCATGTTGTTCCGGTCGACAGGCGACGTTGTGCTTGAACTAGTTAAGGGTACGGCGTGGGTGTACGGAACAACAAAGAATCATGTCGCAAGGGCCAGAGTTGTGCTCTGATGTCGACGTCTGTTTTGGCGGCTTTGGACTCGAAACACCATCGAATGAAATGACTTCTGGAACAGAGGGCGGAGCAATTATGGAAATGTCCCACGTGTTGTGAGGCCAGTTTTCTAATCAAGAATCATGATAAAGCTTCAGTGTCGTTTCCAAACCGAAACAATGCTCCCGAGCTCGAGTAACATAAGGCAAATATCAAAATTAAGAGAAATAGAAATAAGTGTTACCAATATTCCTCCATTGCCGTGAACTAAGTTAAGTTCTGAATAGCGGATAAAGAAAGGAAGTGGATACCATGTCAGTTGCCGAGGCTGGTAACTGGAGCAAATAATAGCGATACAGGAACATTGCCATATGTAATAGGACGAGGTTTCTAGTAACGTCTTGACAACACCAGAACGGAGTGTTTTAAATGTTTTAAATTAATGTTATATATTTTAAAGCTTATAACTGAACATTGATACACGATTCACATAACAATAACTATCATTATATAAACATTGTCCGACTCTGCGGCTAGAAGGCACAGGTCTCGTCACTGACGGCTAAAATATACCAGGTTCCATTTTTGTTGCAGGTAATTGTGTATGAAGACCGTTCAGAAAACAATATCAAACTACCGTACGTAAACACTACCATGAGCATAAATAAAGTCCAAAATATATTAGACTGATGGTTACATCTTAAATATAAAATGCAAAACATAAAAAAAATTGTCACTTGTATCAAGAAGCATCTACAACTCAATGATGAACTACTTCGATCTTATGTTGGAGTCACATACGTATGTCCTCAATAAAGTCTCATGACAAGGCTGTAGAGCCTGTCAATCAGACATTTTCTGTTAGAGCGTTTAAATATTTTAATGATCCCATTTTTCACATATATGTTATTATTCATTAATATAATACAAGAATATATATATATATATATATATATATATATATATATATATATATATATATATATATATATATATATATATATATATATATATATATATATATATATATATATATATATATATATAATGTTCTAGAAAGAAGAAACGCAACATTATTTGGAAAGAGTACCAACATTTCATTTTATCGAATTAATGTGTCAACCTTGACATAAAGTTAACCAGACCCGTTTTCAGTAATTCCCAACGGTCCAATTGACGATTATGGTTCGCCCATGCAGTTGGTTCTGGAGATAACGGTCTTTAAGATCAGACCTATATAGGGTCTTCTAGCCCAAAGACCAGCGTCGTGGTCCCTGACCGTTTGACCTGATATTCCACGAACTTCTGACATTGAATTGACTATGGGGGACGCAGATGCAAAGCAATTCATGAGGTGACGCAGCAGTATGAAGCGGTCTTCGTCAGCAATTGTGACTCCGGGTCTTCCACTGCGTGGCCAGACTACCAAAGATCCAGTATGTTGAAATCGCCCCCAAAGACGACTGATGGTGCTTCTAACCACATTAAATTGTCTGGCCACTTCACGCTATGATTGTCCAGTTTGTAAGTGCCCAATAAGGATGCATCGTTGTTCTGTACTGGGCTGATATATACGTACGCATACGCATTTGTTTAAACTGAATATATTCCAGGACCGTCAATCTTTTATTGGAATTCAATAATAGTGCTAGAAAATGTTCATTAAGTTTCACTGGATTCTTATAAAGCTGTCACAAGTTATTGTCAAAATTGTTTATTTGATCTTGTCCTCTTTCATGACCTCGCGAATCATTATGTGAGTATAATTCAGGTAACCACGAGAAGTTAATGACTACGTGGTCACAGTCGATAGGCTGTATGATATCATATCAGCGTTTATTTTTTTTTAGAAAAGTTAACTCCAAGAAAATTGCATATTTTTTTAACAGTGTATATACATACTGAGTGACTGTTTCAACAGATAGTTATAGCCAATAATAACGATATTAATTGTTATCGAATAATGTACGGCATACACACAATGGTAACAAAGAGACTGAAGTCATACACACAATGGTGAAAGAGACAAACATGCTTTGCTGGCTCTTATGAAAGATCTCATACTGGCAAAAGACTGGCTTCTCAAAAGACTGAGTATTTCAGACTGGCTTCAACAACGCCTGAATATAGAATAATAGTTTTATTAACGTCATTTCAATATTGTCTGGATGTCGACAAGGAGACAAGAGGAGAAAAGAGTAGACAGTACTTGCCAGGCATGTCATACGAGGCGATTACGGAACATGTAGGGTGGGGTCATCTGTTTCATTTCATAGATGGTTAAAGCGGCTCGGAAGCATTGTTTTAGTCAGACATATCAGGAAGAAAGACGCAGCTATGGCAGCTGGACTGTAAACTATACTACAACGCATTCAGTTCTCAGGACTACTTCCTACTAATTCGTAAGTGTCTGAGAACGAACAAGGAAGTAGAATTTCACATATGTATTCAGTATTCTCCAGCAGAGGTCACATGTTATCTATATTGATTGTTTCCATTGGTTGCTATATGAAATCAGTGTTCATTATCGAGGTTTTGAAATATATTAAATGCGAAACTCATAATGTAGGTTACACACATAGCCGCAACCTACAAGTCAGAAGTTTCAGATGCTCATTCTGTAACATTAGGTGACGAATTGCGCAATGGTCAAAAGCACTGATATAATTACGTAATTACGGTGAACTGGCGCCACAGGTTGAATAGACTGTGTCACTAATTTGACAACTACCATAATTCTAAACGTAAGTTTAATTTTACATATACGGTGCAAGAACAACACCTGAATGAAAGATAACTCCACAATAATTCTTGAAATATTTATCTGCAGGGGACATAAGATGACGGTCGAAACGTCGTCTGTTACTGTGTCTTGTTGTTAGGTTGTTTCATGACTTATTTTGCTAACATCTATACCTATTTTTGTTCATTTGATATGTGCACTGTGTTACCCCAGATATACATTTCCTATTTAGGGTTGTTACCCGACACTGGAACTTTTATCCCTGGACATAAGATGGGCTGTTTGCTGTTTCGTCGGAAATCTCCTCATTCACTCAGAACACAGTAATGCATCCTTGAACCAAGACCATCGGCAGTAGAAGACTTCAGTACAGGACCTCATGTGTTACGTTTTAGATTATTGTTGTGTTTTTCGTTGGTCACTATCTATATAATTTGAGTCACCAGCCAAGACCGAGCAGCAAAATGCACGAAAGTAATTATATAAGGCATCTCAGGTCATTTGTATATGTTCTGAATACGAGTCTTTATTAAGGAGACCAATCACGCTTCAACTTGGATGACCAATTTACAAGGAATCAGTCTCTTTATCAAATCCGGACCGGTGACCTATAACCTATCCTTTTATCGTTTAAATACTGAATAAATCAATCATAATGAAACGTGTAAAAATGGTTGATATCAGCCATAATAAATGAAGTTCAGTCATGCCAACGTGCCATCTATCGGTCAGTAAATTAAATACGATATTCAATATTTCTCAAGTAAGACATCTCAAAAGTGTCTGACCCACAAGTCCAGGAAATGGTATTTCCTGTTACTCTAAGTTAGACGTATTATATGTATTAGACAGTGAAATAGCGAATTTTCATTTTATGTCGAAATGTGATAACCAATGCGAGGTTCTATAAATAAAATACAGTTTCTGGAAACAGATTGTTAGAGAAAGATATACGTGAAAGTGTTATTCTTCTTTTTCAGTGCTCATTTTCAAACTGCTGCAGATCAGCAAGGATATAGTTCAGAGAGAGGAAAGAGCTCTGTAAATCATTTAGCTTGGCTGTGATATCCGCGACTCTCTGCCTCCTCATCATGACAATAGGATCACTTTCAACATCTTTAGGGTGAGACAGCCAAAAAAACCGCTAAAATCTCAACCGCCATCCCTTATGACAATCTCAACCGCCATCCCTTATGGCATGCGTAGCAGGTAGGGGAATTCCATGTTTGTTTATTTGTTTTCGAAATCCAGGAATTACGAGCTCTTGCTTCCTATGTGTAATTTCGAGATTTCTACGAGCTTTCTTTCATACCCAGGA
This sequence comes from Meghimatium bilineatum, assembly GCA_034231615.1. Taxonomy (NCBI): domain Eukaryota; kingdom Metazoa; phylum Mollusca; class Gastropoda; order Stylommatophora; family Philomycidae; genus Meghimatium; species Meghimatium bilineatum. Next base: position 52,127,568 of record CM067305.1, read on the forward strand.
GACTTCAGATTTTCGCTTGGTGCAAAATACCACTGGATCAAAGGGCATGAGCCCATTTTTCTCTGGAATAGAAACATACTATCACAATAAGTTTGTACCTTTATAGCTAGTTCAATAAAATGAGATAAATACTAACATTCAAGTAAATAAACAAGAACAATAACATATTTATCAAGTCCAACGTTTTTCTACAGTAATAAATGTCACTGGTGCAAGTACAACGAACAGAACTATAAGGAACACAAACAATAAAAAGGGAGGTGTTAGTATAAAATAATGTTGCATACTAGATAGGGTTAGGAACAGACAAGCAAAATGCCATTAAACATACGAATAGAGAGTACTTGGTGAAATCAGTAATAGAAAAGTGAAAATGCCATATAAACACTAGAATGTGATACTAGAATGTGATACTAGAATGTGATAAAAACAGGCAACTATTACGATATGATATTGTGGAAATTACATAAAGTGAAAGTTGAATGTTTCGGTTGGGAAATAATAATGATATATGTTGATGTGAAATTTCATGATATCAACAATATACATGTGCTGGTTTTTTTTAAAATTGCGTGTCATGTGACATTTTATTTTCAGAACACAATCTTCTTTATTAATCTTATGAAATCCCTGCAGTCTCTAGCAAGTTGTCCGGCTTACTCTAGCAAGTTGTCCGGCTTACTCTAGCGACATGTGCATGAATTCCTGAATATCTCTTGTTCAACGACGTCTTGTTCGGACTCTGCCTTTACTGTCTTCTATCGTCCCTTCCAACAACAATCTTTTTCGTCATGTTTCGTCACATGGCCGAAAAACCGAACATCCTTCTTAATATGGTGTTTAAAAAGCCAGCCTTCTTGAACGTTGATTATTCTTAGCACGTCTTGGTTTATTTTAAAAGTGCACTGACAAAATAAGAGTTTAGCAGTATTTGAAAGTGTATTCTAGTACATATCCGTTTTGGAGAAGGCACCTCATCCTATCTTTATCACGTTACGCCTCCGCAACGAAGGTTGGCTGCAGTAGACCTCCAACATCCCCACTCTTGTTTTGGTGGTGCACTCTGTTAGACTGTAACCTGTCAATCTTGTGATGTTACTCTCCCACTTGTATCTCAGTCTACCTCTTGCTCGCTTCCCTTTGACGTTACCCTCAAGTAAGCTCTTCAATAACGTGGACTCTTATAACAAATCACTAAAGGGGTATGTTTATTTTCTTAGAGAAATGCACACTTTCAATCTAGAAATGAACTGCGTCTGTTTTATGAAATTCGGTAGTTTATTTTCTTTTCAATTTATTTTAGTTGACTGCCATACTCAGAATGCCTAGTGAATGATGTATTCGATATGTATCAGTCACGGTCAAGAGTTCAGTGAAACTAGGGTACACGATTGCCCTTCTAATAGACATCGATTTTCTCGGAGATACCCATATTTGTTCACTTGTCATTCTTAGTACGAATCTTTTGTGCAACATACAAACACTGATGCAAAGAGGGAGAGTGAGGAATGATCGATATAGTAAAAGTAGTTTCTATGTCGCCTCCGTGGCATAACAAATAAATAATGTAAATATTAGAAACAGTGGGAAAACGCTTGGGATGTATCAAACATATATGAGCGAGAAATGAGAAAACGCCTGGGATGTAGCAAACATATATGAGCGAGAAATGAGAAAACGCCTGGGATGTATCAAACATATATGATCGAGAAATGAGAAAACGTCGACATCATTTAGAAGCATATACACAAAAATAAAATAAATAAATGCGGGATGTGCTTATGAAGTCTAGAGCAAGTGGACTACAGAGTTATAAAGTGGAGAAATTTCAGTAATAATACTGCCAACTTCATGTATATCGTAAAATGTATGGAGAACTCCAGAATAGCTTCCACAATGCAAGAGGACAGAAGAAGTGTTTTTAAATACACTTTTAAGACACCACTGACTCATTTCAAAATAGTCATAAATTCATGGGAGAATCTAGCACAAGACTGATCCGACAGACGCGCAGAATCAAGTGTTGTGCAGAAGCTGCAGAGAAAGACATAATAATGTGCAACAAAAACGCGCTAGAAGAAAGGTCATAGTTGCTATATTGCTCACAGGCTCCTTCCACACATGCCCATAGCGTGATAGACAATTGCAAGCACGAATATGATTCATTAGTCACAGTCTTGCTCACCGCTGACATCATCATCATCTTCATCATCATTGCAGTTGAACTGAATGGTCATCGTCGATTTCGACGGACGAACAGCATGCATATCGCAAAAGATGACTAACCTTGTTTCGACGTGGGGCTCGGTATACTTGGTATACAAACCCATGGTATACTCGGTAACTCATTCTCGATTTTGTTTCAGTTGCTACTGTTACAAAGTGACTGTTTGTGTTACCACAAGACTGTCTTACTTTATATTCATAGTATAAATGAATATAATTTAACTTCATTTTTTCAAAGTTATGTTCCATGTCCGATTTCATCATATCTTTTTGACAACTGTGGCCGCGGTAGCTCAGTAGTTAGGGCACTGGATGCCTAGTTTGTTGATCCCAGTTTTAATTTTCACTTTAACTGAAAATATTTGTAAATCACCAACCGCCTTTAGGATTCCATCATAAGGAAACAGGTACCAGATTATAGGGAAAATCTAGGGAAAACAAATGAAGTGAACGAGATGCTGACCACAGCATCAGTTGCATAGCCATTGGCAATCAAAAATACAAAACATCATTTTTCCCGATATGACACAGGTTTCAAATAAGAAAACTTTCCCTTTTTTTTACCTTGGAGAACGTAAACATATATGATAAGACGTCCAACTCTACCCCTATGTCTCCATAGTCTGTTCTTGGAAAATTTAGTATAAGTCATAGTGTTGTTATTCTTTGCATTCCTTTCGACCGCGGCTTATAAGAGAGATAGTTTAATGTTTACATTTGTATATAGTTCTCACTTCATCCATAGGGGAGGTTGCAAAGGAGCAACACAGCAAAAATAGAAGCATGTCATCGGAATGATAAATATTGGTAAAAACTCTTCAAAACTTTACTTCAAAAAAGTGCTCTTGCGAAATATATCCACATGTAAAATATATAAAAGTATTTCAATCGATACAGTGATAGCTGATAATGGTGGAATGATGAACTCACTGTGATCGCATATGTTTTAGTTGCTTTCAAAAAATATACCTGCGAGTTATAGCTATTGCAATGGTAGAGTCATCGTCAAACGTAATGGGGAATTAGGGTAACTGCTTCCAGTACGATGATGGGGGTTGAGACCGTTATTGCTGCCATGTAATGAATCTCTAAGAATATATTTATCAAACTGCAGTGAATTTGTCTAATTTTGAGTCTTTTTTGCGGCTTTTATTTTCTTTGTATACTCCTTTATAACTTGCAGCATCAGAAGTAGAACAGTTCACTAGATATGGATTTGTTGTATTTCATATATGTTTGTTTTCGTTGACTCTTTTATTACTGTAATCCATCGTTTGCAAGGTCTGTCTCTGGCTTTGTTTCCTTTGTATATGTATAGTAATGAGTTTTGATGAGTACCGTCTAATGGTAGTATGGAACAAAGTAAGGATGTAATAACTTCTGAATATATTGTCTTCTGATGTAATCCAGGATTAGTAATGTGTTTTGTAGTCTTCTTATGTTTTCATTTCTGATTATGTCTCTTATTGTTACTTCAAGAATTCTACGTAGACACGTCGTTTCTGTTGTAACAAGTTTTCGTATGGGTTCTGTTGTTAGGGTCCACTTTTTGCATTTGTAGCAAAGTAATGGTATAATAATCGTTTTATAAAGTGCAATTGTGGTTTTCATGTTCACATTTTTATTTTAAGAGTAGGGGGCATCTGCCTTTATAGCTGATATACTATGCTGCATCTATTTTGGATTTCTTTGGTGTTTTCCCCATTTGATGTTATGATGCTTCCAAGCAAGCGAATACTTTCACGTGTTTAAGTTGTAGTCGTGAATGAGAATAGTGCTGTTGTTTTCTGCTTTGTGATTGAGATTTTATTTTGGGTATGTTTATCGTCCTGTTAATGTCCCTGCATATTCTGTACATTCTATTTATATATTGTTGTAGTTGTTCTTCTGATGTTAATATGTTTTTCTTGATCTTCTGCAAAAAGAAGTTCGCCTCAGTAGGATGTTTAGGTTGTCTTCTTCTTTGGTGTTTGCAATTTTACATATACTATCGATATATGTGATGAAAAAGAATGGAGATAAAACACATTCTTGTCGCAATCCGGAGTATATGTGGAATTTCTTACTCTATGCCTTGAAAAATTAAAATCAGTATTGTGTAATTGAATGAATTTCATTCATACCTTCTCCCGTCAACCTCGTGACATCACACAGATCTACCGTCATAGACAGGATGAAAATCGTGGTGTAGTGATAGAGCAAACAAACATCCAGAGCAAACATTAAGAAAACGTTGCTACCATAGACAAGATGAATTACCTCTTCTCCTCACCTTGTTTTACATACATTAATTTAATTGATGTTGCGATACTAGGTATTGTTTTTTTTTGTTTTTTTTATATGAACGGCCTATACAGTTACCCTTGACTATTTTCGGTGCAGAAAACATCATGCACGATAGAAGCGTCTGTCAGTGAGTGAAAGATGAATAAGAGATATACTGACGATGTTCAGCGAGAGTTTACTTCAGGTAGACTTAACTTCTGTTTCACAAATGATGGCAGATGTGAAACAGAAGTTAATATGAGAATAGAAATGGCTAAAAGTACCTTCAATGGCATGAGGAAATTATTAATATCTAAACAAATTACAAACAAGTTAAAAATGAGAATTATAAAATGCTACATGTATTCCATATTAATGTATGGCTCAGAAACATGGACACTAAATAAACAATTAGAAGACAAAATTGATGCCTTTGAGATGTGGGTATATAGAAGAATAGGGAGAACATCATGGAAAGAGAAGAAAACAAATAAAGAGGTGCTAAATACACTTAATATGAAGAAAGAACTACTAAGAAAAATAAAGATCAGGCAAATAAAATACTTTGTACACATTGAAAGACATGACACTATATTGAAGACCTTACTTGAGGGTAAAGTCAAAGGGAAGCGAGGAAGAGGTAGGCAGAGATACAAGTGGGAGAGTAACATCCCACGATGGACAGGTTCCAGTCGAGCAGAGTGCACCACCAAGACAAGAGACAGGAGATGTTGGAGATACGTTGCAGCCAACCTTCGTTGCGGAGACGGCACTTGATGATGATGATGACTTAAGCTAGACCACAGTGTTTGTAACATCTGAAATGCTACAGAAAGATACGTAGAATATCATGGAAGGATAAAGTCAGAAACTCAGATATTATTAACACATTGAAGAATCCAGAGTGTTGGTTACTAAACACAATAACAAAAAGAAAACTACGCCTGTTTGGTCATATAAAGAGACATAACTGTTTAGAAAGACACATAATGGAGGGAAGAGTACCTGGGATGGAGAAAGGGCAACATTAAAGATAACATGAATACATCGCTAGAAAATGCAAGCCACATCGCCCATGACAGAGAGAGGTTCAGAGAGTTCATTGGGAAGACAACGTTATGGAAGGAATACGTCACATGACACAGACCAGTCTTGCACGTGTATATTAATTCATGCTGCGCATTTAAAGAAAAGAGTCGGTCGTCAAGAGCGTTGCTATGACGTATTGTCCTTGAACGATTTAGTGTATACAAAGCCCTCCTCCAGAACAGTAGTGCGTGCTGATCTCAAACGGCGTCACTTACCTTTGCTTATCGTGTTCCGTACCTGTCATTGTCTACAGGAATAACGCACTCTCATAACGATCAATGATTAGTCGCAACAGCCAAGATCATTTACCTATAGCTGTACGAAATCAGCGCGCAGGAATATTCTGGAGAATGGCTTTTATTTTCAGTTGTAAAAAAACCCAGACTATTTATAGTAACAGACTACTCTTTCTGTCTTTATATGACGCCATAATATGTAACATTATATATATATTTGTATATATAAAACCAAGGTTGACAATGAGAAGCAAATTTGTATGCGAGGCCAGAGAAATGAGATTGCTAAATATAGTGTATTTATATGAAACTTGTATCAATGCCACCACAATAATGAATAAGTGTGACAATTATCTGATGGGGCAACTAAGAGACTAGTACCAAGCCGCGACCGACAGCGCCTACTTATTGCACATACAGGAAGCAGCTATTGTAGTCTTATAAATAATACTGAGCTCATGTTTGTTTCAAAATCTACATATAATGTGGATTATACAAAGAGAAATGGCAAGATATTTCAAGACTGGATTGTCAATCATTATCTTCCTTCATTAGATAGACCATCGTTGTGTGATAGTGGACAATGATTCATATCACAACTCTGTGGCACCAGAAGATAACGTTCCTAATTCATTAAGTACTAAAGATGTAATAAAGATTCGGCTAACCGAACAACAACATTCAATTCAACGAAATATCTCTAAAACCTGTATTACTTTGAATTTTTATAAGACACAGTATACGCAGATATATCGTATAGACGATGGGTTCTATGAATATGGTCACATATAATTAAGACTACCACTTTATCATTCTAACTTGCACCAAAAAGAAATTGCGCTAAATTAAGGAACAGGTAGCAACAGAAAAAAAAAATATTCAAAATAAGGATGTTGAATACTTAAAAATGCCGTCATCTCTAATAAAGACATGGATTATTGAATACATAGGAGAGCTATGTGTTACAATAGGAAGAGAAATAGTGGAAGAATGATGGTTTGTCTTTCATTCAGCCAAAATATGTTATCAATTTCTCAGAGATATACAGTGAAACAAAAAAAACGGTCATCACCAACAGTTTTTCAAGTTTAGGTGATGACCGTTTGTGTGTGTCACCCTGTATGATTATGATTCGGATGAATGTTAATATATTTAAAGATGAAATAATCGTAATTGACAAACACATTAGAGAAGAAATGTACCATTAGGATATTAATGAACGCAATGTTTTGAAATAGATATAAAGTTTTAGATAAATGAAGGTTCAGTATTGTAGTGCACTAATTGTTCATACAAATTAACGCCACAAGTATCTTATATATATATATATATATATATAAGAAAACAGCTTCAACATGTATTATATCCAAATAGTGTGGTCGCATTATTGTAATAGTAGACACGCCTATGTATAATCAACTGTCAGAAAATGTGTCTTAACTGATAAAATTAATTTTTCCCATAACATCATATGCAAAAAAATGGTGTTTAGACGGTGTTTAGACGATTAATCAGACAATTACTTTTGTTTAAGAACACAACTAGTGAAACGTGATGTAGACACATTAAGGAGTACAATAACAAGTATACATAACCAGCGTTGTATGTGGATTATATTAATATTTAAAAAAACTGTTGTAATTAACACACTCTATAATAAATGATATACATAAAGAACAAGGAGATATTTTGCAACATTTATATCGTCAACAATATCACAAGTGACGGTATTAGATGTGTAAGAAGAGTTGAAGAGAAGAATAGGAATAGCCAAAATTACATTTTATAGTATGATAAAATTATTATCGCTCAAACGTATCACAAAGAAACTAAAAAATGAGAACTATAAACTTCAATATCTACTCTACACTAATTTATGACTCACAAACATGGAAAATCAATAACCTGGTACTTTGACCGGCCGATACAGGATCTGTATTTATCCGCATATCTTAAATAAGTTATTAAAACCTATTTTTTAAAACATGTCTTTGTATTTGTTATCATTGTTGTGTTAATCTTTGTACCATATTTTCTCCTTATTTGTCATCATTATTATGTTCATCTTCTGTCATATTTTAAGCAGCGTTATCAAGTTTGAGATACAGTTCAGAAAATTCGGAATCATTTCATGTTACATCATCAATGTCATCAGTAGTATGTAGATATGTGAGTGCGAGGTGGTCGAAAAATATATATATATCCAAAAAATAATATACGAATGGAGGTGGTGTCTGAAACTGTTTGAGAGTAGTTGAGAAATGGTTTTGCACGTAAATTATGCACATCTGAAAACATTTAATAAATTTCTCAATTTTTATGAATATTTACGGAATATTTATATATAATATAGTTTTATTGGGATGGTATTTCTCGGACATAATTATGCAGTTGGGGTTCCACGAGTTCTTTACAAGTTCTGTACATTTGAAAGGGGAGGGGGGGCTCGTGTCTAAAATTGCCCCAAAATGTTCGGCTAACGTATGGTGAGCACTTAGTCCTCATTCGTGACCCTCATAGTGTGACCATAATGTTGTGACCTTAAAGTTGTGACCGTCATGGTGTGATTTTAGAAAACATCGGATGTGCGTTGTTTTCAGAAAATAGACTTAATTAAGTTGTGTGATTAATCTTTGAAATCAATAATTTAGTCGGACGTTGATTATGTTATCATTTCTAGATCATATCTAAATATTTACAGATGGAATTTAAAAAAAAAAAATTCTTTACTTTACTTCATGCTAAATAACTGTAGTACTCAATTATCTCTGGTTGCATACGATATATTTGTGATATCTGAAGTTTTACTCACCGTTTTTCTGTTTCAGCACGCGCATGCTGTTATTATCCTGAAACACACACATGTCCAGTATAGTTTGCATACACAATTTAAATCGCATCTGTTATCTCTGAAACAGTGTAGAAGTCCTTGGTATTGCACACAGCTATTTAATCATCATCCGCTAAATTAAGTAACAGTTTTTACGATCTGATTTATACTGCAATTCCACATCGCCTGACTTATCGGAAACAGAACCAGTCCTGCGTTATTAATAAGGCAGAACGCTTGAATATTTTTGTTCCAGTGCACGGGACGGCGAATAAACGGCAGGCTCAATTCATAACGCGAATTCGCAAGCACACACAGAACCGATATCGGAGAGAGAACGATCGCTATTTGTATTGTAACATGCATGTATTGCTGTGATGAAATATTCAAGTCTTCCTACATGTCAGCAAATGATCGTTAACATGTTTCTCAGTCTTCACGAGAACATTCAATAAACAGTTAAAGTATATATAAAGTATATGTATATATAATTTATATATGGGTACGTATATAATCTTCTTCTTCTTCTGCGTTCGTTCTCAAACTCCTGCAGATTAACAGGATGTAGTCCGGAGAACGGAATGCGTTGTGTCATGGTTTACATCATTGCTGCGATATTCTGCGCCTTTCGGCCTGACACATCCGACTTCAGCATGGCTTTGGGTCACTGACCCTATATGGGATGGGACAGCCAACACCAACCCATAACCTCTTAGTCGCCTTTTACGACATGCGTGGAAGGTAAACAGTGTTGCTATTCTTTGCTCCCCTTTCGAGCCCCGGCAACACACGGGCGACGTATATATGTATATATATATAAGGCGTGCTATACAGCGTCTGTGACGGCCAATTTTCAGGGTTCGAACGTCACCACGGCTATTGTGCATCCGAAATGTTGAGAAAGCAATGGCAAACTACTGACGTACTTATACTGCCTATACAATAAATACAGCCAAAAAATACTAGGTGCACAATGCTAACAATGGAGCTCAATGGGTACACAATGCTACACATGCTACGAATTTAGAAAAAAAAGGATACATTTTTTGATCTCATATAATATTGATTATATTGGTAAGATACGATGTATCTTTGATAAGGTGAAGATAATGAGTTATAAGCAGTATCATAGGAACACAGTTTCCATAAGTGCCCAGCTGCCTAGTCTGTTGTTAACCAGAAACTGACTGCTTAGCGTCGCATATCGCACTTGCACTTAGAGATGGTGGTATTCATCGGCCTTTCCATGACCCGAGAACGTCGGCGGTAAAGACCCCTGTGCAGAAAGTAAACAAGACATTATTCATGCCGTTTTTTTTATTATTATCCTGCTTTTCGTTGGTCCATATTTATATACTTCAAGTTGCATGCCAAAGAAGCCAGTTGATCAAAAACATGCACATAAACAATGAAAATCACCGTTTCATGTAATGTTTACCTTTCTATACACAGGTCTTTATTTGAGATCGGTCATATATCAGCCCTAGTATCCTACTTTCTCTGGTGTTTGATTGAGCCACTTGAGTAATTTTTATTTCGAACCACTAATATCGAGTGCATTCGAAACCCATGTTTGTTGGTCAGCGGGCGAGTGACTTATAATGACACTAGATCAGCTCTTATATATTTCATATATGAACATTCATTCTCATAAAACTTAATGCTAAATTAGTCATGTTCAGAGAATGAATAGCAACCGCATCGCAAAACAAATAATGTATGGGGAAATCCCAGGGGGTATATGAAGAAGATTCAGACCAACGTTGTGATAGAAAGATGCATGCAAATCATCAATGAATGCTTTTATGATCGTTTCTGACAACTGGGAAAAGCAGGCAGAAGATCGCGTCACATGGAGAACGAGCCTGCGTAGTGGTGCTAGAACATTTGATAACTCAAATTCAGCAGAGCAGAAAAGCTAAGGCTCAGACGCACGGAACAACAATCGAACCATGACATTTTCACATGCTTCTTCAACATATCATGGATTCACAAATTTAGCTATAAGGAGACACACGCGACTCTATCTGATGAAGACTTATTCAGCCCGTTTATACGACGAATAAAGCTCTATTCTATACATATATATGTCCCCTGTCAATGGTGGTGAGGAAAAGAGTACTTTAGAGCTACATAACACCGATTCTAACATATGGTGTGAGCATCGAACAATTATTAAAGAGGATAATGGAAAATTAGATGTAACAGATATGTGGTTCTATAGATTTTTGATTCTTGATTAGGAACAAGCGTCATAGCAATGGGAGCATTTCCATATATGCTCTTTCTGCTTGCCGTTCCGTCAGTCATCTAAACATGTATAAGCTAAGTGTCCCAGTCAGCTGATGATAACGCGTTCTTCTGATCTTTCCGGAGAGGGAGCACTTTCTCCCATCGTATCAAGTCCCTCCCATGTCTATCATTATCTGAATATGTACATTGTCTAGTTCGACTTCCTGCTATTCTTCTCGTAGAGTATCCATGACTGATCTAATTAATTCAATCATATCTCTTCTTATCTCGGTGCACTTCACCAAGGATTTACAGCCAACTTATCGGCTCTTTCGTTTCTCCTGACCCAGCATGACATGGACAGTAGACCCATGTAATTCTCTGCATTACATGTAAGGATCTATAGAAGAATGCAATAGTATTATGGACAGCTAGAACAACCAACAAAAAGTGCTGTTAAAGTTAAATGTGAGAGAAGTTACTTAATAATATCAGAATATGGCACTCATTATTATTTGGACACGTATGAGACATAAAGTTCTGGAGACAAAATTATAAAAAACAAGATAACAGACATGAAATATTGAAAAAACGACAGTGTGAGAAAATATTAGATAGTCTGACATTGGTATGGCAAAGAACCAAAGACGATCATGTCAAGAACAACTGGAATCTGAGTTTTGTAAAAACATGATCGCCTACGCTAGTCTACACAGCACCAAATTATATGCATATATATATATATATATATATATATATATATATATATATATATATATATAACTCCTCTGATTACGAGACTGCTTGCCTCAATGCGTTGAACAACGCTTAGGTTTGAAGTATTTCGGGTGTAAATTAAGCTCAACCTTACCACCTACTGCTCAAATGGGTACAAGGATGTATTGCTCATCATTCGTAGTAATCAAAACACATATACATTCCACTTATATCATTTCGTGATATGGAATTGTGCATCCGGACCGTTCATAAAGCAATGGCAAAATACAAAAAATATTTATATGCCTATATAATCACTACAGTTAAAAAATGCCTGGTTGACAGCAACGTCCTTAATTTTTTGTTTATAACATTTAGATGTACAATTCTATATGTCGAATTTGTGATAGAGCCATTAGTGGATCCGCGTTGAAAGATAGAATTATCCTGAATGAATGTGTTAGTAATCTGAAAACTGGTATTCACATTGCAGTAGCGACGTTGTTGGTTGTTTTAGAAGTTAATAAAAAATAAATTCTAACTAAATTTTAAAAATAAAAGCATAAATGTTAACTTCGTACAAAGACTGAACCATTATGTTTTATATATTCAGATAATTCGTTGCAAAGTTAAACACACTTCATCACACAGTTAAGCATACTTAATCACACAGTTAAATTTAGTTCATCACACAGTTAAGCATACTTTATCACACAGTTAAATTTAGTTCATCACACAGTTAAGCATACTTTATCACACAGTTAAATTTAGTTCATCACACAGTTAAGCATACTTTATCACACAGTTAAATTTAGTTCATCACACAGTTAAGCATACTTTATCACACAGTTAAATTTAGTTCATCACACAGTTAAGCATACTTTATCACACAGTTAAATATAGTTCATCACACAGTTAAAAAAAATCCATCACAAATGTAAACATACTTCATCACACAAATAAACATAACTCATCACAAAGTTAAGCATACTTCATCACAAAGTTAAACATACTTCATCACACAATTAAACATAATTCATCACAAAGTTGAATATAATTCATCACAAAGTTAAACATACTTCATCACACAATTAAACATAATTCACCACAAAGTTGAATATAATTCATCACAAAGTTAAACATACTTCATCACACAATTAAACATAATTCACCACAAAGTTGAATATAATTCATCACAAAGTTAAACATACTTCATCACACAAATAAACATAACTCATCACAAAGTTAAACATACTTCATCACACAAATAAACATAACTCATCACAAAGTTAAACATACTTCATCACACAAATAAACATAACTCATCACAAAGTTAAACATACTTCATCACACAAATAAACATACTTCATCACACAAATAAACATACTTCATCACACAAATAAACATACTTCATCACACAAATAAACATACTTCATCACACAAATAAACATACTTCATCACACAAATAAACATACTTCATCACACAAATAAACATACTTCATCACACAAATAAACATAACTCATCACAAAGTTAAACATACTTCATCACACAAATAAACATAACTCATCACAAAGTTAAACATACTTCATCACACAAATAAACATAACTCATCACAAAGTTAAACATACTTCATCACAAAGTTAAACATACTTCATCACAAAGTTAAACATACTTCATCACAAAGTTAAACATACTTCATCACAAAGTTAAACATACTTCATCACAAAGTTAAACATACTTCATCACAAAGTTAAACATACTTCATCACAAAGTTAAACATACTTCATCACAAAGTTAAACATACTTCATCACAAAGTTAAACATACTTCATCACAAAGTTAAACATACTTCATCACACAAATAAACATAACTCATCACAAAGTTACATTTCGGCTTCTTCTTTCTTCTTTTGTCACTATTCTCAAACTCCAGCACATTATCAGGATATAGTCCAGGAGGCGGAATACGTTGTGTGATTGTTTACAGCTCCTCTGCGATATATATATATCTTTCGGCCTGATACATCCGATATGTGCATATCTTCATTGCTATGGACATATGATCTTCTCCTTCTGTCTCTTTTTATTAACACAAGTTTTTAAAGCACATTTGTTGTGTATATTGTCGTGTATCTCTCTCATACCAGCGATAATGTCAATGTTTGTTGTTGATAGCAGAGACTTGTGAATGAACATCCTGTCTACACGCTGTTCTATCTTCACTTAGATACACAATATATGTTATCTTCACTTAGATACACAATATATGCTATCTTCACTTAGATACACAATATATGCTATCTTCACTTAGATACACAATATATGCTATCTTCACTTAGATACACAATATATGTTATCTTCTAGTATCTTCACTTAGATACACAATATATGTTATCTTCTAGTATCTTCACTTAGATACACAATATATGCTATCTTCACTTAGATACACAATATATGCTATCTTCACTTAGATACACAATATATGCTATCTTCACTTAGATACACAATATATGCTATCTTCACTTAGATACACAATATATGTTATCTTCTAGTATCCTCACTTAGATACACAATATATGCTATCTTCACTTAGATACACAATATATGCTATCTTCACTTAGATACACAATATATGTTATCTTCACTTAGATACACAATATATGTTATCTTCTAGTATCTTCACTTAGATACACAATATATGCTATCTTCACTTAGATACACAATATATGCTATCTTCACTTAGATACACAATATATGTTATCTTCTAGTATCTTCACTTAGATACACAATATATGTTATCTTCACTTAGATACACAATATATGCTATCTTCTACTTTGTTTTTTCTGTCCTGGAGGAAGTCTACAGACGTTTTGTGAATTCATGATTAATTATGTTTATGTTTATCTACGTTATGTAAGTGCGCATTATTGTTTATAAAAATGCATCATGTCGAAACACATATGTGTTTATCTAAGGTGCACTATGTTTAAGTGTACTATTTTTATATAAGGCGCACTATGTTTAAGTGCATATATGTTTATCTAATGTGCACAAAGTTTACGTTCATATATGTTTAGTTAAGGTGCACTATTTTTAAGTACACATGTTTATCTAAGTTGAACCATATCTAAGTAGATATATGTTTATCTAAAGGGCACTATGTTTAGGTGCATACGTTTCTCTACGGTGCCCTATGTTTAAGTACATACATGTCTCTCTAAGGCGCCCTATGTTTAAGTACATACATGTCTCTCTAATGTGCCCTATGTTTAAGTACATACATGTCTCTCTAAGGTGCCCTATGTTTAAGTACATACATGTCTCTCTAAGGCGCTCTATGTTTAAGTACATACATGTCTCTCTAAGGCGCTCTATGTTTAAGTACTCGTACATACATGTAGCTCTAAGGCGCTCTATGTTTAAGTACATACGTGTCTCTCTAAGGCGCTCTATGTTTAAGTACATACATGTTTCTCTAAGGCGCCCTATGTTTAAGTACATACATGTTTCTCTAAGGTATGTCTAAGTACATACCAGTATCATCATCAAGAGCTGTCTAACCAACAACGGTAGGCTGCGATGAACATTCGACATCCCTTGTCTCTTGTCCTGATGGTGCTTTCTGTTAGACTGTAACCTGTCCATCTTAGGATGTTTCTCTGCCACTTGGAGATATGTCTCCTTCGTGCTCGCCTCCTCTGAACTCTTCCTTCAACAAGGTGTCATGTCTTTTGCTATGTCCAATATACGTTATTTATTTGACATTTATTTCCTTTAATAATTCTTTTTTTCAAACTAAGTGTGATTAGAACCTCTTCAATAGTGTCCACATATTTCCAAGACGTTCTCCCTTTTCTTCTATATATCCACATCCCAAAGGTATAAATTCTGTCTTCGAAGTATTTTTCATGATTCATGCTTCTGAGCTATTACATCAATATAGAATATATGTAGGACTTTTTTTTTACATTCTAAATTTTAGATTGTTTCTAATTTGTTTAGAACTCTATATTTTCCTCATGCCATTGAAATCACTTTTAGCCAATCCTAATGTACTTTTCACAAAAATTACTACAGTCAAAACATGCAGGATTCATGGCTACGTTCTGAATAGGTTCTTGATTCTTGATTAGAAACTGGCCTCACAGCACGTAGGGCTTTCCTATAAGTGTTCCGCCCTCTGTTCCAGCAGCTATCTGACTCGTAGGTGTTTCGACTCTAATGCCGCCGAAACAGACGCCGACATCAGGGCACAACTCTGGCCCTTGCGACAGGTTTCTTTGTTCTCCCGCCCACCCACTCCGTGCCAGTAACTAGTTTAAGCACAGCGTCGGCCTGTCGGAACAACATGGTAACTTATCGAAGGTTACAACTACCGAATTGTATAAATGATGTGACATGATTCTTCTATAAGAAGATAACCTCAATTTAAAGGCATGTCATCTACTAAGGTTATCTGTTGCATGGTTGTTTTGTCTAGTGTCTAGTGAGACCCACAGACACAACCGCATGCGCAAATACCTGGATAAGATATACTACCAATATGTTATTCTCCTTCTAACATCTACCATCATAAGTGAATATGTGCCCGATATATTCGTAGGGATCTATTTTCTATTCGGTATAGTATCTCTTTATTAATTCTTATGTTTAGTTAGTGTTCTTGAATTTTGCTGTTTAGTATATTTTTTATAAATTTTGGTTGGGGGTGGGGGGGGGTATGAGTGTATTCATATCTAATCTATATTCTTTATTTGATTTGTCGACGTCGTCTATTAGTCCTTGTAGTTCGTGTTCACTGTCTTCTAAAATGACAGTTCTAATCTGCATTGCTTATGATCTTGCGCTATTGCATACCTTCTATATATTTACAGATTTGTCTGTGTAGATATTAAATAGGCTAGGTGACAAAATACATCCTTGTCTTATCCCTCTTTTTTATCTCTTGTTTATGGTGAGTAACTATTTCTCACATTATTGATACAGTTTGTTTCCAATATATATTTCTAATCAGTCAGATGACATTCCTATCTATAAATAATTCTTGAAGATATTCGAGTAATTTGTCATGTTGGACTTTGTAAAAGGCCTTGCTGTGTCTATGAAGGAAATATAGATACTTTTTTGGCCTTCTGTGCATTTATCTATCAGTAGTAGGGGTGTACCGGATTTCGGCTCCGGTAAATCCGGTATCTGGCCATTTTTACAAATCCTGTTTCGGCTCCGGCTCCGGTCCAATTTTACCAGATTTAGACAGGATTTGTGTTACCTAGTCACATGAATTTTCTGTACATGTTTCATGAGGCCAAGCCGAATTTTAGGCAATAGCACAGTATCACTTCCTGTTTACTATTTCTCGTTGATGGAAATAAGAATTTTAAGAAATAAACATTTATTTTGAATTTTAATGGTGCATTACTTTGTGAGTTTGTGGGACTTTAATATTTTGTATTTTCGTAAATTTCTGTGGTCTTGCCGATAAAATAAAATGGCATCAAAATCTAAGTCATACGGCGCCGTTTGGGATTACTTCAAGGTTAAAGACGATGATTTAGCGGAGGTAATATGTAAGTTGTGTGACAAACAGTTATCGCGTGGACGATCAGATCGTCCCAAAGACTTCTCAACATCATCAATGCAGACCCATTTGCGATCGATGAACAGGAAAAGCTATGACAAAATGATGGAAAAGAAAGCATCACTGGAGGCCAGTGTATTGGCGTGGCGACGACATCTATGGTGAATCCGTGTTTGCACAAAGCAAGCAACAGTACCCAGCAGTCAATTGTGCAGGCATGGGACCGGGCCAATATTTGGGACTTCAACTGCAGCTGTGTGTGTGTGATGGTCTTTTTAGTCTAAAGTATGTTGCTGACATCATCAGTACAGGAAGAAAATTGGTAGGACATTTCAAACACTCTTCATCAGCAACCAGTCGTTTGAATGAACTTCAAAATGAATTAAATCTACCACAACATCAGCTTATCCAGGACGTGACAACACGATGGAACTCTATGTTTTATATGCTACGACGTCTGTTAGAACAACGGCGCAGCATCAGCCTGTACTGTGTTGAAATTTATTCGGTAACTGGGCTAACTGCACAGCAGTGGGCAGTCACGGGGAATGTGGTAGCTACTTTGGCACAATTTGAAGAACTCACACGTGAAATAAGTGCAGCTCAGGCATCAATATCAGTTGTGATCCCATTAGTGAAAACACTCATGACTTTTCTCCAGAAAGAAGGTAGTGATGCCAGGATCAAAACTGTGAAAGCAGCTCTGCCGAAGGCAACAGCATTAACACCGAGGTGACACAGTACCTGTCAGAGCCACTTCACACTCGACAGTCAGATCCAGTTTCATGGTGGCATGCCAATAAGCAAAGATTTCCAAGTATGGCTAGACTGGCGCAGGCATTTCTTGCACCACCACCTACAAGTGTGCCATCGGAAGGGCTGTTGAGTATTGCAGGAGACATTATCACTGACCACCGTAGTAACCTTGTACCACAGAATTCGGATACGTTGATTTTCCTGAAATACAACTCGTCCCTTCTTGACTCTGAGAGTTCAACTTCACGGTTATAACGAAGACTGACTAAAATAGTGAAAGTACTGAATGAATGTATTTCAATAAATTCAATCTGTTCAATGTACTGTTGTTGAGAGTTGTAACTGAGAAGCCAATTTGCCAACTGAAAACAATTTGAAAACTAAAAACTGAAAACTAAAAATTAAAATTACTAAATTAGCATTATGTGCTTATGTATTATGTTTTATCTTGAATTTATGGAACTTAATATTACTTATTCTAATATAAATGTATTTATTTTACATTTAAATGATTTAATATGAGTATATGTCATCATTGTCATGTCTATCGTAATGAACTGCAGTAATCAACAGTCGAGTGATTCCACTCACCTAAGTCAAGTGATGTAGTACATTATTTAATTTTTATTTATTTTATTTGTAAATCCGGCTCTGGCCGGATCTCACTTCATAAATCCCGCCAAATCCGGATCGGGCCGGATTTCAAAAATTTGAATCTGATACAGCCCTAATCAGTAGTCGAGTATTTCATATATTATTTTGAATAGTATAAGTACATACCGATTTATCTAAGGTGCACCATGTCTAATCACATACTAGTTTATTTAAGGTGCACTATGTCTAATCACATACTAGTTTATTTAAGGTGCACTATGTCTAATCACATACTAGTTTATTTAAGGTGCACTATGTCTAATCACATACTAGTTTATCTAAGGTGCACCATGTCTAATCACATACTAGTTTATTTAAGGTGCACTATGTCTAATCACATACTAGTTTATTTAAGGTGCACTATGTCTAATCACATACTAGTTTATTTAAGGTGCACTATGTCTAATCACATACTAGTTTATCTAAGGTGCACTATGTCTAATCACATACTAGTTTATCTAAGGTGCACCATGTCTAATCACATACTAGTTTATCTAAGGTGCACCATGTCTAATCACATACTAGTTTATCTAAGGTGCACCATGTCTAATCACATACTAGTTTATCTAAGGTGCACCATGTCTAATCACATACTAGTTTATCTAAGGTGCACCATGTCTAATCACATACTAGTTTATCTAAGGTGCACTATGTCTAATCACATACTAGTTTATCTAAGATGCACCATGACTAAGTACATACCATTTTATTTAATATTAGAGTAACATCTTCTATTGTCCCCACTATTATGTGTACTGGGAAATTGTGTGTATTATGTGCACTGTTAGTCCCGTTTTTTTCATGAACGACGACATATATAGTGATGATGTTGTCATTATTTAAAGTGCATCATGTTTAATTGCATCGCTGTTTATATAAAGTGCGCCATGTATCAAAGTTATAATGAGACTGCTGAATTATCTAAAGTGCGCCATGTATCAAAGTTATAATGAGACTGCTGCATTATCTAAAGTGCGCCATGTATCAAAGTTATAATGAGACTGCTGCATTATCTAAAGTGCGCCATGTATCAAAGTTATAATGAGACTGCTGCATTATCTAAAGTGCGCCATGTATCAAAGTTATAATGAGACTGCTGCAAAACTGTATAACAATGGTAACTGTCCTTACTGCAGGTTCCTTGTGAAGGAGTACAGGGAGACTTTCTATGGCTATCAAAATTAAAAAAATATACAATGCGAAAATTACAAGTTCGAATCAGTCTACGATAACAAACATACTATCAGACTATATGCTACGGGTATAAAAAAATACATATAGCAGTATATAGACAGATTCAACGTTTTACCCACAGCGCCTTTATGAAGAAAATACAAGATAGACAGTGAACAATCAGTAAAGACAGTAAAACTAAAGGAACTATCATAAATGCATTAAATGGCAGACTTTTAACAACATAAACATTCAGGGTAACTCACAGGCTATCATACTATTGAGTGCGGGTATGAAAGAATACAGATAACAGTATATAAGAGACATAATCAATAAACTTAAGGAAACCTATCACAAATGCATTAGACGGCAGACATTTAACAACAAAGACGTGTGTTAATGCATATGATCTGTGAAAAGGCTCTCTTCGGAGTAAAGGACTTGTCATGCAGGTAATATATCATACATCACCACTATGAGTCAAGCAGTCGTTTGGCGGTATCTTGTTTATAAAGTGATTCAATATTTCGCTTTTACTTAGCTTTTCTACTTAGATGGAAGATGCATTCTTTTACATAATTAATAATGGGAGTGAGTTCCAGAATTGTTGACAATATTTGGTATGTGCGGAAGTGGTCAAAATTGCCAAAGTATTTTTGACGTAATTTATGACACCCTTTACAGCCATAACTGCAATTTTAAACTCATTTCTCATTAAAGATGTCCATCATATTTGTAAAGAAAATAAAATTAATGTTTAAGTGGGTTCAATGTGTCCGTGTATTCCGTTAAGTCGTTTATACTATATTGTACATGTTAGGTGAATGATATTATTTATATTCGTATATCTATATATATATAATTAGTGTAAAGTAGCCCATATCATGTAATAATGCAGTAGGGGTAAGAGATGTTAGCGATCTCACATTACAGAGGCTCTGCAAATGAGTGCAGTAGCCATCTCCTCTCCCTCACAGTCTTTACTTCCTGGATTAATCCGGTATCCATTTGTGACTGGGTCGACCCGGGAGCCGTTGCGATCTGAAAAACATCCCCGACTCAACTGGGGAATGAACCCAGGATTACTCATATGCGAAGGCAGTGCGCTAACCGCGGATCCCTTTGTATATATGTATATGTAATGGCGAATATATATAAGGTTTATCTAAGTTTTATCATGTATCATGTTTATGCTGCTCGATGGTAAAGTACTTAATGGCTAAAACTAAATCGACATCATCGGACGAATTTCCTTGTCTGAAACCCGATCCTCCACATTGTTTGCACGGT
This sequence comes from Meghimatium bilineatum, assembly GCA_034231615.1. Taxonomy (NCBI): domain Eukaryota; kingdom Metazoa; phylum Mollusca; class Gastropoda; order Stylommatophora; family Philomycidae; genus Meghimatium; species Meghimatium bilineatum. The sequence goes on from CM067305.1 coordinate 52,148,615, forward strand.
TAAATTAGATTTATCATTTGACAATGTGTTACCGGACCCGACGTACAACACATAATAGTAACATTGGGGATTTGAGATACGTTCCGTAGGTCAAAATTAATGAGGTTTGGAGAGGTTGGACATGTTAGCCACATCCGATAGCTGAAAATGACTCAAAAGAAATACTTAAGTCGCATGTGTTCGGTTGTAAGGCAGAAAGAGACCTCTCATAACTGCTGAAAGTCATGATATAACGTCTTCTTTTGCCGATACCGCTAAGTGATCAAGCGTGTGAGAAAAGAATGCAGAAGAAGAAATGGAAGGTATTTGAGTGGGAACATATAAATGAGTATATGAGTGGGAACATATATATGAGTGTATGAGTGGAAACAGGTGTATGAGTGGGAGCCTAAAACCTAAAATTAAACATCAATAATCTACAATTCTCTATACTGGATATATTATATATATCATATATATATATATATATATATATATATATATATATATATATATATATATATATATATATATATATATATAAACGATTATTCATAGCATAATATATCATATGGCATTCTAGACGCTAAATATTTCGGTGGGAAATTTGAGGGTTCAAATAATATCTAGAAAACCATTGGCGCCTACATGGTTAACAGGCATCGATTTCTGGACTTTTGTGGGAGTAGCACACACAAATCTAACGATATGCAGTTCAATACACCGACTGAAATCAGACCACACCCGTGTTGATGACGTGGCTTAATGTGTTGTATGTCACGCACGTTGTACGAGTATGTGTTCACAGGCGAAACATGAAAATGAGCAAAAATGTTCTGTTAATAAGTGGTATAACATAATACTACAAGGAACTATGCTTTTCAACAAAATGGCCCTTTTCAAGAACACAGCATAACACACGACAAGAAAGAACGGCACTATCCACATATTCATCGCTAGACGGGATAAATCAGGAAGTCTAGAAGAATGTGAATGGTGACAGCGCTGGAAGGATATATATGAAACGAAATAGAAAGTTGACAGAATACCATAAGATATCAACTAAACATAACACATACAAACATGATAAAGATAACAGGGTATCTACACATATAAATGACGGACGTTAATACAAAAGGGGTTGTAGTGTTCCACATTGGTCGATATACCTGTTCTCAAGGGAGTATTGAGCCTGGTCATCAAGGATCACAATTTAATGATAGTCACATGGATATCACCATAACCCTGATGTTCTGCGCTGTAGAAGTTGTCAGCACCTGGAGCCCAGGTGATTGATACTATTCAAATTCTAACAAAATCGGTTATCCAGTCTCAAACATCCATCTCCCTACTTACGTTAAGGAACAAAATGGAAAGAAGTTGTTATTATACATTGGTTAATACAGCAACCGTCTTGATACAGCAGCAAAGTGTGCAGGGGAAATTTATTTTCTTTCTCCATTTCACCTCTTAATTTGCACACAAAAATTGTCGCCTGGCAAATTAACCTGACTGTCACTATTATGAGACTAACGTCCTGAACTTCCAACCACTCAATAAGCACATACATATTATATAGAAATGAGTCCCACTAAACTTGATTCCTACAGAAAAACTGCGAAGGATAACCCAAATATATACTAAAATTAGACACTTGATGCGGATCTAAAGGGAATCATACGAGTCTTTGAACATAAATGATAAAAACAGATAATCAGTTATGTTACTACATAAATTATATATCAAATGATTTGTCAGGAATAGTATAAACACATGCGCTGCTTTCCAATAATAAATTTAGTTATAAGAAGAAATAAGGGTCCTGCCTACTCTGACGCGTCCGTAAAGTAAACAATGTGATGTTTTTCTTTTTTGAAAATGTCATATAATGTAGGCCACTGAATATGATCTATAATATAAACTGGATTTTTTATAGCTGGAGAAAGCAGCTTGATGTTTTTTTTATAGCGTAAATGAATCTGTCTATTTATGTTATTTGGAGCGTTAATTCCATTTGTTTTAAGTGGTTGTACATGGTTGATGATGGTAAATATAGAATCTCAATTCAAGCAAGTATTAAAATGTGTGGACCCATTTAAGGGTCGGGTTGTTTTGGGGTGTGTATTCAAATGGATGTATAAGGGGTTTGGGTTAGGATTAGGCTGTATTAGTTGTAGAATAACCTGTTACGGTTAGAATTAGGATTAGTTAATAATATATTAGGATTACAAAATAATATATATGGGTTAGGATTATGCTGTATTATTTATAGAATGAGCTATTAGAACGGCGAATATGTTGTTGAAAATTAGTTGTTGCAGACACATGTCTTTCGCAATAACCCTTACATTTAAAACGAGCACACATATTGTGTCATGTGACATATTCTTTCCAGAACGTAGCTTTCCCTATGAATCTTCTCCTGATAAACCCACGGGTCTCTGGCAAGTTGTCCCGCTTCATCTAGCGACATGTGCAAGCATTCCAGAGTATCTCTTGTCCAACGACGTCTTGGTCGGCCTCTGCCTTTACTGTCTTCTATCGCTCATACAACAGCGCTCTTTTCATGTCATCGTCTCTTCACATGACCACAAAAAAAAACCTAACTTCCTTCCTAATATGGAGTTTAAAAGTTCCTGTATGTTGATTTTTCTTAGCACGTCTTGGTTGGTCTTTCTTGTTGCCCATGGTATTCTCGTGACTCTTCTACGTCCCTTAATTTCGAACGCCTCTATTGCTGTGACTAGTTTTATTTATTACTATGTTTTGCAGCCGCAGGTCGCCACTGGAAACATACATGTATGTTATATTAATGGCACGTGAAGCAAATCTATATTTAAAGCATGTGTGTACACACATTCATCCTATATTTAGAACAGGCGAGATATGCGGAAGTTACAGTAGGCATCACTGAAATATGATATGGTCACAGCATGTCACCTGTCTACTTGTTTTTCAAGAAACAGAAGAGATACAGAAAGAGACAGAGAGAGAGAGAGAGAGAGAGAGAAAGAGAGAGAGAAAGAGAGAGAGAAATAAGCAGAGGAGGATGCATAGGATGCAATGACAAAATCAGCGAGTGGACAGCACTTTATTTCTTCAAACTCATCCACGCAGAGCTAATCGAAAGCTTCGTTTATTGAAACACTTTCCACGACCTTTGCGACTCGAACGGATCCTGGGATATAGTTTTGCTACTACCGTAATAATATTATTACAAATACTTCTCCCGTCGGTTATTCCTACTACTACTATTAGTACAAATGCTACAAGTACTATTACTACTACTACTGTTGCAACAAATACTACTACTATTTTTGCTACTACTATTACTATAATTACTACTACTACTACTACTACTATAACAATAACTACAACTGCTACTACTGTTACAACAAGTACTACTTCTACTTCTACTACTACTACTACTACCACTACTACTACTACTACTACTAATACCACTACTACTACTACTACTACTACTACTACTACTACTAATACCACTACTACTACTACTACTACTACTACTACTACTACTACTACCACTACTACTACTACTACTACTACTACTACCACTACTACTACTACTACTACTACTACTACTACTACTACTACTACTACTACTACTATTACTACTGATACTGCTTTTGATACTGCTATTATTATTACACTTGCTAATAATATTACTACAACGACAACAAATACTACTACTATTGCAACAACTACTACTATTATTACTACAACAACATCTACTACTACTACTTTGCTACTTCCGCGTTTTCTACAACAATCACCACTACTACTACTATTGCTACTACTGCAATTCTTCTTTCCTACTGTTCGTGTTATAACCCGTTTTTTTGTCTTTCCACTTAAGGTGTCGAAGAGTTCTCTCTGGAGACGGCCTTTCTGATAGTAGTCTCGAAGCATATGAAATCACTTAATCTGTTGTTTTCTGATGCATTCCAGGACTGGCATTGCGTTTGTTAGTCTTCTAATGGTATCATTTGTGATTCTGGTTACTTCGAGAATTCTACGTAGACAAGTCATTTCTGATTGTAAAAAGTTTTCTTTTGTCTTTTGTTGTTTGTGTCCACGTTTGACATTGGTAGCGCCTGGATTGTATGATGATTGTTCTATATAGCGCAGTATTCGTGCTGATGTTCACATGTCTGTTTTTGAAAATGGTATACATCTAGCCTATGAACTAGTATGCTATGTTGCATCTATGTTGTATTTCTTTGATGATTTTTTTTTCCCATTTGATAATATGATGCTTCCAAGATAAGTGAATTCTTTCAACTGTGTAAGTTGTTCCATGAAAATTATTTTCTTTCTTTCTGTTTTTTGTGGTTGAGATTATCTGGTTTTTTCCTGTGTTTATCTTCATGTAAAATTCTCTCTAAGTGTTGTTAGGACTTCTTCTTCTACTACTACTACTACTACTACTACTACTACTAGTACTGTTGCTGGTGCTGCTGCTGCTACTATCACTGCTACTGCTACTCCTACTACTACTACTACTACTACGACTACTACTACTACTACTACTAGTAATACTACTACTACTAGTACTACTACTACTACTACTACTAGTACTACCACTACTACTACTACTACTACTAGTAATACTACTACTACTACTACTACTACTAGTACTACCACTACTATTACTACTACTACTACTACTACTACTACTACTACCACTAGTAATACTACTACTACTACTACTACTAGTACTACTACTACTACTACTAGTACTACCACTACTACTACTACTACTACTACTACCACTAGTAATACTACTACTACTACTACTACTAGTACTACTACTACTACTACTAGTACTACCACTACTACTACTACTACTACTACTACCACTAGTAATACTACTACTACTACTACTACTACCACTAGTACTACTAGTACTACTACTACTACTACTAGTAGTACTGTTGCTGGTGCTGCTGCTGCTGCTGTCACTGTTACTGCTACTCCTACTGCTACTACTACTACTACTACTACTACTACTACTACTACTACTACTACTACTACTGCTGCTACTACTTCAACGACCTTCTGTTGGAGTGGGTCCAAAAGAGGAGCAAGAAATAGCAACATATTTTACCTTTCAAGATTATCGTAAGAGACGGCTAAGGTTGTAATAAGGTAGAGTTGGCAATCTCATCTCATATAGGGTCGATGTTACACAGAAGCCTGGTTGAAGTTGTATGTCTTAGATCGAAAGCCGCAGATATATCAGCAAAGATGTAAACTATGAAACAATACATTCTGTTTTATAGACTAAATCCTACTTCTTTTTCTGTCTTTGCTCTCTGATAACCAGCACGAAAGTTCGTGTGATTTCCGTCGGAGAGCGTAAATTATGTTGTGATGTCGCTTGCAGCCCAACTGCGTTTTTGTGCCTTTGGGTCCAGCACGTTCGTTTTTGTAATGTCTTTAATTCGGCTGGGATTCCCTAGGATGTGACAATCTTCCTATCTGTCGCAAGATGATGAATCTGTATTGACTACACGCCGTGATGGTTTATCATCCACTGTGCCCTTGGAATTTATAAGCCAAAACATGTCCCTGTGTGGCAGTCTCAGAGGAAACGATGATCAGGAATGTATGCTTGGGTTTTGAATTAACCCTTGGGCCGACTACGTCTATCTCGCACGAGGTATTCCGCTGCAAGTGAACTTGTATTTCGTTATTAGACGTATTATGCGTTTGCCTATCGGGTACTTAACCTTTTCTCGTCCGCGAACATGATTCCGCTTTAAGAAAATATTCAACAGTAGACTTGGACCCTAGTTTGTTTGTCATTTTCCCGTTCACCGCATCATGAACCCCTGGTTCAAGTCTGAGCATCTACACATATTTAGGAGTATCAGTGACCAGAAACTTGTTCTTGAGCTGAACAATACTGTAGTTCCGATTCCCATGTAGCGTTTTATTTTATTCAATTATTTTTTTTTTGCACGTGTGGTTGTACTCTGGCGCGGTGCTGCCCTCTCATTGTACTCATTATGTTATTATTACGAAAGCTAGCGTCCGACACTCGATATTCGTCATGACATCCACTCATATCGTAACATTTGATTTGGCCGCCACTCCAATGCATATGCGTGTCTGCTGTCAGAGCTGGGATGTCTTGCGTCTCTATGTGTCGACAGTGCCGCTGTAGGTGTTGCCTCAGTGGTCTCGGAGAAATTGCTAGCCTTTTTTGTAATCAATTCTCCTTCCGTCTTCAGACTCCACATTCACGGACACGTTTTCCAAAAGTTTTGGACAGAAATAGCACGAGTCGCTATATTTTTATTTGCATAGTGTACCACGAGGAGGTACCTTTAGGATCTTGGTTATCTGCTAACTCTGGAACCGCAAGAGAGCAATGAGGTACCCGTTGCACACTGACATCATGCATAATTTACAGGAATATTATAACGAACGCAGAAGAGTACTACGACCACTACCACTTCTACTACTTATTTACTACTACTACTACTACTACTACTACTACTACTACTACTACAACTACTACCAGTATTACTACTACTACTACTATCACTACCACCACTAACCATACCACCACCACTATCCTACTGATACTACTACTGTGTGTGTATTCGTCCATCAGAAGTGATGATGACCATTTTTTACATTAACCTTTGAAAATTCATTTAGAATTATTGCGGTGCCTGATAGTTCGTAGATGGCTAATAAGCCTTATTCAAGCTGTAAATGTCCGTGGACAGTTCGGGCATGGAACGACCACTGTTGACGGATGTTAGTCTATCTGTCATTTTCTAGTTACTTTCTGCTGTTGAGCTGTAGCATTTCTCTTTTTTCACAAGATGATGCACTCTTTTTGACTATAGAACGCTATGTAGATCTATTTTGTGCAAGTTCATCCCTTGTGTCTATTTCAAACATTTTCAGTGAGATCTTTAATGAGTCTTTGTATTGGTTCTTTTGGTCACCTTGAAATCGTTCACCCTTCTCCAGCTAACCATAGAGAAGTATCATTTGCAGGCGATGGTCTGGAATACGTACCAAATGACTTACACAACGAATCTGTGTCTGCATCAAGATAGTGGCAATGCTGGTGATACCAGATCTGTCAAGAACAGTAGTATCCGGAATAGTGTCTTGCCATCTGATGTTCATAACATGATATTACTACTACTAGTACTAATGTCACCACTACAACAACTTTTACTACTATTACAACTGCTACTGCTGCTTACATTATCAGCTGCATAAATCTTACAGTCAACAAATATATTAACAGTATATAAATCTTACAGTCAACAAACATATTAACTGTATATAAATCTTACAGTTAACAAACATATTAACTGTATATAAATCTTACAGTCAACAAACATATTAACTGTATATAAATCTTAGTAAACAAACATATTATCTACATATAAATCTTACAGTCAACACACATATTAACTGTATATAAATCTTACAGTCAACAAACATATTAACTGTATATAAATCTTACAGTCAACACACATATTAACTGTATATAAATCTTACAGTCAACAAACATATTAACTGTATATAAATCTTACAGTCAACAAACATATTAACTGTATATAAATCTTAGTAAACAAACATATTATCTACATATAAATCTTACAGTCAACAAACATATTAACTGTATATAAACATACATGATATACAAGTTATATTAATCATAGTGACAGTAACAAAAACCAATTTTATATTTGAAACATAATTTCGACTTAATTTTATTCAGAACGTAGAAAAACAAATTTATTTCTGTTCCTCTCATCTGATACCAAGTAGCCTTGCATTTTTAGTCAACAAGTTATATTTCACCCAACCATGACCGGGTGTTATACCGACGTTCTCGTTCCAACTTACATTATAAAATTATGAAGAATATATTTAAATAGATAATTTATAGGTAGAGAAATATAAACATCGGAGAATGCAGTTAGAAAGGAGAGAATATCATGTTTGCATACAAATCGTAAGAACTCAAAAACTACAATTGACTAGCAAACTGAGCTGTACATATAGATTGCTAAACAATTCGAGCTGAATCTTCATAGGAATGCCCCAACGGAGTGATGCTGGTTTCAAAGCAAGAATCTAGTTCAATGTGTGATACAAATAAAGTTGTCTGAGATCAAACGCTGTAAAAACAGAAATATGTTCCAGAGTGGCAGAATAAAGAATGTTTTCTACGAGCTTTCAGAAAGAACAATTAGTATGCATATTCTTTAACATCGTGTGGTACAATTAAGATGAATCATGTTATGCAAAAATAGAGTGGAACCAATTCTCTCTTGAAGACAAGAGTTCTTGTGGGCAAAAATATATCTGTGAGTGGATACATTTCGAAAACCTATTGTTTTGGGAAAATATTCTGCCTAAATAAAGAAATGTAAATTAATCTTGTTCATGCTTTATTTACACCAGTTACATTAGATTTTGTCGTACATTTTACACACATTTATATACATAAGTATTATGCGTAAAGTCATACAAATGCGTGCGTTTGCGCACTGTATCGCATCTTGACGACAACATTGATTGGAACATATTACGTGAAAATATTCACAAGTAGTATAAGAAGATAAATTTAATGCGGTGTAACCAAGATGCAGTAGTGAGAGAGAGAGAGAGAGGAGAGAGAGAGGAGAGAGAGAGGAGAGAGAGGGGAGAGAAAGGAGAGCGAGAGGAGAGAGAAAGGAGAGAGAGAGGAGAGAGAAAGGAGAGAGAGAGGAGAGAGAGAGGAGAGATATGAGAGAGAGGAGAGAGAGAGGAGAAAGAGGAGAGAGAGAAGAGAGGAGAGGAGAGAGAGGAGAGAGAAATGAGAGAGAGAGAGGAGAGAGAGAGAGGAGAGAGATAAGAGAGAGATGAGAGAGGAGAGAGATGAGAGAGGAGAGATAGGAGAGAGAGGAGAGAGAGGAGAGATAGGAGAGAGAGAGGAGAGAGAGAGGAGAGAGAGAGGAGAGAGAGGAGAGAGAGGAGAGAGAGGAGAGAGGAGAGAGAGAGGAGAGAGAGGAGAGAGGAGAGAGAGAAGAGTGAGGAGAGAGAGATGAGAGAGAGGAGAGAGAGGAGAGAGAGGAGAGAGAGAGGAGAGAGAGGAGAGAGAGGAGAGAGAAGAGTGAGGAGAGAGAGAGGAGAGAGAGAGAGGAGAGAGAGGAGAGAGAGAGGAGAGAGAGGAGAGAGAAAGGAGAGAGAGAGGAGAGAGAAATGAGAGAGAGGAGAGAGAGAGAAGAGAGAGGAGAGATAGGAGAGAGAGAGGAGAGATAGGAGAGAGAGAGGAGAGAGAAATTAGAGAGAGAGGAGAGAGAGATGATAGAGAGAGAGGAGAGAGAGAGGAGAGAGAGGAGAGAGAGAGGAGAGAGAGGAGAGAGGAGAGAGAGAGGAGAGAGAGGAGAGATATGAACGAGAGAGGAGAGAGGAGAGAGAGGAGAGAAAGGAGAGGAGAGTGAGGAGAGTGAAGAGAGAGAGAGGAGAGAGAGAGGAGAGAGAGAGGAGCGAGGAGAGAGAGGAGAGAGAGAGGAGAGTGAGGAGAGAGAGAGGAGAGTGAGGAGAGAGAGAAGGTGTGTGTGTGTGTGTGGTGGTTGACAAAGACAAACCAGAGTGTTGATGTAACACGGATAGCAAGTGTGTTTATGTGTCTGGCAGTATCTGGAGTATATTGATATCCTTAATTAAAACTTATATGTAGTTATGTCATGTTATATTTCCATATTTACAACATACATTTGCCATTTCTCATATAACTTTTATATGTTTAATGGTTACAACTCCTCTTATCTGCCAATTTTTACCCATCTTCGTCAAGGAATGTGTTTATAAATCTATAGATACAAGGATACTCAACGTAGCTGCTGCGTCCCGATTAGAGGTAGCTGAAAACAAACACTGACAGGTATTTTTTTGCTTGTTTGCATAACGAGTTTTCTAAACTATACTTGTAAAAAATTATCCATCTAGTTATAACGTTCGTCAGACAATTTTTACCTACCTACCACAAGTATACATTGAACACATCATGTCAACAAAATGCACGATACACAATTTTAGCATTCAATGTAGGTTCGAACGTCGCCCTTAAAATCAGTCACACCATCTCTCAATCACAAATTCATTTAAATAAGATATCAATCCATCTACATATCTATCTGTATACTATACGATTTCTCTATCTCTAACGATATAAAATGTACGTTTCTCTGTAACAGTCTTATTGTCCTTCATGTCTATATATATAGTAGAAACCCGATTATCCGAATCCCAAGTAACAACATCCCCTATTATCCGAAACGAATTTATAGAATTGTTTAATTATTCATAAACAACAAGTTAAATAGTTCGGCCGCATAACCAGACAGAAAAAGCAAAGTATCATCCAAGATGCCCTTAACAAAAGATACGAAAACAGCATACCTTATTGGACGCCGTCGTAAAAGGTGGATAGACAGTATATTAGAGACACTCGGAAATATAACAGCAGAAGAGGACAATGGAAGAGCAAAATACCGTACACTCACTCTCCCCTCATCACCGAAAGGTGTATGAGGACAGAAAGAAAAAAGAAGAAGAAGGATTTATCCCGCATATGCACATATATATATATATATATATATATATATATATATATATATATATATATATATATATATATATATATATATATATATATATATATATATAAAGGTGGAGTGCTCACATGACAATCGTCCGTGTTGCGTCACCTCTGTCAGCACACGAGGAGCTTGCATAAAACTTATTGTTGCAATAAGTTCACATGAAAAATTGGAGTGATTCCTTCGTGTGCTTAGTGTCCTAAGTTAGCGCAGTGGTTAGAGCACTGGCTTCGCATATGAGTGGTCCTTGGTTCATTCCCCAGTTGAGGCGGAAATGTTTTTCAGATCGCAGCTGCTCCCGGGTCGACCCAGCCTTAAATGGGTACCGGATTAATCCGGGAAGTAAAGACTGCGAGGGAGAGGAGATGGCAACCGCCCTCATTTGCAGAGCCTCTGAAATGTGAGATCGCTAACATCTCACACCCGTACGGCATTAATAAATGATATAGGTAACTTTTTTTTTTTTTAGTGTCCTATGCAGGTAGTCGACAACGTGACCGGCATGACAGCAAATCAGTTAAAATTTGACAAACGATATGTGATTCTGTATCTTACAGTAGAAAGTTGTCAATCAGCCCGAAGAGAACAATGAAGGATTGGGCAAGAATGTTTCCTGAAGGACGAAAGGTAAAAAGTTATCTTTCGTGTCCAGTTCAGGCATGTGTTGTGATGGAAGAATTCCCCACCAAGAGGAATGAAACAAAACGTGTTGACTATCGTTGAGGTTTTCATTTGATAGCTTAATGAAATATTTTCTCTGTGTCATTATCAACCATTTAAAAGATTGTTCTGAAGAAGCCGAAACATTCGAAGGTGTGTTCTCAGTATGTACCACGATTATTGGCGATAGTCATTGACAAAAAACGAACTGCGTAGAGCTATGACTATTTTCAGCGTGACTATGTGGAGGTTAATGCATTTCCGTCATGAGCAGTGTCAAGCTACGAATCGTGGTGTCACCACTGTGAGCCACACCGAAAAGCAACCAGCAAGTAATGGAATCATCATATATCATCAAAGAGAAAACAAATCAAATCACACATATGTGCAGGAAAGTTTATGCTTACATTGTTTTTGGCCAAGAATATGACTCGTGCTGGTGGACTTCAAAGAGCCTAGTGTGAACAACAAAACTATTTGCTACAAGAACACATTAAAGGTAAAGGTATGTCCCATGGCAGCAATCTGCCGTCGGGGATGAAGATAGCTCTTCATGTACTAAGCCGCAGAAACTATTACGTGGGTTGACCAGTTCCCCTCCTTGCTGTCTTTACCTCCCCTAACTCATGTGTCAGGTACTCATGTACAACTGAGTCGACTGGAGGAGTGTTCGTGTCAAGCGAGACATCACAACTCGGTTTTGTTTTGTCCGGACGTGGTTTTGAACCTTGCCCCCAAGCGTATACAGTCATAAGAATTAGTCACTCAGCACACTGTCACGCGGTGTCATTTTGTTGTACGACAATGCTCCTCCGTCTGTCATGAAAGTTCGATCTTCTGTCACAACAACATGTGCCCAAACTAGTCTCGGGTGATCATTTGTTACCTGTCGCCCTTCCCAAAACATCTCTCCCAGTTTTTCACTGTTATTTTCTACACAATTTCCACCATTCACCGCCTGGATTATGTGATTAATTGTGGTTGGTCGACACCCTTCATCTGAAAGAAACATCATTGCTCATTGATTAAATTTAGACTTATCTGTTATCACACTTGTCATGTTGTCGACTGTGTACACAAGACATTAAGTATACGAAGAGAATGACTATTTGATCATATCTTCACCGTTATCTACTTATAACATCAGTGATGAAATAGTGGCGGTGTCGACTCTTGCAGTGCTACCACCGCCATCTTCTCAGGTACTACTTTTAAATTGTGTATTTTATATTTTTAATTATATATATATATATATATATACACAGGGCCAGTCCTAACAATTGCGGGGCCCTATGCAAGACGGATTGCGCGAGGCCCAGTATTGGTAGGGATAAGGGTAATACGCGAAAATTAAGATTTTGTAATACAAAATAAATTAGCGCGGGGCCTATGAAAGTGCGGGGCCCACTGCGGCCGCATAGGTTGCAGTGGCCTAAGGCCGGCCCTGTATATATATATATATGTGCATTTTATAATATCATTATAGTACTACTACATATGTTTCTACAACTACTTTAACAGCTATGGATGTCTATATGTGTCTCCTCTCGTATCATCTGACAGTACATACTTCTCGTAATTGTTCATTTTTTTCCTTTACGCTGTTCATTCATTCTACATTTCTACTTTCTTCCTATCATCGCCCTCCATTTTAAATCACAGAATAAGATTTCAATTGACTCGATCTCCTGCAACCCTGAAAGCTTTTCTCCCTTTAGACATAGCCAATATTTAACGCCACCCTCCATTCCCTTACGACAACAACACAGAGAGTGCAATCCTCTATAAGCCTTCTTGACTTGAGCTAAATCCTTTCCTCTGCCCCTAAAACGAGACCACATAGCCCCATTCTCTGTTAGAGTTTTCCTGCCATTTTTTAACACTAAAATGCGCTCAGCGGGAGTTTAAGTGGGTAGAAAGAATGTCAAAAAATAAAACCTTAGAAGTAGATTACGTCTGAAGGACTTAAATACTCTACTCTTTCAAATACTTTAACTGAAAAAAAGAGAGACAGAACATAATTGAGAACAGGGAGTCCGGTAATTAGCTTATTTAAAAGTGTCTTCTTAACTTTTCGTTTGTTTTCTAAATGTCTTTTCTATCCTCAAACTTGTTATTCTTAAGTTGTTACAGACCTTGTTTATTATATATCATTCGGAAGTTGTTATTTGTTACATGGCATATGTAAGTTGTTACAAGCAGTATTTGTTACATGGCATATGTAAGTTGGTATACTCCATATATGTTACATGTCATTCGTAAGTTGTTACACGTTGTATACAAGACATGTTATGTGAGATATTACCAAATGTGTAAATCGTTTTATTCCATGTTTGTTATGTCATATATATTGCTTGAATTACTGTTATAAATGAAGAATATTACATACCATACATATTGGTTCAATACGTATATTTTATATTCCACACTGTTCACTTCATACACGTTACATGTTATGTTATATGTGACACGTGAAGTACTCCATACAAGTAATTTAACAATTCAGTCACACTCAACATCGATTTGTTAAATAAAATACTAGATAAGACGGTATTGATTAATTCCAAAAATGTAAACAATTGAAATATAAGATACATGTTACAATTTGCACAATTACTCTAAGAGAAATCGCGAAATTAATTATTGATAATCGCCCCCTACTGTGACGAAATTAATTAGATCTCTCTAGTATCTAGATGTTCGTGCTTCGATACAGCGTGCTACAATACAGCGTGCTTAAATACAGCGTCCTTCAATACAGCGTGCGCCAATACAGCGTGCTTCAATACAGCGTGCTTCAATATAGCGTGATTCAATTCATGGTGCTTCAATACATCGTGCTTCAATATAGTGTGCTTCAATACAGCTGACAGAGCTGCCCACTGAAAGATTCCACAAGAAGAAAAAAATGATCTTCTGAAACAGCACTCTTGGGCAAGCTCTACGATACTGCCTCGGGACTGGTAACCACAGTCCAGTTTCTTAATGACATCAATATATTCATCTTATTTCGACTAGAGAATAAGGAACAAGTATGCTCGCACGATCACAAATAATGATAGTTAAAGAGAAAGACAACGCTTTTCCAGATCAGAAATACATGTGTGGTTGTCCACTCAGCTACTACTTAGACAACACTGACTCGTCTGGTTGGTTGTCTACTCAGCTACTACTTAGACAACACAGACTCGCGTTCTTTGTTGTCCACTCAGCTACTACTCAGACAACACTGACTCGTCTGGTTGGTTGTCTACTAAGCTACTACACAAACAACACTGACCCGCCAGTTTGGTTGTCCACTCAGCTACTACACAAACAACACTGACCAGCCAGTTTGGTTGTCCACCCCGCTACTTCTCAGCCTCCACAACTCGTCTGTTTGTTTATCCACTCATCTACTTCTCAGACAATATTGGCAAACAATTATTATCCAGAACATTATAAAAATAAAATAACCCAAATAAAATACAACACTATGAGTCTGTCAATTCTCCATCACTTCTATTTTGTTTGTAGTGCCCTTACTGTTGACCTTAATACACAACTCTACTCAACATCATCCCCACATGACGCCGTTCATCTCTACCGTAGTAATCACAGATTTTCATTAAATAATTTTCCAGAACATTACTCATAGTCATCTCATTACTTGTGTTTTCATGTTCTTATCTAAAGTCTCATTTCTTATCTTATTTTTCTTAGAATTATATGTTCTTTCACGTATCGGTGAAAATAATATTATTCCACTTATTTTTCATTATTGAAAAAAAAATGCTTTCATTGGCGGTGCTTTAGATATTACTTTATTTCATTTCATGTAAAAGAAGTTGTAAAGGATGCAAATTTGTATAAAGCTAATTTGATTGACTACATAGTACTCTGGTTATCACATATGTATCTTGTTCATATCATCGAAGCAGTATGTCTCCTGTTTTGAGTCTACTGTGTATAAAATAACCTTTGGAGATAACACCATTTGAAAGTAGAATGAAAACGGATGTGCTGGACCACAAGGGGCAAAATAACGCAGCTCCTCTCTAAAACCAGCAGCATAACGTACTTCATAATCTCCCTAATAAACTTTCGTGTTGTTGTCAAAGAGCAAATGCAGAAGAAGAGGACGAAAACAGAAATAAGGGCTAAATAAAGCGAAAGAAATCGACCGTTCAAGATCGCTTGCAATAAACAAGTTCTTGTAGCATCCTGTGCATTTGCATCAGTCGTGCATTACATATATATTGGCTTTTCTTGTTGTCTCTTGTAGTTGTTTCAATTGGAATGTAATATTAGCTTCTTCTTGCTGTCGCTTGTAGTCGCTTCAGGTGGATGGCAATACTAGCTTCTTCTTCTTGTCGCTTGTAGTCGCTTTAAGTGGAAGGTAATATTAGCTTCTTCTTGCTGTCGCTTGTAGTCGCTTCAGGTGGATGGCAATATTAGCTTCTTCTTCTTGTCGCTTGTAGTCGCTTCAAGTGGAAGGCAGGTTTTAGAGTAATTTGACAATTATTATGTTGAACTATTAGCGTTATTAATCTTTATGATGAGAATAGAAATGGACAACCGTGCTTTCAATGACATGAAGAAATATTAACATATAAAAAAATCAAAAACTGTAGAATGAGAATGATAAAATACTGCATCTAATCTACATCAATGTGTTTTCAGAAACATGGATAATGGGAGAAAAAAAACAATAAAAGAGATTTTATGTTTTTGAGATGTGAGTATATAAAAGAATGGGGAGAGCTTCATGGAAAGCGAATAAAGCTAGCGAAGACGTTCTGACAACAGAGAAAAGAACTATTAGAGGAAATACAAGTGAACAAAATAAATTACTTTGGACAGATTGAAAGACCTTGTTGAAAATCTTCCTTGAGGGAAGAGGCGAGGGGAGGAAAACACGAGGTAGACCGAGATACATAAGGGAAAGAAATATAATGAAGCGGGCCTGATATAGTCAAGCAGAGTGAACTGCGAAGACACGATATACATGGTTTTGGATGTTCGTTACCCACCGAAGACGGATGTGTCGGGCCAGTGGCGCAAATAAAACGGCGACACAACGCATTTCCATTATCTGGACTACATCCTGCTGGAAATATAGTAGCATCATTGTCCTGCTACAAGGGAGATCCAACGGGAGTTTGAGAATGAACGCTGAAGAAGAAGAAGAAGAAGAAGAAGAAGGATATTCGTTAGAGCTAACGTTCAATGTAGAGATACTATCTGATGATAATGATTCTTGTATGCATCTTATGATACTTGCATGTTTTAATAGATTGCCCGAAGATTAACTTTGTTGCGAAGAATACAGAGAACGTATTGTAACGCCAAAATATTTCTGTCTTGATAGCTATCTCGGTGCAACAAGAATACATTATGTTCCTCAACGCCTTGTCCATTGTTTATGTTTAGAACAACGTATTAATGTGAAGCATGTGAATTGTGTAATATCACTCAAGTGAAGCATGTGAATTATTTAATATCACTCAACATTAGTTTGTTTGTCATATTTTGTATTCTTTTTTATTTTAAGCATATCATTAAACATGTTTGATAATTGTTTTCTGAAGTATTATTTGATATTTTACTAACATAGATGTGTTTTTTGTGGCACATTGTATCCTGAAATTATATCCTACATTTTACTAACATATATGTATTAAGTCGTGTCATTTGACATATTCTCTCCAGAACGTTGTATTCCCTATAAACTCTTTGAACACCTCTCTGTGTTGGGCGATGCGCGGCTTGCATTTTCCAAAATCGTATTCATGCTATCTTTAATGTCGTCAGTCTACCGTCTTCTTGGTCTGTCTTTCCTCTTCCCACCTGAAAGTCTGCCCTCCATTATATGTCTTTCTAAGCAGTTGTGTCTCTTTCTATGACCAAACAGGTGTAGTTTTCTTTTTGATATTGTGCTTAGTAATCAACAGTCTGGAATCTATAATATGTTTATAATATCTGAGTTTCTCTTTGTTTCATTATATGATATTCTAAGTATTCCTCTGTGGAATTTCATCTCAAAGGCGTTGATCTTTGCCGCTGTTTTACTTAAGGTCCATGTTTCACAGCCGTATGTTGCAACCGGAAAAATAAAATTTCGTAACATTAGCAATTTCGTTTATATCTCTGCCATGCCAATTGTGATTGCTCCTAAGTATTCGAATTTATCCACAACTTTTATCTGGGCATTGTCTCTTCTGTTGATGTGTATATCTGTTGACATAATTTATGTTTTTACTTGTTTAAATATAAGCCTTGTTATTTGCTGTCTTATTTCTTTGTGTTTTTTATTAGTTGTTCCAATCCCTTTATATCATTTGAAAGAAGCACAGTATTGTCTGCGTAGCGTAGTTCAAGGATTTCAAAACCACCAAAGTTTAAAACGTGATATTCAGCATTGTGTATATCTTCTCTCACATTCCTCATTATAATTACTTTTTTTTAAAAATTTATATTTCGTGTAATAAGTAGTACATATGAAATTATATTCTACATTTCATTAACAGAGATGTGTATTAAGTGTCAAATCCGAATGTATATCGTACATTTTCCAGTATCAGGCATAAAAATCTCACTGTTGACATATCAATTATGCAATAGTATATGTACAGTAGATGATGTGCCAATAAATCCGGTGTTCCTCTTATAAAAACCCCACAACATTTCATCTGTACAATTACGGTGCCCTCTGTGGTGCGGCATGCATAGATTCCAGCATTGCGTGTCACGCTAAGGAACCAGATGACCTTCATCCCTGGTCATGTTCCTACCTGCTAACGTGTACGTTCTACCTTGTATATAAACACGTGTCCACAAGCACATGGGGCGTGATGAAAAGCAAAACTTCATAATTAGAGAACTTCTTTGGTTGGTAAAAAATGAATAGCTGACCACCACACCCAACCTAGTGACCATTGCCATATACTGGTTGCAATGGAAACAACTGGCAGGAAATGATACTTGGTAGGGAACAGAAGCTCGTGTCTCCAGCTCTGTATGCTGCAGAAGCGTAGGCATGATTCAACATCTGAAGAATTTACTACCTCTTTACAGGATACGTCTCAAATAATTTCAAACAGCTTTTTTATGATATGAAGTTCAGTTATGGAGAAAACAATATAATTCACATAAGACATAATAGCTCATCTCTCGTCATGGCAACTTTCTGCTTTACAGAACACCTACTAGCGAATCAACGAATGGGAGAAATAATTTCGAAATAAAAAATGCTGCTGCCTTACGGTCTTTTCACGTCTATCAAATACTATGGAATATTTTCTACCTTTCTTTTCCAGAAAGAAAAGCAGTCTGAATACGGAGACTTGAACCTCTATGACTTACAAATCTATGTCACGCATATCTTCCTAATGTTGGAACCTATAGCAGAGTATGACTCGGACAGTAGAACGGGAAATAAAATAAAGAAGAAGTAGTTCGTAATTATTGGGGATCGCAATAAAAAAAACAATCCTAAATTATTCTACAACAATCATACAACAATCCTACATTGTTCTACAAAAATCTTACAACAATCCTACATTGTTCTACAAAAGTCTTACAACAAACCTACATTGTTCTACAAAAGTCTTACAACAACTTCTACCTAGAATTCTCATATTAGCAATACGGGATAGAATCAGATTAGCAATAAGGGATATAATCAGATTAGCAATAAGGGATATAATCAGATTAGCAATAAGAGATAGAATCAGATTAGCAATAAGAGATAGAATCAGATTAGCAATAAGAGATAGAATCACATTAGCAATAAAAGATAGAATCAGATTAGCAATAAGGGATAGAATCAGATTAGCAATAAGGGATAGAATCAGATTAGCAATAAGAGATAGAATCAGATTAGCAATAAGAGATAGAATCAGATTAGCAATAAGAGATAGAATCAGATTAGCAATAAGAGATAGAATCAGATTAGCAATAAGAGATAGAATCAGATTAGCAATAAGAGATAGAATCAGATTAGCAATAAGGGATAGAATCAGATTAGCAATAAGGGATAGAATCAGATTAGCAATAAGGGATAGAATCAGATTAGCAATAAGGGATCGAATCAGATTAGCAATAAGAGATAGAATGAGATTAGCAATAAGAGATAGAATCAGATTAACAATAAGAGATAGAATCAGATTAGCAATAAGAGATAGAATCAGATTAGCAATAAGAGATAGAATCAGAATTGAACATTTCAAAAGACCAACACACGCAATTTCATTACTGAATTACATTAGAAGACAACATATTAAGTGGTTTTCATCTGCTTCCAGACTGATATCTGATAGTGCACCTCAACAAGCATTGCTATACGAACAAAATGAATATAAAACCAAAGGCAGAACGTGGAAAAGATGTATTACAGAAATAGAAGAGTCAAAGAAAATATACATATATGATGAACACAAAAATACCGTCTCCAGAATACACTTCTACCTCTGACGCTGCAAGGCATAAATGGATATAAATCGTAAAGAAAGACACACATATCATCATACATTTTACTATCAAAGACGACATCAAAGATACACATCCGAAGTATATATATATATATATCATCTACATCTACATAAGTAAATGATATAGTAGACTTTACTAACACAACCATCCATGAGTAAGATACATAATGGTTATATAATTATTCTTGGGAAACGTGTAACACAGCGTATAGTAACCTCATTTCGTCTACATACTTCACACTTTCCGACCATAATAAAAGTTCGATTACTTCACACAAACCCAAGGAACATCAATTATGGCATAACTTGAACATTATCCCTTGTTGCATCCTCTTCTTCCGCTTCAACAGGCTATTTTGTTTTCGTGTCCGCTACTCCAGCTAAGCCTTGAAAGCCAGCTCGCGTGACAGAATTTACTGGAGAGAATACCTTCGGAACTATGCGCTAATTGCGCCAGCTCTTGATTTATGTGTTTGATCAAGTGAGTACTTTATTCGGCAATAGGTGTCTAAACTTAGCTTTCTAGAGTGTGGGGTGATTTCTGACAAAAATAACCATGAGAAAAACTGAGCGAGAAAGAAAGTCAGTAAAGGAAAGTAAGTAGATGATACAGAGAGACGAGAATTGGAAAGTAAGTAGATGATACAGAGAGACCAGAATGGGAAAGTAAGTAGATGATACAGAGATACGATGATGGGACAGTAAGTAGATGCTACAGAGAGACGATGATGGGACAGTAAGTAGACTATATACAGAGAGAGGGTTACGGAATGATAACATGTATAATAATTCGGGGAAATAAAAGAGCAGATCGCCTGTGTGTTGCCGAGGCCCGAAAGGGAAGCAAAGAATAGCAACCCTTTTTACCTTCCACGCATGTCGTAAAATGCGAATAAGGAGGTTATGGGATTGAGTTGGCTGTCCCATCCCATATAGGGTCAGTGACCCAAAGCCATGCTGAAGGTGGATGTGTCAGTCCGAAAGTCGCAGATATCGCCGCAATGCTGTAGACCATGACACAACGCATTCCGTTCTCCGGACTACATCCTGCTAATATGCATGAGTTTGAGAACGAACGCAGAAGAAGAAGAAAAGAGCAGATCAACTGGCGTCATGCGCGATTATGGCACAGGGCGATGGATCGAACTGACGTTTTGAACTCCATAAGAAAAAGATGTTGCACGCAAGAATGAGACTAGTGTGGATGATGATTTCTTGTCAATGTCCAAGATTAAAGAACAGGGTTTGCATTGCTGTGTTGCTAAAAGTCAACATTTTGGATGACGCAGAAGAATAATGGTCAATCCGCAGAGGACCGGTATTGTCAACAGACGTGTAATGGCGGATACACTCAGGGAGATATCGAAGCAATTATGGATGTGTCCAGTTTTCAGTGATGATGATCTGGCGACTAACTAACTATGTACACTAATGAAAGAGAGTTTATTGAAAAGGAAGGCTTAGAATAGGATGAGAACAATTATTTACTCAATAACTTTTACACACTCATACATACAATGGAATTGGGATGTGATTGGTTGTGTAGTCACGTTCCTTCTTAGGTAAACAGATCATGTGTCATGTGACATATTCTACCCAGAACGTTGTCTTCCCAATGAACTCCCTGATCCTTTCTCTGTCTTGGGCGATGCCGCTTGTATTTTCCAACGATGTATTTATGCTACCTTTAAAGCCGCCAGTCCATCGTCTTCTTGGTCTACCTTTCCTCCTCCTCCCAGGGTATCTGCTATTCATTACTTATCATGAACGATCATGTCGAGAGTTTTAAAGAGGATCTCTGCTGTATAGTGGTTACTCTGTTCGCTTTGTGCTCAAGAGATCTTCGGTTCGATTCGACTAGTAGTCTTATTTACAAAATGTTATATTTGGGAGATATCTCCGGATTATCGCTAGAAGGTACCGGATTTCGTACCATAGGTGGTACTCGCATACTGCATCGTTAACACTGACGGAGTGCATATGCGAAAACTTAAGTACAATGTTATCAATCCTCTTTTTCAACCTTTCCATCTTTTCTCCATTATATTACCCAGAAATCGTCAACAAATGTGGATATGTACTTCAATGGCATAAACAGCCTTGATACTACATGACACACATTGATTAGTAACATTTTCTTATACGGGCGTAGCATTAACCCGACAAAAATGGCTGCAGTTATTTTAATAACAATAACTTGTTCTATGTGGTATGTTTTCTCAACGACTATTGTTAAAAAAAGGAGGTGGTGGTGACTGGCTTGCCACATCTGCGACCTATGTTTCCTTTTAATGATTGTAAAGGTCTGATGTAACAAAATTGGACAGCCCGTGTGTTGCCGGGGCCCGAAAGGGGAGCAAGGAATAGCAACACTGTTTACCTTCCATGCATGTCGTAAAAGGCGACTAAGGAGGTTATGGGATGGAGTTGGCTGTCCCATCCCATATAGGGTCAGTGATTCAAAGCCATGCGGAAGTCGGATGTGTCGGTTCAAAATGCGCAGCTATCGCAACAATACTGTAAACCATGACAAAACGCATTCCATTCTCCGGAGTACATCCTGGTAATCTGCAGAAGTTTGAGAACGAACGCAAAAAAGAAGAAGAAATTGAACTAACATCCGTGGGTTCAAATAAGCGTATCTCACCATAAGTAATACATTTGAATTAACCAAACCAAACTTTCTGAACTGTCCAGATGCACAACTTCCAGCTGCTGAAATTGAGTCATGCTCTCTGGTAGTCCGAGATACCCTATGTGCCTCTCATTCAACATTTCAATAAAATTATATTGGGGTGCAGAGACGGAGACTCTTACTGGTCCAGACCTTGCTACTCCTCCTCGCGGAGCACCTCCGGCAACAGAGCAATCTGGCTAAGCTAGCAAGGATCGAATCATCTCCAGCTGAGGTGGGAACCTGCTGAGGACTTGGAAACTTCCACGAGAGAATCGACTCTTTCATCTACAGTTCGTCCCAGATTTCAGGAAAGCCTCAGCAAAACTTCCGTCAGCCTTTTCGACTTTTCGCCAAGTCTCAAGTACGTTTCGCTAGTCCCCCGGTCACCCCAGCGTCGTGATATCGCCAACAGTCTTTTTTAGGACTAGGTGGAAAGCGACGTGTTCAGACATAGCGAGTGCCTGGTCGAATCCCGCAACTAACAAACAATCAAACCATAGTTCCATGAAACTAGCGCTACATAGGCACTTTAGAATAGCTATATATTTCATCCAGATGATGTACTTTTATTTTAATACATCTGATTCCTATATCTAAATATGTTATTAATTTTGTTTCCATAATCAATTGTTTTGCATCGTTCTCATTCCAGCTGTTTATTTGTAAATATCTACGTATAACATAAGCAATCGTTACTTCTGTTTTATTTTCTTTCATTAAATGTCTAGTCTAGTTTTTACTTTCTAATATTGCCTTTACCCATGTCTTGTATTTTCTAATAACAGCTTTTTGTCCGAAACGTCAATTCTGTCTGTTTTTGTTTCTAGAAGTATTAGCAATATCATCTCTTTTGGTTTAACCTGTTAGTGAGGACTGTAATACTTCTAACTACTCTCCTACCTATTAAAATGAATAGACCTATTCGGAAACTAAATTTGCATTTCGTCTTAAGAATGATTCATTTCAGATGTTCCTTTCATTTATTAGATGGAACATGATGTTATGAGATAATAGTCGAATAAACAAAGATAGCAGCGCAGAGGGAGAATTTCCCTTAACAATTTTCTTCTTTCCAGACATGAACAAATGACACCATGTTCGATCTTGTCATTATTTGTGGGGGGTTGTTTCCCTTGGTCTTTTTTCCCCGATTCAACAAACAGAGATTGGACAATGATAATGCGGTCCATCCAATTTGTGTGCTTCTACAAACACATTTCAAGTAGTTTGCATGAACACGAAATGGAGAACTGAGAGTTATGTTTAAATAAATATTTAAAAAAAAATTCTTTAGAATTTCACTCACTACCTGAAATCTGGTAATACGAAAGAGTTAATGATTCACTCACTCCAGACATTCTCGATAGAAGAGTTCTAGGCTGTCAGCTTAATAGCACCATTAATATCAACTGGTAACGATAGACGCTCTCTGTGAGTAGACAGGTCGTTCGTCGCTTTGTTTGCATTATCAATATTCGTTTAGGTCTATCATGTATTCTTCATTCTCAGCCACATCTCTGTGAATATATATCTATTATCTTTTCTCTGCTTATGTTGTGAGGCGTAGCATGATTGAAAAATGATCGGTCTTCGGGATGTGCCACGTGTGGTCGTTTGATATGCAGTAATACTGTGCCGTGTCAGAATGTTGGTAACTCCTTCAATCCACCTTCTTCTTGGCCTTTCTCTGTACCTTGTTGTTTCCATTTTCATGCCGTATGCTCGTTACGCTGACCAATAATGGTTCATTCTCATTAGGTGGCCGAAACATTCCAGTGTCTGTTTTTCAATATATTTGTACACAGATGTTGTACGAACAGTTCTTGTAATCTCTTCATTCCTCACATGATCTCTTCTTGTTCTGATTGCTGCTTTTCTTAGATATCTCATTTCACATGTAGCAAGTTTTTCTTGTTCTTCAGTTAGTGTCCATGTCTGACATTGATAACACAATGTTGGGACGAATATTGAATTTACGATTTGCCTTTTGGTTTACATTGGATTAGATTTGTTTTTTTTCAAAACTGGTGTAATTAGTTCATAAAAATAAGTCATTCTTCCGGCATTTTTTAAAACTGCTCGCGAGATATAGAAATTCCTGCACTAGTTTCAGTAAATGATCATTCAAGTTTATGTTTATGATATTGATTTTTTTGCCTATAAACACTACTTCTTTTTGTTTCTGTGGTGATCTTCATCGCTGTGAATGATGCATCTTTCGGTGGGTAGATTTATGTGATCTTGCCACTCTTCACCTGAACTGTCAAGAAGGCACTGATCTTCAGCAAAAACTAGCCCAGTTATGTCACACAATCACAATTTATACATTCTCTGAATTTATCACAATGTATATCTTTGTCATCTGAGTAAGTATCATATAGCCTAATATGCCTACTTTCATTGTCATTATATCCCTTCATGTTCTCTCAGTAGTAATTTTCTCTCCTTTCTATTCTCGGTTGTGTTTTTAACATCAACCTTTTTTTTCTTTACATTTCAATTTTCCTCAATTATGGCACATTTTTATTTTAGTAAGGAAAATAGAGTTTCACTTTCCACTGAAGACAGATGTGTCGGGCTTTTAGCGCAAATAAAACAGCAACACAACGCATTTCCATTCTCTAGACTACATCCTGCTGGAAGTCTAAAGACATGGTCCTGCTACAATAGAGATCCAGCAGGAGTTTGAGAATGAACGCTGAAGAAAAGGAAGAAGACGAATATAATCACGTCAAGGGAACCACTTGAATGCCACATGAAATTTCCTGTCGGAGACCCAGCATAAATGGATTCAGAATTCACAACTCTCGTGTTTCTGTCGTTCATACTTCTTCATTTTTCATTCATTCATTTGTGCTACTGAAATCGATACGGGGGACTGATGGTTGGGGAGGGGGGGGTAAACAGAAGCAAAAGTACTGCACGTGTTACTGAGGCTTCAAATGGGGGGGGGGGTGGGGGCGGGGGTAAAGAAAAATACCATTACCGTATGTGTTAATGAAGTTTTAATGTGGAGGGAGGGTAGGTACAGAAAGAAAACACCATTACTGCTTGTGTTACTGAGGCTTTAAAGAGAGGGTGGTGGCAAGGGGGGTAAAGAAAACACCAAATATTTGCTACTGAGGCTCTAAATGTGGGAAGTAATGAAAAACAATACTGCCACATGATATGCAAAGTGATATGAGGAAGTTAGAGTTGTAGGTTGGATATGGCGATATATCATCCTACCATCTGCTGTGATGACGAGGTGCCCACTTCAATTTTATACATTCTATGGATTCATCTAGTGTCATCCTTCAAATATGGCGCTTTTTAGTAAAAAAGTACAAAATACACACAGTGGGTTCACGGGAAATGTCAAACATGTCTCTCTAAGAGGGTGAGTTACAATAGCGCAGTATGTCCTAAATTTGGCGATGAAAATATTTGAGCAGCTTCATAGCAATATCGTCTGTAATATAAGACCTACTGACAAATAGCAAATTCAGACTTGTATAATGACTCATTTGAGTTTATCCTTGATTTTAATTGATTTTCTCACAAAGTGTTGCTTGTTGTTCATCCGACAATGACTACAGCTCAACTACTGTGATGATGATGTCTGAGGTGTGTTCAGTTGTAAATATTGAATCCAGATTAGTGAGCCTCACAAAGTTGTATTCATCCATCACAATTGATGATGACCTTTCCTTATATCCACTTTTGAAAATCTGTTAGTGTTATGTCCTTGATTATGATTTCGTAACTGGCTAACACGACTTTAAACATACAAGTAGAGAAACTACAACAAGTAAAACAGTATCAAAATCTTGGACACATAGTCACAAATGATGGCAGATGTGAAACAGAAGTTAAAAGGAGAATAGGAATGGCTAAAAGTACCTTCAATGGCATGAGGAAATTATTAATATCTAAACAAATTACAAACAAGTTAAAAATGAGAATTATAAAATGCTACATCTATTCCATATTAATGTATGGCTCAGAAACATGGACACTAAATAAACAATTAGAAGACAAAATTGATGCCTTTGAGATGTGGGTATATAGAAGAATAGGGAGAACATCATGGAAAGAGAAGAAAACAAATAAAGAGGTGCTAAAGACACTTAATATGAAGAAAGAACTACAAAGAGAAATAAAGATCAGGCAAATAAAATACTTTGGACATATTAAAAGACATGACACCCTATTGAAGACCTTGCTTGAGGGTAAAGTCAAAGGGAAGCGAGCAAGAGGTAGGCAGAGATACAAGTGGGAGAGTAACATTACACGATGGACAGGTTACAATCTAGCAGAGTGCACCACCAAGACAAGAGACAGGAGATGTTGGAGATACCTTGCAGCCAACCTTCGTTGCGGAGACGGCACTTGATGATGATGAACACGACTTATTCGGACCACAAATGTCATTGGACATTTCGGGCATGGAATGACCACTGTAGATGATTTTATGTCTGCCCGTGACTTTCTAACAAATGTTGTTTATTCGCTGCACTTCTCTTTTCACTAGATGTTGCTTCTTTTTTTTGACTGTATATCGCCATGGAGCTCTATCTTGTGCGAAGTTCTTCCCATGTATTTAACTCTATTTCAAAGGTTTTAGTGAGGTCTTCATTGCATCCCTGTAACTCTTCTTTTGGCCACCTTGCTATTGTGTACTTTGAGCCTCACAAAGTATAATCACAGTAGTGGATGAAAATCAAGAGAACAGTCACAAGAGCCATTAAGAGGCTTGATCCACATGGTCTTACAATGCTGAGGGTCATAATCAACGTAACAGAGTGTTACTAAGAATGCAATTGATGAAAAAGGATCATTGTTTACCTGTGTCGACAGTTGTTTGGTATATATGACAGGTGATTTCAAGCTCAGCTTAACGGAAGCATAATAGAGACATCAGATGACAGAGAATCTATAATAAAAGCTAAGAAACCACATCAAACCAGGCACTATGAGTGACAATTTGTCAATCACTGAACAGCTTTGTAACTCACCTTGAGACTCAGGAAAACACCACTGGCATATTCAAACTGTATTGTGTCAAATAGATGAAATGATTCATTTGGACCAGAGAAGTCTGAAGTTGTTGGTATGATGCATGTCATTCAGAATTAGTTTTAAAAAGTGAACCATTAGCTCTTTGATTTGGCCATCACAAGTGTCGTTATTTACTCGTCATGTGATATGTTGTTAGCGTGATAAAACATTTAAATCGAAATATTAAGGTATGTGTTTTTTATGTTTATCCAGTGATTAGCAGAACGTCATTACACTATTTCAACTTTTGACCTCTCGGATTACAGTTTTACTGCAGCTACAATCTATTATTGAAAAAAAACAATTGATAAATAAACTTATTCATACATTATCTCATATTTTGCATTGACGTATTTATGTATGATATGTTGAAATAATAAATATAACCACCATACAATTACAAATAGTGTGAACTGGAAAAGAATTACAAATAGTGTAAACTGGAAATACAATTACAAATAGTGTGAACTGGAAATACATTTACAAATAGTGTGAACTGGAAATACATTTACAAATAGTGTGAACTAGAAATAAAATTACAAATAGTGTGAACTGGAAATACATTTACAAATAGTGTGAGCGGGAAATACACTTACAAATTTTGTGAACGGGAAATACATTTACAAATAGTGTGAACGGGAAATCAATTTGAGATTTGATGAGGTCAAATAGTTCTTCCGAAATATGACACTCAATGAAATTACAACAAAAACTATAATTAGTTTGTCCAGTGTGCATACATTTTTTTTCAAACCCTACCTTAATAAAATAAAACGTTTAATGAAGAAATAGCTGACGACGTGGAGGGAGATTTTAATGGGATTTAGAAATTGAGATGAATATGGTATTATTAAATGTGATGTTTAGCTAGTTCCTTTTGGGACAAAGCTGGTGCATAGGGCAGTATTAATTTCTTTAGATGTTGTGCGCCGTGTTTCTAGTGGTTGTACTTCTTGTGTATTGTAATATTGTGAAGTGATATCCTCGACATATACCATAACAACATATACACATACCATAACAACATATACACATACCATAACAAGACATAAAAACATACCATAACACGACATATAAACATAATGCAAGCTATAATACGAGTATCTTCAGTTAATTTTGTAATTTTTGGTGGGGGGAAGGGGTATTTAGTTAGGGTATTTCTTTTGGAGGGCTATTTGCAAGTATTTCTTTTCGAGCATTCTTAAGAATTGAACACGTTGCACCAATGTTGAAGCCAAGATTGACAATACTAATGTTAAATAACACACTCATTTCATAAATGTTTGTCCAGCTTCAATAAAAAGTTACTAAATTATAAGGACAGACGAAATATATTACTTGAATCCAGTTCAAAGAAAATGGTCGATTGTTTTATCAAAGATGTTAACATCATTCAGGATACAAGGATTTCTTTGCTGAAGTTATTTCAGGCACTTATTGATACATTTGTAGCTAATATATACAGTAAATTAATAACAGTAAATTTCATTTCTCAAGGTTAAAATAACCATAACAGATACAAAATTTCGAATGAATTGACATATGCAAGAAATATGCATATGCTTTCATTGATGACTTTAACAAGTTCTTGTAGCTCTTCTTTTGGCAACCTTGATATCTTGTACGATTCGTACCAGGTTACCTACCCATCGAAACTGTGTCTGCAACAGTATCATGTCAATGCTAGGGATACCAGATCTATCAAGGACAGTCGTATCCGGAATCGTGTCTTGGCATGTGATGTTCATAACTTTTCTGAGGCAATTTGTGTGAAAGTGATTGAATCATGTCGTAGTGGATGACTATAGATGTTCAGTTGAATATCGCATCTCCCAGAATAGACCAAACAACCAAATAACGTTCATTTGAAGTAGGATTTCTGATGCCAAATGGAACAGACTTTACAGTCACACTGTCTATCTATCTATCTATACGATGTGACCCTTGTTTGCCTTGCGGCGTCAGGGGTGGAAGAGTTCTCTGGAGAAGGCCTTCTTGTGTGCTGTTTATAAGCTTGTTCCTGTGGATTCTTTTATTTCTGTGATCCATCTTTTACATGGTCTGCCTCTGGCTTTATAGCCGGTATATCTATGTGTCATGACCATCTGTGGCATGCTATCTGCTGGTAGTCTGTGAAAACTACTTGATCTGCTGTCTTTTGATCTGTTCCAATGCTAGCATTGTATTGGGTATCTGTCTGATGTTATCGTTTCTAATTCTATCTCGTAATGACACTCTGAGTATTCTTCGTAGAAATGTCATTTCTGATGTCACTATTTTTCTTTTGTCTTGTGCTATCACTTTCGGCCAGCCTCTAGACCGGGAAGAAGTTTTCAGTGCTCCAGTGTATTTCTGATGAAATAAGTGATTTCTACATCTGAATATGATAGATAGAACACAGTATAACCATTTAGAAACTCTGAAACAACGCTGTGACAGATCTAGCAAATCGACAGCGACGAAACACACTGCTCATAGAACATGAAGAGTGCTCAGGAGACGACCACAGTCACATTGTAAACCTGGGTTAAACGCATTCCGTTCTTTGGACTATATCATGTCAACCAAACGAAGTTTGAGAACGAATACAGACGAATAAACGGTGTTTGTAATCATTTTGAAACACACTATAGTGTCAGTTTCCTTTGAGGTTGATGGTCGATACTCTTCCTAATGTTATTTGCTTAACGTAAAGTTAATTTAATATATTTTTCACAGCCACACATTTTTTCGTTTTCTTTTCGTTTTTTGTGAGTTTATTTCTTCTATATAAATGCATCTAATCTGGGAGTACATCGTACAAAATACTCCAATATGAGATGTATTCGGCATTACAAAGTTATCGACAGTACACGGTTATCAATTTGTTCGGGAAACAAAATTACAAATTACAGTGATAACTAGAAACATAGACACATTTTAAGAGAACGAAAGAAGACGAATAAATTCTTTGTTTTGTACCATGCTAAATATAACTACATGACATGAGAACAAGCGCTAGATAGTTTTATTCGCAGGAAGTAAACATCTAGACGCCATCTGCTCACTTCAAGAATCACAACGAGATTCCGAAAATGTAGGAATTCATAACATCTAACCTGCGATGTTTTTTTTTTATCTGATCCATATTGCCAGCCTATCTTGATTCATTCCTTTACCTGCAACAAATAGATTCTCTGTTCCCACGGTCTTTTTTCTCTTCTTGCATCAGATTTTATTTTCTAACTCGAGGTCGCCCAACGTGTTTCCTTTACATTTACTCTCTTCTCTTCCTCTCGGAATAGTTCAGCAGATGCGCAATGCTGTATTATTACCTCAATTTGTGAGGTTTTATAATTTTACACGATTTTTCTTGGTGATACGAATTCTAGTGAAACAAGGAATTTCGCTGTTAGTTTATATATTAATATTAACATCGAGATGTACATGGATATTTTCATCATCAAGTGCAGTGCAAAAAATGGTTAGCTGCAACGGACATTCAGCTTCCTCTATCTCTTGCCTTGGTAGTGCAATCTGACAGTTTTCATCCTGCTATTATCATCATCCTTTCGACTTGTATTTCGCATGCATTTTGTCCGACTCCACACAATTTCATCTTCAATTATGCAGGTAAATGAAATCTGAGCTATGAACCATCATCATAGCACACTGTTTCTCATAAGTGACTAGCTGTCTAGTCAGTGGTAAACCAGATACTGTTTGACTCGCGTCACGTACAGCACTTGCTCAGTAACGATGGCACCATTCCTCGAACTTCCCAGAGCATGTGCCCTGGTACTCACTTCCTGGTAGCTGGATGAACTACAGGAATAATTTTTATTTCGCATCAAGAATATGAAGAGGATTTGAAATCTGGGTCCGCTAATCATCAGGTGCTCATGACTTATCATTACATTACCACATCTTCTAACATTGATGTATAATCCTTAAAATGATGTCCCGTCCTTTAGTATGTTTAATATTTTATACAATTGTGTTCTTGTTCTTTTAGTATTTCGCTTTCTTCTCATAAGCAGCGTTGCTAGAATCTATGTGTTAGTTGTATGTTTTGTACAGTAAAATCTAAGATCAACTTACTTTCCAATAGTCATGGGAGACATGAATTCAAAAAGACGAAAAGGAAGACACAATAACATTGTATGAGAATTTGGACTAGAGACAGACAATGACAGAGGAGAAAGACTTATACAATTCTGTGAAGAGAATAGCATGGCCAACGCTAAAACATATCCAGAGCTGATATCAACTTTGACCATAATCCAGTGATGTGCAAAATACACGTTAAAATTAAATAGATAGAGCATAGAAGAAATCAAGATCACACGTAGGCACAGCAGTACTAAAACAACTAGATACACAGCAAGAATACCTGTTAGATGTAAGGAGCAGATATGAACATTTAATGATAGAATTCATTGAACAATACAGAAGAGAAAATCCAGAGAGATAATAGACAATAAATGAGGCAGACTAAGGAAAAGCATTCAAACATCAAATGAAAATTTACCAATAAGAAAAGCGAAGAACAAACATGGATGGTATGAAATATTATTTAAAAATGTCAGAAGGAAAGAAAGTTAAAAAATAATCCAAAATATTCACGTATAGACAAATAGATGCGTGACATGTGCAGAGCAGCGACAGATTTATAGCTAGAAACAAAATGCAGTGAAATGCAGGATATGTCACTACAACAGAGGACACAAGAAATTCATAAGGAGATAAGACAGATCACAAATAAGAAAAATTATATAAATGTACGGCTATATATATATATATATATATATATATTGTGAAATTTGTGTTTTTGCCACAGTGATACCACAGCGACTCTAACGTATTTCATATTGTCCCATCATGATCAACTCTGAAAGACAAAATGTAATATATAAGCTAAATGTATGATGAATCGTCCAATAACTGAAACTGTTAATTAACTGAAGGGCGCCTATAGACTTATCCGGTGTTTATTGACGATAACCATCACTTATACTTCATTATAATTAGTTAGTTTGTTCCTTTCGTGCCGTAGGCGGCACATAGGGCAGCTTTTTTATTCTCCATGTGCAGATGTCCACGGCCTGCAGTTTTAGTTCTTGTATGGTCTTGCAGCCTGTTATTTGCCCTTCTTTAAGTATGATGGTTTTAGGGTTGCTTTAGGACTACCTCGTTTTCTTTTACCCTCAGGTGTCCACATAAGGGCTTTTTGGTTTATGCTGTTTCCATCTAGTCTTAAACGTGACCTAGGTATGTCCATCTGTGATTTTTATGACGTTTGTCACCTATTATTCCATAATATAAAGAAATAATAAACGTCTGTTTCATGTATAATAAATGCTTTACAATTGCGCTTATTAGGACACAGATCAACCGACGTTAGAAAGTACGAAGAACACAACAACTTCCATCTTGTACCGGAACCGGAAACCAATTATATTTTGTGTCAATATATATTGTTGAAAAGAATTTGCAGCAGAAATGTCGACAAACATGTTATTCATACCGAGTATCTAATAGCGCAGTCCGGAATTATCATTACAATGTGATTTTATTTGACTTTTCCGTGATTCTCATTTTTCACCGTGAGAATCATGGTAGGATACATTAGTACATTAGTAGGATGACACCAATGAATCCACAGGACTATATAGTTGAAGGATTCGCTCGTATAATGCCATCCAGTAATTTGTTTTGCTTTCGTTCTCAAATATCAAATGGATCTTTCCTACAGCATGATAGCTACACCAGATTTCAAATAGGATGTAATCCAGTGAAAGGAAATGCACCCTGTCTCCGTTTTATTAGCGCCAATGGCTCGCCAAATGTCAGTGCTACCTTGTATCTAAAATATTAAATCGCATAAAAATGGTGATGTTGTTGCGAGCAATAATTAGTAGGGTAAAAATACGGTATGAAAGCAACCATTTTGAAACAAACTATAGTAGTAAATAAAGCGCAGAATGTACATGTCATATCGACCATCTAATACAAGTAGTTCAGCTGTCGTCATCCAGCACACCTTTACGTAACCGTTGGTGAGCTATTGATCTATTGTCTCACATGGTTATTAGAGCGGAAATCAACCAAATCGACATAAGCACACCTTGACCGAGTAGCAGATTCAATGACCTATTGTTTCAAAGACACGCTCAAGTCATCCTTGAAACATCTTGTGATTATCTAGTGGTATTTGTGTTCCACAATTTATTCTTAAGCAGTGAACATTTATCTAAGAATGTGTCTAACAACGATCCGAAACTAAAATAAGTAGGTAATTTCAAGATGGACAAATATGCTCGTTTACTTTCCTCTGTTTATTAATTCATACTTGATGATGTACAACTATTCGCGTCTACATTCCTCTGTTTATTCATTAATAGTTGATGATGGACAAGTATGGGCGTCTACTAATCTCTGTTTTCTCATTTGTGTCTATTGTCTTTCCCCGGGTGGTTTGATATTCACTCTTTCTGTCAAGTGTAGGGATGATTGAAGCTCGAGATTGTGTTCCAAGGACAGATATGTGGCCTCGGCTGTGCTATAACTGTGTTTGATCAGGATGTCCTTGACGTTTTCTATCCATCTCTTCCGTGGTCAGCTCTCTTTGTACCCTGATCTCATTTGGTTATATTCCTGTATGGGCAACCTGTCGTGATGCATTCTCATAATGTGGCCAAACCACTTGATCTTCTGCCTTTCTATGTATTCTGTGCATGGTATTATACCTATTCTTTCCCTGATATCTTCATTTCGTAATCTATTGAGCCTGGAGTCCTTTGCGGCTTTCATCAAGCATTTCATCTCACATGTCACT
The DNA here is from genome assembly GCA_034231615.1 of Meghimatium bilineatum. Lineage (NCBI taxonomy): Eukaryota > Metazoa > Mollusca > Gastropoda > Stylommatophora > Philomycidae > Meghimatium > Meghimatium bilineatum. The sequence goes on from CM067305.1 coordinate 52,182,908, forward strand.
ATCTTTCTGTAATGTGAAGCTGAGATGGACCAGGTTTGGCACTGGTAACACAGTGTTGGTAGAAACATAATGTAGATCATTTTGTAAAAAAATATTTGATAATGAACAAATATGAACGTCTACCTTCCTCTGTTTATTCATTAATATTGCATCTGCAGCCTTTAGGTTTATAAACCGCAGTGCTGCCATGCGTAATACTATACAATTATATAGCGTGTCCTTTGCCGAGCGTTGTATTTACTACCACTCTGTAAGACTCTCGGTTCTGTACAAGTTTTCCATCATCTTCCGGTGGCATATTCATTGCTAAGATATTTTGTGTAAAGTATATCCTTGATTATCCTATTATTCTCTTTCCGGGAAACTTTCTCTTCCTGATTAATCTTTCTAAACCACTGTGTCTTTCTATATGTCAGAATAGTATGTGATAGTTGGCATATGTATTTATAAAGTGTTGCTTTGTTCTAAATCTACATTTCTCAAAGTCGCCGGTATTCAACTCATAGAAACCACAGAAAATCAATGAGATACTAGATGGTATGTTAGTTCAATGTTCTTTATGAAATCTTTGTTAGGTGTTTTCTACTGGCCAGGTTATGCGGGGCCGTAGCGAACACATAACATAAATTTCTAAAAAAGCAAAGAACCAACATAAAATTGGAACAATCAGCCGTTATACACTGAGAGACAGGGCCGCCCCTAACAATTGCGGGGACCTATGCGAAACGGATTTCGCGGGGCCAAGTCTGGGTAGGTAAGAGGATAATAAAATAAATTCTAATATGAATTTATGGGGCTATGAAAGTGCGGATCCACTGCGGCCGCATAGGTTGCAATGGCCTAAGACCGGCCCTGCTGAGAGATTTACTGACGCGGAGATCTGAGCACTCATGGACATGTCCGGTTTACGCAGAAGATAATTAACGTTTCTAATCTAATACCTAGATGGTACTGAAGAGAAATGGAACTAAATGAGACAATGAAATTTTAAGTAGCACAGAATCAGACAATGGGAACTAGAAATATTAAATATACTTGCAATTTTATACTAGCATAAAGGAAGACAAGAACCTGAAATTATATTAATAGAAATTTAGCTCTAGCTTCATCATAAGAACAATTATGCTTAATCGAAGATGAGACTTTCTGGGATCTTTAAAATTGTTGACAAAAATTAAGAGTCAGACAATGGTTGTCTTAGTAAATGGAATCTCGGAGACACATCTCCTGGGATCAATTTTCTATGCTCTGTATTCTATAAAGACATGTGGGCTGGTTTCATGAATTCAGTCGCCGCTTTCATGAATTCAGTCGCCGCTTTTGCTCAACAGCTTCAGTTTAAGTTCTGTCTCTTGGGTTAAGATTTTAGTCATCAAGTCGCCAAAGATTGGACATATCTACAGAATGTGTTTTGGAGTATGAGGACCTCATGACATGGACATTGGTTATTTCAAGTGCAGCAGCACCAGTTTTATTCTCCATTTCACTAACGCTTGTCACATATTTTGTGCCCGTATGTGCCCTTATTGCGTACTTATGTTATTAAAACTAGCATGGTATGATCATTATGACTAAAAGGATAAATGTTTCAGCTCATTGTTAGGTTGTTTTGTGTTTTATTTTGGTAACAAATCTACCTATTTTTGTATATCTTGTCAATATGACTCACATGGCCAACTTTTTACATAGCTAGCCAGATGACCACCCTGGCTTTTTGAATGAGATTAGCCAGCACACTGAGAAGCTCAGCAGTAGCTCAGAAGTTGACACACTTACTTTCTAGTCGGGTTATCCAGATTCAATTTTCAATTTAATTGGTGACCAGCGGATCAAAGGTCAACCAAGATTACTATAATGGCTTCAAGATTATATGTAAATATGAGGGCATTACGCTGGCCAAACTACTCCTATAAATTTCGTAGAAAAATAAATAAATACAGATTTCACACAGTATTCCACAAAGGTAATCCTTGGTGTGGCAAATATACGCTTACTAGCACAGTTTTGGAGCAATTCTAATCAAGTAAGTACATGCAACACAAGTATATCGCTATGAACAATCAAGCATATGACTTATTAAAAAATACTAAGCAACGACACCGTTAATGCAATCACAAATAAATAGTAAGCTGTAAAATTACTAGTACTTGAAATAATTCATGTCATATTGTTGGTAAAACATACTTTTCAGGTTACAGTTAATAACAATATAAATTGTTACTGTGTTAATTGTCTTGGCAATATAAACTCATTTAATACGTTGCCATTGTTTTCTGAGCAGTCCGGGCGTGTGATTGCCTGAAACGGTGATCTTGATTTTTCGATGTCGTTCTGAACCTATCGCCATAGAACCGGATAATATCATATTAAGGACAAAAATATCAGAAGTTAAGTCTATAGAAATTGAGCAATGTTTTCCACACAAAGATAACACTAGCAAACAGTAATACACAAGATCTAACGAACAAAGAACTGGACCAGAAAGTCTATATTGATAATCAACGTAGAGAGATCACGTAAGTGGCTGGAGTTGGTGAAATCGATGTGAACTCATAGCGAAAACAAAACAAAGGTATACTACGTAAACAGGAAGATATCAATATAGATGACTGAAAAAATAAAACAGAGATGGCTACAAAAATGGTTGGAGAAATCTGTAGATAAAGTCACCACCTTCGGCAGCAGAAGACCTCTTTACAGAATTATGCAGGACTTCATTCGAAACCTCTCTGATTATTGTGGTATTTTGGGTTGGTCCATATTTATATATACTGGAGTCGATACCAAAAATAACCAAGGCGACTCCGCGTATATAAATAATTACCAACGAAAAACATGACAATAATAAAAAGACGTAACGAGTGAAGTCATAAGTAATTATGACTTCACTGTGCAGAAGTTTTAACCGCGAACCGTCTCTATAAACAGCACACGGAGATTTATTCTCATGAGTTAATAATATTCAACATTTTATAGCTAGAGGATACAGTAATGGAAAGGGGGGGGAGGATACATGCTTGTAAAAGATAAACGGTTGAATAATATAACCCCGCCAAAGACGGATGTGTCGGGCCATTGGCGCAAATAAAACGGCGACACAACGCATTTCCATTTTCTGGACTACATCCTGCTGGGAATCTAGCAGGACCATGATCCAGCTAGATCCAGTTGGAGTTTGAGAATGAACGCAGAAGAAGAAGAAGAAGAAGAATATAACCAGAGTTATATCAAATGTATTCTATACGAATAAAGTGTGTCAGCTGAACAGACCTGGTACAAATTTCTTCCTTTTGATTACTTCTATTTCCCTCAATGTTTACTAACTATATGACTCCTATTTCACCCATATTTTACCTGAAGCAATCTCAACTGCTTTTATGTGATTCATCTTCTTCTTCTCATCGAACCCAAGAAATTGCGATCGGTTAGCTTTTACTATGTGCATGGGGAGGTTGGGCCAAACTTTCTTCCATACCCAGGAGGATTCAGCTTTCAGCTTAGTGCAATGTCTATTGAAGGAGTCTTTTATTCAGAGGTATATATTACAGAATATACTTCTAAATATTACAGAAGAAGCCCACACTAATTATTAAGACGAACATAAATGCAACTAATGCAGAAATAAAAGCATAAAGACAAGCAGGTAAAATATACTTCCATGAAGGACAGTGTAATTTTTAACAATATGGCAACAACGAAATATTAATAATAAATAACGTAACTCGCTAGGACCGTAGGGGTGTCATGCTGAAACATCAACACAAAAAGGGCACCAAACATCTGTATTTTTTATCATACAGACGAGTTTGTTAATATCAGTGTTAATAAGAGTGAGCTTTCATTGACGTTATAAAGGCAGGATTTTCTTTGTTCATCTTTTCCGCTTCCACTCTGCTCTGCACCATTTCCTGCAAGATATTCTTTCTATCTGTTGTCCTTTCTCTGCATGTTATGTAAGGTGTGAAAGGGTTGATTGGTGATCGCTTTTCGGCCTTTGGCAGGTTTGGTTGTTTGATATGCAGTAATATTTTGACGTCTCAGAATGATGGCAACTACTTTAACCAACCGTCTTCTTGGCCTTCCTCTGTATCATGCTGCTCCCACTTTCATGTAGATACTCTTGCCGCTGGTTTATAAGGGTTCATTATCATTAAGTGGCCGAACTACTCCAGTCTCTGTTTCTCGATATAATTGAGCACAAATGTTGGTCCAACTGTTCTTGTGGTTTCTACATCCCTCACATGATCTCTTATTGTCATGTTTGCTGCTTTTCTTAGATATCGCATTTCATACGAGGTAAGCTTTCTCTCTTGTTCATTCTAAGAGATTCTATGACATTCTGGAACATTTTTGCAAGAGATAAATCTCCAATGTCCGGGAACAACTGACTGTTAATATCTGTGTTCTTCCAAGTTTACATTGTGTCATCGTAACTATCCACATTACTACTTGCCTTCTAGCTAATTTGGACTCTGTTCGTTACAATTTGATTATTATTTGACTTTTGATTGATCGCTATTTACATACGTGAAGTCATGTGTTAAAAATAGTCATGGTTAACCAATAGGTATCACGTAATTCAGAAACTAGTTCATATTTACCATTTAATTGAGAGGTCTCCTATACCTCCCTACGGTTACGATTTAATGTTCTATTTTAATTGTGAACGGTGACTATTAACAGTAGATGCCGTCTATCTGAATTAATGAGCCCTTCATTCGTTCCTTTTTTGTTTATTCTCATGTTTTCCGATGGCCAATTTTAAATTACCTGGAATCGCATTCCAAAATTAGCAAAGGTTACGCCAAGTTTATAAATAGTAACCAATGGAAAGCGTGATACTAATCAAAACGTACCGAATGAAATCCTAATTATTTCAGCTAAAAGGCCTGTGCAGTCGTGAGAGTCACGGTTAAACCTTTCTGCCACGTGTATTTCTATACCGCTTGGGAAAAAGGAAACATATTTGAACATTGTTTTCAGCTAAGTAGATTTTGATGTCTTCGTTTTCTTTTATCATGCTCGTACTTTTATTTTATTTTTGCCTATTCTTATCTTGTTGTACGTGCGTTTCTTCTTTTTTCTCTTCTACTTATCCACTCTCATCTATTATCTACTTTGGCTTATCTTATCTATTTCTTTATATATATACTGTGTGTGTTATTGTGTATTATTAGTATTTGGTTTGATGTGGACTTTATAATCGAAATGTCGCCTGTTTGTAGTTGTTAGTACTTCGAGCACGTAAATATTTTAACCCCCCCCCCCTCTTCGCCGTTACATACTTTCTTTGAGGGATGGTCCCTGCTACCGAGACGTTCAAACGACTAAATTTTATGTTGTGTCACAGATGTCAACAGTGATTTCTTCCAATTGTATGATCAGTTATTTTTTTGGGCAAGCACAATTTTGCAATGCTTTTTTAAAGGAAATATGTAGCTCACAACTATACAAATTGTATTCAAGCGCCTGCAACCTACTTTCTCTGAGAAAAAATCCAGAAATAAATCTGGCTCGTGATTTCTTCACTGACGGGGCCGATCCTTCTGTCGTCCCATCTGTAAATGATGTGTACCGTACGCATAAGTTAAGGAAAGAAACACAGCAAGGAAGAGAACTAGCCACTCCTCCTAATGGCTGCTGCGTCTTAGTATATTTTTCTTCTTCTATTCTTCTTCTGTGTTCGTTCTCATACTTCTGCATGCCCGTGTGTTCCCGGGCCCGAAAGGAGAGCAAAGAATAGCAACACTGTTACCTACCATGCATGTCGTAAAAGGCGACTAAGGAGGTTATGAGATGGAGTTGGCTGTCCCATCCCATATAGGGTCAGTGGCCCAGAGCCGTGCTGAAGCTGGATGTGTCAGGCCGAAAGGCGCAGATATCGCAGCAATGCTGTAAACCATGACACAACGCATTCCATTCTCCGGACTACATCCTGCTAATCTGCAGGAGTTTAATAACGAACACAGAAGACGAAGAAGATACTTCTGCAGATCAACAGGATGTAGTCCGGAGAACGGAATGCGTTGTGGCATGCTTTACAGCATGGCTGCGATATGTGCGCCTTTCGACCGGACACATCCGACATTCGCATGACTTTGTGTCACTGACCCTATACGGGATGGGACGCCAACTCCATACCATAACCTCCTTAGTCGCCTCGTACGACATGCATGGAAGGTAAACAGTGTTGCTATTCTTTGCTCCCCTTTCGGGCCCCGACAACACGCGGGCAAGTCTTAGTATATGAAGGTTTATATTCATCCCCGATGGTTAGTTGCCGCCATGGTAACAACATTTACCTGCAAACGTATTTACTGAATGTACAGTGAGTGTCCAGCTTTCATTTCAGTACATAAAAACAAGTTAGTACACGTGATTTGTATAGTCGTGTCAAAGCAATACGTAACCACTATACACACAACAGGTGTGTGAACATTATGTGAACACGTGTGTGATCATTAGCAACATAGCAAAACTAGTAAATCTCGTAAAAAAAGGACATAAATAAACACGTGAAACCGTAACACGTGCAAAAATGTATGCGGGTTTATATAAAATAGAATGCTATATAACCTAATGGTGTGAAGTGGTTGACTTAGTTCTTTGTAAACATAAACACCCCATGCAAAGAGATTAAATCCTCATCGTATGATTTAGGATTGCACAGTTATTGTATATAAAGAAAACAAAATATAAATACTAAAACAAAATTTCCACAAACTTATCTAATAATGAGAAACCATGTTGCAGAGATAAACGATTCTAGATATAGGGGACATCCATAACTTCAGAAATCCTTAAATCTTCAACACTGTTATGATAATCCCTCCTCTTCAATTCCTCTCCCTTTTCAACTTAATTATGTTGAACAAAGTTATATCGAACACTTTTAACCTCCCTTCCATTCCCACCCCAAACTAGTAATTATTTTGCTGAAAAGTAAGCAAACACCGCAATATTTCTGTCACATTTGTCTCCAGGTTAAAATTAAAAGAATTGGATTTGTGTATTCTGACAGTAGCATTGACGTTTAACATCTCGTCTGTCAATGCCTCCACCCCTTCCTTGCCAACAAATATCCGACAATAGAATTTGTGTACACTGACAGTACTGTTGACATTCCACTTCTGTCAACGCGAATCACTCCTCCTTGTCAACAAATATCAGACAATTGAATTTGTGTACACTGAAGGTACTGGTGATATCCCACTTCTGTCAACTGACACTAACTCTTCCTTGTCAATAAATATCGGACAATTGAATTTGTTTACACAGACATCACTGTTGATGTTCCACTTCTGTGAACTGACACTAACTCCATCATGGCAATAAATATCAGACAATTGAATCTGTGTATACTGACAGTATATTGACATTCCACTTCTGTCAAGTGAAACTAACTCCTCCTTATCAGTAACTATCAATATCTTCAGATCTTCCTCTCTCTCTCTCTCTTCCTCTCTCTCTCTCTCGCTGATAATGTATTTTTTTAAATTTTATAAACAGACCATTGAGAAAAGGAAGTATATCCCATTACTGACCATGTCTACACTTTAGCAACTGCATTATCCCTTGAGACTAACAAAAAGCTAATGCTAGAACAACAGTACCGCAGACGAAGACATCTGGGAATACGGAGAAAACACGGTGAATACAAGTAAAATGTGATTCGGGAACCTCATGTGCAGATGCAACCTAACAACGGGGTCTCATGTGCTGATACAACCTAACAACGGGAACCTCACATGTGAATAAATAAATCAGGAAGTCTGCACACTCCGGTGAATGAACAGAAAAAGAACAACGTAATTTTAGTGATAATGTGCTCCAAAAGAAAAATCAATAGCTGAAGGATGATATATTCATAGCAAGTAAGCAAGGGTTGACGTTGATATTTTATTTTTTCTTATAATGACTAAAATATAGGATGTCTATAAAGTCACTCTACACTCATGTACATTCGTGTTGACATTACGTCATATGAATTGTAAGCCTTATTTAACAAAGAAGGATCTATTCTGCATGTTTCCTAACAGTGAGCTTCGGGCAAGTAGTACTTGTAGTTTTGTGGCAAATTTGCATACTCTTGCTGTCACCATGTAATGTACAGGATTAACTTTTTATTTTACGCTAAGACAGAAAACAACACCCAGTACTTAGATGAAGTCGACTCCTTGACCTTAGTGTGAGACCACACTCTAATTTGTTCCTCATGCAAAGTGTGTAAACCATTGGAAGATACTCCTTTTATTTCAACAGTAATAACTCACCAGAGAATGAATGGAAGTAACAATGGAGTTTAAATAAGAAGCACAAGAGATCAAGAACTCGTATCACAATAAGCAAATATAGAAGTATAAAGTAAAGTAATAACTAAAAACGAACAGTAACGAGTTGTTGTTGTTTTTAATTGATAACACTGCTAATAATAATAACAATACAGGAAATAACAATGTACATCTGTTCTTTTTTAAACTCTGTCTTAGTCTCTCTCATATATCTTATACCAGAAGAAATGCCCGGAGTTGCCCGAATGAGAATAAGGGGGAAAACGCAGCATTGTCTATACTTTCCATGTTATTGTTTTAAGAATATGGCTTTCATATGTTTTCTACTAGTTAAAGAAAATAAATCCACCAGTCACTTAGATCTAACGCCGAAAAGAAACATAGTACACATCAGACTCGCACTGATATCAACATATCTAACCGAGACAGACGATATAGGTTGTAAAATCGACCTGGTATGTATAAACTGTGTAGTATTCTCATTACAATCGCTACTTGAGGAATTTGACGCCCGATAAATTTGTATTTAATAATAAAACAGAAACGTTGATATAGCATTATTTTACGATTCGCTCATTGACAGATATATACATGGCTTTAGCAAACGGTATGGAGAAAGAACAGTGAACCTGATAAAACAGAATAAACGACGATTGAAAGAAATATTCATTTCAACAGTTTAGTAGATCTAAACGATAGTTGATATCGATACTTCTTCACATTTATTTGACACTTGTGTATCAGAGTAAAGGTTAATCAATCATAATAATGGTGAATTTTGTGCAACCACAGGAGAATATTAACTTCCCACATACCAACTACGGGCGATATTTGTGCATAATTAATCTCCAAGCCAAATTTCATTGGAAAATGCGATGAAGCCGTTTAGATTCCTATACCATTGAACACAAACATAGAGTTATAGCCTTTTACACATATAAGATATATAGGATATATAGATACATATATATATATATATATGTGTGTGTGTATATATATATGCATATATATATATATATTCCTTCAGCGCCGAACACGGTGCATAAAACAGAACAAGAGCTCTACAGGTCGAGTCATTTGATGATACTGTGTGTAATTATTGTATGATGTTCATACCTATAGTTATACTCTCTTTGATAGTTTCTCTACGAATAGTCTCTTTGGGTCTTCCTATTTTATATTTTTCCACCTGGTACCATTTCAATACATTTAGTGGCAGTCTGTTTTCATGCATACAAATTACATGTCCAATATAAGTATATCGTTTTCTTCTTATTGTTGTAGAAACATATTGTTGTTTGGTGTCTTCTCTTACCTGCTTGTATGGCTTTAGTTCTTGCCAACCAATATAATAGTTTCCTAAGACATTTTTTTTCAAATGAATTAAATTTCTTCTCCGGTGCCTTTATTATTTTCCAACTTTCGCAACGATATGTCAACACTGATAACACATTGCAGTTCAACAGTCGTAGTTTGGTATATTTACTTATTAATTTTAATTTCCAGATTTTTTATATGTTCTCGAGCGCACCTGATGCCAACGCAATTCTGCTAGAAATCTTTTCCGTTGTAACTGCAACGTTTGCCATATGGCTACCAACATATACATGTATATATATTACAAACCCTATATATATATATATCATTACAGACAAAAAATGCTGGATTGATGACCATGTCCTGAATAGGATATGACACCAATTTTATATATAATATATATATATATATAATTTATAAACAAAGTTGGTAATATATCTGACAGAGGACGTAGAATTTTATGGTATTGTTCTCTGGAAGGTCCGAATGTATATTAGTATGCTGTGGAAATTGAAGCTGTTACTGTGACCGTCAGAGACGTGCCATGTATCCCGCCGCCATGTAACATGACATATACACATATATGCCTGTTAAAACTTAAATGTATATATATATTCATCGTGATCTTTTACTAGAAAAAAACCCCCATATTTTGGTTATATTAGGGCGCAGTATTTGTTTGTTAAACATGAAGTAAACTTTAGATACATTTTCTTGTGGTTGCATATACAATAACTGATTAATATTCCATTTAACATAGAAATATGTTAAAATTATATTATTAAAAATATGTGTGAATATTATTTTGTACAAATTATAATTACTAAATAAATTCAGGCACATATCCATTGCTTACAGAATGATGCAATAAGGCTGGAACATATCAGACGTTTAAACGCAGAGCAAGAGAAAACTAGATCGTTTAATGTTCTATTTTTTAATAGAACAATCCTATAGTATGTTTTATAAGCAAACTTGTAGCTACTTACGTGATTTCTGTTGTCGAACTTGCAATCTCTTTAGTAACACAATATCACAAAAAAGGTCTTGTCTGCGTTATTTAACACAGATAATGATCAAGATAACATGCCCAGAACGCACGTGCACGAGTCTACCTGGACTGTACCAGAAGCAAAATTCTCACAATATAAAAATAGCACTAACAAAGAAAGATTCAGGTTGACTGGATACTCACGATCTTGACTCGCGTGCTTTTTTTTCCCTAACTCCTGGAAAAATACATGAAAAGAACGTGTATACGGTACAGGTCTAGACTAGTGAGAAGTGTATAGTACACCTTTGGTCCTGGGTTGGTGTATCCCTGCTAGAATGTCGGAGCGTGAATATGTCAATAGCTACATTTGCTCTCGTCGTTTCACCCGTGTATATCGCGTCTGTTCAATTACTCGTATTAAGGTAGACTCATTCTTGTTGAACAAATAACGAAACAGTAAACGGGGGGGGGGGGAGTACTTATTATAGTGTGTCACGAAGAACTAAAGATGTTTTATCACAAAAAACTGCACACACGCTGACCTTGTTTAGTGATCACCTTTACAAGGTCATTTGGTGAGTCATGACCTCACCTTACACACTGTTACAAAGACAGCCAAATATATTGACTCAAGCCACAACCTGGAAAACGCCGTGCTGTGTTGCAGATATCAACAGGGAGGGGGGAGTGCAGTTCACGGTCTCGTGCTTCAAACAGCAGTTCAGGCAGAGACAAAGAATTGAACGATGGGGATAGCAATCGATGATTGCCAGAAGTCGACAAAGGTGTCAAGAAAGATAATCATGCAAACCAACAAGCGTGAGAAATGTGGGAGGAAAATGTGTATCACCATAGCACAGCTGTGTATAATAAATATTTGTTATAAGCACGGTTTGTATAAATAAAGGATGTATTTGTATTAATGGACTCGTAGTACGATAGATATTTCTTTGAAGCAATAGTGGTAGTAGCAAAAACGCTGGGACAGTAATCACGTGATTCTCATAGATGACGAAACGACGCAGACTAACGGACATTGTATCTTTATGACATATTCCTAGTTGTTATCATTACTATCCCAGATGTAATGGTTTGGGATATCCCATGAGTAGTGGTCGTGGATATTCTATGAGTAGTGAATCAGTATATGCCAGTAGAAGTAGTTGAGGATATACCAGGAGTATTATTTAAGGATATCCCATGAGTAGTAATTGGGGGTATCGAAGGATTAGCGGTTGCGGATACTACATGAGTAGGAAGTGGGATATTCCAGGAGTAGTAGTTGGGAAATATCCCAGGATTAGTGGTTGGGGATATTTCAGCAGTATTAATTGAATATATCCCATGAGTAGTAGTTGAGCATATCCCAGGAGTAGTTGTTGGGGATATCCCAGGAGTTGTTATTGTGATAATACATTAGCAGTGGTTGGTAATATCCCATAAATAGTGGTTGGGATATATCAGTAGCAGTGGTTATGATATTCCAGGAGTGGTGGTCGGGGATATCCCAGGAGATATGGATGGGATATCCCATGATTAGTAATTGTTGATATTCGAGGAGTAGTAGTTAGAAATATTTCAGGAATAGTACTTAGGAATGTTCCTGGAGTAGTGTTTGGGGTACCCCAGGAGTGGTGGTTGGCGATATCCCATGAGTAGTTTTTGTGAAAATCCCAGAAGTAGTAATTTTGGATATCCCAGTATTAGTAGTTAGGGATCCAGAGGTAGTGATTTTAGATATCTCATGAGTAGTGACTGGGGATATCCCATGAGTAGTGGTTGGCGAAATCCCATAAGTAGCGATTTTGAGATATCCCAAGAGTAGTTATCTTGGATATCCCAAAAGTAGTGGTTGGAGATATCCCAGGAGTAGTTATTATGGATATCTCAGGAGTAGTGAATGTTGATACCCATGCGGCGAATCTCTTCATTGAGAGGGACGGAGTACATATCGGGTAACCCAAGTACAGTAAAGGCAATCCTATATGCCTTTTCAACTTTTTCAAGAACGTACAAAAAATATTGAAACTAGCACCACACTCGAAATTAATTTAATATTTGTAGGGTAGGCTCACGTCAGAGTTGTGTACATAGCTATGTAAGTGTCTAGGTTCATATCTGCTGTGCATTACCGATTACCATCACAGAATAAACCGATTTCCACTAAATGTCGCTTAAATACGAAAACTAATCTGTATATAAACATCACAGATTCATAATTATTCCAGATGTCCAGAAAGAGATAGAGAAAACAGATCATCTGCAGTGAATAGCCCCAAAACATGTCTCACAGTCGTGGGATCCCCTATTAATGTACAGCAATTATATAGTTTTATAGCACGGAATGCATCAATTCAATTCACAGACATTTTACAAGAAATAAGTATTTGAAGATGGGTTTCTAAAATGAAAGCAAATATATAAGGATCGGGAATAAATCAATTATCTGCGATATTACACGATGGTCTTTGATTCCGTTAAACAATTTGTGTAATGGGTAGCATGTAGCATATTTACAGCGGAAAGAGAGACGGTAAGAAAGATCTAGGACGACAGCGTGAGAAAATATGAGTCTAACATCGTGGTACCTTCTTCTTCTTCTTCTTTCGTTCACGTGAAACATGTCTATATCTGTAATTCTGTCTTCTTAATAAAACTCACTGTCTTTTGTAGTTCATACAGTGTCCCATAGAGTTTTGATTCCAGTGTTGTTTCCTCTGGCCAATATGTCTGCCTCAGCGTTTCATGCTCAGAACACTCTTGAAGTATATGTTTGGCACTCTGTGCTGCCTGTCCACATGTACACATGGCCGTGTTGCCAATCTTGAACTTTGTATACATGTGACTACGGAGTCGGTTGTGTCCTGTTCTGAGACGTAGAATTATAACTTGTTCTGATCTGTTCATAATGTGATAGTCATCTTGTGTTGGTGTTTGTGGCTTTCTTATTGACTTGATCATCTGTTTTTTCTGATGGTAGGTGATTGGTATATCTGGTTGGTCTTCGGCAGCACCTTCCTTAGCCAGTTGGTCTGCTTTTTCATTTCCTGGTATTCCACAGTGAGAGGGTATCCACTGCATGGTTACCTTATACTGGTAAGACAATTCGATAAGTAGTTTTTTTAAGTCTGTTAGTTTTCCAGACTGGAGAGCTTGAAGCATTGACCTTGCATCTGTCAGGAATACCACATGCTGTAGGCCAGAGTTGGAGTTCATCAGTTTTTTAGCTGCCACACTAATTGCCTGGATTTCTGCATCATAATTATTGCAGAATTTTCCTGTCGGTGTTCTGATTGTATCTCTAGGCTTGTGTGGATATTCTATATATACACCTGCACCTCCATTCCTCACACCATTCTGTGCTGACCCATCTGTGTACACTCTGACCCATATATCTTGTGGATATTCCTCATCCAGGAAACTGAGTGTGACTGTCATTCGCTGCACACTGTTCTGTTCGTCCTCGCTTAGTATTCCTTTCACATGGGTCTGAATATATATTGGCATTCCATGTCTTTCACTCCACGGGGTTTGTTCCGGTACAGACGTTAAGGGGCTGTCAACTTCAGGTAGGTCTGTAAGTTGTCTACGGAGTCGTTTAGCTTGGTGGATAAAGCTGCTCCTTTTCAGTCGCCCCATTGCTAGATTTTGGAATCTTTCCTTCATTGGATGACTTGGCATACACTGAAACTTTTCTGCTTGAATTAGTACTTTTGTGTCTCTGCGTTCATCAAGTGTTTGCATTCTTCCCATTTTCTGCATCTCTGCTATTGGTGTTGATTTCATTGCTCCCAACATTATTCTAAGTGCCTGGTTTTGCACTTTATCTAGATCTTGTAATGTGGTGTTTGATGCAGGACACCACGCAGCTGAACCATATTCCAGGTGTGGTCTTATGCCTTGCTGGTAAACTTTACTGAGTATATTTCCACTGGCTCCCCATGTGGTTCCACTTAGTTTTCTCAGGATAGCTAGCTTCCTCCTGGCTTTTGTTGTTGCTTTGTTTATGTGCTGCTTCCATGTCAGCTTATCATCAAAAGTAACTCCGAGGTATGTGGGTTGTTTGTCTTCTTTCAAGAGCTCTCCATCTATCTTGATATGACCAGCTTTTTGTTTTGGTGAGAGGGTAAAGAGTGTAGTGCTGCACTTTTCTGTGTTAATGCTGACGCACCATCTATTTGCCCATAAGGTTAGGGCATCGATAGCTCTTTGTATTTGTTTAGTGGCCACTGTTGCATGTTCTTCCGTGCACCAGATCACCAGGTCATCAGCATACATTGCCACTTTGATCCCGTGTGGTAGTTCAGCAACTAGGTCATTGATGTAAACCAAGAAAATTGTGGGTGACAGGACTCCTCCCTGGGGGACTCCATGACGCAGTAGAACTTTCTTGCTCTTGCGACCATCTAATTGTACCCTGGCTCTTCTATTATGCAGGTATGCTTTTACCCATTTGTACATTCTTGAGCTAACCCTGCAATTTCGCAATTTCTTTAGGAGCCCTTCTTTCCAGACCTTATCAAATGCTTTCCTGAGGTCTATCCATGCTGCTAGTGCCAGTTTCTTTTCTTGGAAGGCATCCTCAATCTCTTGGGAGAGGTAGGTTGCCTGATCTTCAGTAGAGTAGCACTGTCTGAAACCTGCTTGCTGTGATACCAGAAGATTTTCACTTTCAAGGTACCACTGCATCCTAAGATTGATAATGCGTTCCATTGTTTTACATAGACAGCTTGTGAGGCTGATGGGCCTGTAGTTGGAGACTGTGTTGCCATCTTTTCCTGATTTGAGGAGTGGTATCATTATTGCTTCTCTCCACGCCTGTGGTACATTACCTGTGGACCAGCTTGTGTTAAAGATCTGCAGTAGCTTTGATCTTGCTGCAATTCCCAGGTTTCTAATCATTTCATTGGACACTCCATCAGCTCCAGGGGACTTTTTCATTTTCAATTTGGATATTGCATGCTCCAGTTCTCTCATTGTGATTGGTGCCTCCATGACTTCAGGTATAGGTTCGCCTTGTCCAATGTTTTGCTGGTTCTCTCGAACCTCCTGTTGTTTGTCTGGGCTGACTTTGACGTTATTGTCTTCTGCAAAGGAATCTGCAAAGTAATCAGCTGCATGTTTACCTGTTACAATGTTTCTATCTTTATAAAGTGTGATCCTGGTATTTCTCCCTGTACCTTCATCATTTAGTTGTTTTACAAGTTTCCATAATTTCCTAGTATCTCTTTCTAGGTTCAGCGACTCTGTTTTTTCTTTCCAGCTGCTCCGTCTGGCTTGTAACTTGGCTCTTTGAAATTTAGCCTTTGTTTGCTGATATTTGTTGTGATGTTCTTGGCTAGGTCTGTTCTCAGCCTGCTGTCTAGATGTTTCCATCTCATTTTGCAGCTTTTCCAGTTCATCATTCCAGTAGGGTTTGTAGTTTTTGCGTGCCCCCCTGGGTATGGTTTTACTAGCAGCATGTAGTATACATCTATTAAATTCACTCACTGCTCTATTGATGTCTTTGTCCAAGTTCATGTCCTTAGCTAGAACACTGGTTAAATGCTGATACATTTTCCAGTCTGCCCTTTTATAGTTCCACCTAGTGAGCGTGCTGCTGTCCTTGGTAAATTCATTGTGGATTTCCAGAAATACTGGTCTGTGGTCACTACCTCCAAGCTGCTTTCCAACAACACGTGTGATGTTCCATTCCAAGCCTGGTTAGTGGAATGCCAGGTCTGGTGTAGAGGTGGTGTGCCATGCTCTCGAGTAGAAGGTTGGCGAGTCTGCTGGCTGGTTAATAAGGATGAGATTATTTTCATCCTGCCAGCTCTCAAGTTCCTCACCTCTCTTGTCGATATGATCGTAGCCCCAGCTCTGAGAGTGGCTGTTGAAGTCACCACACACCATAAGTCTCTGTCTGGAATTGTGTCTAGTACCAATGGTTTATCATTTGGGCAGTAGTAGTTCAGGAGATGGAATTCTGCACTGTCTGTTTTTAGGTGGAGCATCTGGTATTCTGCCCCTTCCATATATACTTCCAGCTGACATGCGCTGATATTGTTTTTAACAAGTGTCAGAATTCCACCCTTTCGCCTGTCCTTTCGGTCAGATCGGTAGCACTGGTAGCCTCTGATTTTGAAGGCTATGTCGCTGCTGAGGTGTGTTTCTTGGATACAGCATATGTTAACTTGTTCTTCACTGAGGACATTTTCAAGTTCCAATTTTTTGCTGTATCCATCTCTTTTACTGTTGACACCCTCAGCATTCCAGTGCATTATTTTTATTGGTCGTTTGTTTGTTTGGCCAGTAGCTCTATTCCCTTGCCTCCTGGCTCCTCGGGGCAATTGAGAAGGACTTCCAGTAACTGAGGTTGGGCCCTTTCGAGGTATAGGGCCCGGCACCGTCCCTGCCTGAACGTCCGCCACAGGGCAGGCACCATAACTATTTATAGATGTAGACATGTTTCCATTGTGTTTTTTGCGTGGCATCCTGATTATCTGTGCGCCTTTTGGCTGGATGCCTCCGTCTTCAGCACTCTGCTTACTAGGGCAGGACTATGGTCCTGCTCGAGTGGGACTGCCCGACCAGTCTTAGTTTCAAGCCCCTGATGGCTGAACTAAGCCCCATCAACTCTGCACGGTGCTGGTCTCGATGGAGATCGTGGTACCAATACTGGGAATAAAGTTGTGGAGATCCATAATAGCTTCGCCGGTAGGTACGGCACCTGATGATGATGAGTCTATCGATTTAGAATGTAACTATCAATCTTTTGTTTTTGGCTGCAATTTTTTTCTTTATCAGAATTCCATTCAGTAGTTTCCCATTGCATTTTGAACGGTCCTGGTGTTCATCTATTTGCGACCGGATTTTAAAATAGTACCTTTGCCGTCCAAACGCGAACAGTATTACTGCGTCACCAACTGGCTCATTGTAGTAAAGCTAGAGATTGATTGTCTTGGTGTAAATGTAATAATACTCTTAACAACAATATATTCAATGTATTGTGGTGAAATCACTGTATATGTCTAAAACAATAGATTACTAAATGAGGCTAAATGACATAATTGCATGCTTCTAATTTAACAGATGAATGTCTGTGGCTAAAATAACAGTATTTTATGTAGTTAAATTAATAATTATTGTATGTTGCTAAAATTACAGATTATTTAAGTGGTTAAAATAATGTTATTCTATGTGATTAAAATAACATATTATTAGAATATGTCACTAAAACATTATATTAGTATACATGGCTAAAATACCAGAATAAATGAGGATAAAACACGTATTGTTATATGCTGCTAATGTAAGAAATTATTGAATTTAGCTAAATTAACAGATTATTATATGTGACTAAAATAATATATTGTACGGGGCTAAATAACAAATTATAATAAGTGGCTAATAAAAAAGCGAAAAGTATTAATAACGACACTAAATTAACTCTTTTAAGACCATGTGTTTTCCCAGTGGCAACATATGGATGTGAGACAGACTTTAAACAAGACAATTTCCAAAAGAATACATTCATTTTAAATGAAGTGCAACAGAAAGATCTTAAGAATATCATGGGCAGAGGACAAGAAGAACATTGACCTTTTGAAATTACTGAAACTAAATGAAGGCTTGCTTCTAATAATAGTAATAATAATAATAATAATAATAATAATAATAATAATAGTAATAATAGTAATAATAATATTAATAATAATAATAATAATAATAATAATAATAAATCAAATCGCAACGGGTGCAAAACTGGAGACATGATGACAAAACATTGTCAAGAACATATGTCTTCAGCAAATCGGATGTATACAAATCATGCCCGACCATTTCTTTATGTTGTCAATCAAGGATCTTCCTTTACCCCATCATCTCCTTTATCCATCGACTATTCCTTGCAAAATAATTTTAATTTTTTGAATCGTGCGTGTAGCGCTACATGTCCAAACCAAACAAGTTTAGGCCGTTTCACATTGCGAAAAGTGATTATTCTTCTTCTTTCCTTCACTTGAAACATGCCTATATATTTACTTCTGTCTCCTGAAAAAAACGCGCTGTCTTTTGAAGTTATACAGTGGCCCATATCTCTGTGATTCCAGTGTTCATTCCTATGGCCAATATGTATGCCTCAGTGTTTCATACTCACAACACTCCTGAAATATATGTTTGGTACTATGTGCTGCCTGTCCACGTGTATACATGGCTGTGTTGCAAATCTTTAATTTTGTGTACATGTGACTACGGAGTCGGTTGTGTCATGTTCTGAGGCGTAGAATTACAACTTGTTCTGATCTTTTCATAATGTGATAGTCATCTTGTGTTGGTATTTGTAGCTTTCTTAGTGACTTGATCATCTGTTTTATTTCTGATGGTAGGTGATTGGTACATCTGGTTAGTCTCCGGCAGCACCTTCCTTAACCAGTTGGTCTTCTTTTTTCATTTCCTGGTATTCCACAATGAGAGTGTATCCACTGCATGGTTACCCTATACTGGTAAGACAGTTCATTAAGTAATATTTGTAAGTCTATTAGTTTTTCAGACTAGAGAGTTTGAAGCACTGACCTTGCATCTGTCAGGAATACCACGGGCTGTGGGCCAGGTTTGGAGTTCAGCAGTTTTTAAGTTGTCACCCTAATTGCCTGGATTTCTGCATAATAATTATTAAAGAATTTCCTTCTTGATGTTCTGTTCGTATCTCCATGTTTGTGTGGATATTCTGTATATATACACACGCACCTCCATTACTCGCTGCATTTTGTGCTGACACATCTGTGTATACTCTGACCCATATGTCTTGTGAACATTCATCTTTCAGGAAACTGAAAGTGACTGTCCATCGCTGCACACTATTCTGATAGTCCTCGCTTAGAATTCTTTCACGTGGGTCTCAATTTATACTGATATTCCATGCCTTTCACTCCAAGGGATTTGTTCTAGTACATACCTTAAGGGCTGTCAACTTCAGGCAGGTCTGTAAGTTGTCTACGGATTCGTTTAGCATGATGGATAAAGCTGCCGCTTTTCAATCGCCCCATTGCTAGATTTTGGAATCCTTCGTTCACTGGATGACGGCAAACATTGAAACTTGTCTGCATGTATTAGTACCTTTGTGTCTCTGCGTTCACCAAAAAACCCCATCGAGGCCATCACCTTGAAATGGTGTTGGAACTTAGTTCCAAAAGGAAAATAAGACTGGTCGCCCAGTTCTACACGAACGTTACTGTGGTCCTACCCATGTAAGCAGGGGGGCTGAAGACGGAGGCGACCAGCCAAACGGCGCACAGTTAATGAGGCTGCCAGTACAACACACAATGTGCAAGTTTTCCATGATAACCGGTAACTTTCTTTATTTTCTGCCCGACAAAATTATGTGTCATGTGTTTTATATACATTTTTCACCAAATTAAGTAATACGTGTATTTTTATTCAAATAAAGTACTTGCAATCAGAAGAATAAGATAACACACTATGAAGTACGATAAATTTGATATATTTTGTGTGATTAAAAACAATTCTAGACATGCGGCAGGTGAAAGACAATATACTTGGATATGAACAAAGAAAAAGCCGACGCCTTGTTTCACCTGAAATGACTCATACCTTGCCTAGGATTGCGTAGCTTACTATTTCTCCTTGCTCAATTTCGAACACGATTCCGAGAAAGTCGACATCATGCTTCAGGAATGCTATTTAGTAACAAACGAATGCAAAAGCTAGATTATTTTTAAGTTATAGGTTGTATTATCAGTAGTACTATAGATGATAAGAAAACGATGGGGTTATATCGAACATGTACTTAGAATGAATGAAATAAGAATGCCACTTCAAACATTAAAATTGGTACCATTTTGGCAATAGAAAAAATGGAATGCAAGGACATACTCTTCGAAGAAAAACCACCATCCTGGGTACGCCTTTGGATCTCAATAGGAACGTGTAGTAGATTTTCTCAGTATAATGCAAGTCTTCGAAATGTCACCCCACCCTCATGGGATGGATATGGACGGACGGACCGACGGACAGTCAGACAGACAGACAGGTAGGTAGGTATGTAGGTAGATAGATAAGCAATTAGGTAGGTAGATATGATACATTAATTAGAGATAGAATTGAGAGGAAAACATGAATTGAACATGTTACGGTCTACCAGATTGCATCCCCAAGGAAATAGGTAGCAGATGTTGAAAGTCTGTTACAGTCAGCATTTCATGCGGGGACAGCATCAGATAATGATGATGATAAGTGATATGATTGTTGGTTGCTGATCCAGCTGTCCATGAGCTCATGTCCTTTGACCCAATGCCATTGTGTGATATATGCATGTGTTTGTGAGATATGATTGTTCAGTAGAACTGTTTGTCTTAATCAAACACGGTAAAACATTCAGCTTTTCCTGTGATAACTTACTAGAACATCACACAGAGTGGGAACATTCAGGAAAGGAGGACAAATCTGTTTTAAGACATAAGTCATCAAGTCATTTTATGTCCATGAAGCCTATGAAGAAGTAAGATGTTATGAACTGACGGACTTCATTTTAGATTAAAAAAACTTTAGTTTGAGTTCCAAATGGCAAAAATAAAATATTTTTGGCCCACACCTACTCAAGAAAAGCATAATTTAGTCCACTGACCTAAAATAAATTGCACACCTCTGATCTAATCAGCTATTAGTCGTCGGGTCTGTCAACAATATATGAGCTATTAGTAAATGGGTAAAAAATCCTTCTAAAATGATTCAGTTACATTCCAGTAATTTTCATTGGCTGTCAATACAAAGTATAATCATAAGTGACCAATTAAAATAACAGGAAAAGTCAAATGTGTCATTTCAAAAGACTGTTTTCACATTAGCCAATATGTTTTATAACGTCGACGTTGATCATGTATAACGCGATTTATTTTGAGTGTATACAGATTCGCCCAATTCAACATAGCATACCAGATCTTAGGATATATGTCCCCTATTTTGTTCCCTATTATATCAGATTCCCCCAATTCAACATAGCACACAAGATCTTAGGATAGATGTCCCCTATTTTCAAAAACCAATATGTGAACATGAATACCAAATGTTCACTATATAAAACGATATTATACCATCACTATACTACCAATGTCAAAAGTGATTAACAACAGAAGTCAAAACGAAAATGTGTTGCAACAGAAATTATTTATGTACGTAGAACCCTCGTAGAAACAATTCGAGATAAAATCAGAACCGAAAACATCCGAAGACTAACTAAGACAATGTCATTCCTGGATTGCATCAGAAGACTACAGATTAAGTGGTTTTCGAATGCTTCCAGACTACCACGAAACAGTTTCCCTCAAAAAGTATTACTTTACAGGCACGATAGTTACAAAGTCAGGTGTATACTATGAAAACGATGGATTACAGAAATAAAGGAGCCAACGAAAACACACATATATGAAGCACACACAAAATCCTTCTCCAGAGAACTCTTATACCCTTGAGGCTGCAAGGCACAAAGAGGTATAAAGCGAAATGAAAGAAGAAGCAGATTCCCCAACCTTGATACTATAGCATCTTCTTCTTCTTCTGCGTTCGCTCTCAAACTACTGCAGATTAGCAGGATGTAGTACGGAGAACGGAATGCGTTGTGTCATGGCTTACAGCATTGCTGCGATATCTGCACCATCCGGCCTCCTGACACATCCGACTTCAGCATGACTTTGGGTCACTGACCCTATATGGGATGGGACAGCCAACTCCATTCCATAACCATCTTAGTCACCTATGACAACATGCGTAGAAGGTAAACAGTGTTGCTATTCTTTGCTTCCCTTTCAGGCCCCGGCTACACACGGGCGACTATAGCATGTAAAACCAATATGCATTATTATGATTAGATTAAAATCCAAAACTGACTTGTAAAGTTGTATAAGCCGAGGCGACATACGAACTGTGATGCGGGTATTAAATAGCGTCTGTTATTGAACCTGCATCGTTGAACTTCAGGTGGCATGTCTCCACCAGCATACGTCAATGATTATTCATGATTGTTTCCTTGATAAGCTGCTTTACATACACCCGTCAATCTGTCATATAACGACTCACCCTATGTCACGTTTGATTAAATGTTTTATTTTGATATAACAAAGATGAAACTATTAGCGCCCGCATAATTTGTTGTGCACAAGGGAGGGGGTGGGCAGTCTGTAAGTCACGGCTGATATACCTTGTTCATAGTGTATTTTTTCATCAATATTAATTAGTAATTTAGTTATATTAGGAGTGAAAACGAGTGGGAGGGAAGGAAGATCACCTGATCTAACTTGACCTATTAAGTCTATGAATGCTGCAGACGTCAATGGGTGTGTCACTACATTCATTGTGATGTTCTTATACAACATCCTCTTTGTGAACAACAGCAGAAGTTGAAATGTATTAATTAACAATAAGCCTTAAAACTAGCGCCTTAAGGCGACGGTATTCTACCCAGGAGAATGTGGACACCTGCGTGGGGGAGAGGAGATATGAAAAATTGACACTGACAGTCACGGAATAATATAGTGGGCATTGAATAGTAATTATTTTAGATACAATATTATATATAAGATATATTTTTAAAATATTCTAACATTAAAAAATCTTACTGGGGCTCTAAAGAAAGGTGACGACCTACTTTCTAGCTCACAGGGGAGTCAAGGAAGAAAATTGTTCAAAAAGAGAGCCACCGTCACAACCGAGGTTGATATACACAGCTTTATTTGAAAGCATAAGCTGTAATGTACTCAGTAAAGTTAAAATCGCAATCTAACACTACATATTTACAACGATAGAACTTTGTTACATAAGCAGTAATGTATTGTGTAAAATTGAAATCTCAATGAAACAGTAGATATTCACAGCAATAGAACTTTATAAGATTTCATTTGTTGCAGAATCGACAGACGACTACTATTCATACGGTAATCCGGTGTTAAGTGTGACTTGCTTCAGTCATGACCAGACTCCAATAAAAATATGTGTACAGAAAGTAAATATGACCTGACCGGCTGATTTTTTATTATTTACTTGATTTTTGTTGGTCGGTCTTGGATTTTTTATCATGCGCCCCCAAGTATATAAATAGTAACAAACAAAAATTACAATAATAAAAAACGTCACTAGTGAAGTATTGTTTACTTTCTGTATAGAGGTTTGGGCTTCCGATGGTCTCGCTTCAGCGATCTTTTAGAGAGCTGGGATTTAGGCAAACATCTTGAATAGCTGCAAACACGTCTTTAGCTTTAACCTTTAAATGATGCGTAGCCTGGATTCCGCTTCTATATATAAATGTAAAACCAGTTAAACTGAATATAATTTAATTAAACATAGCAGACGAGACGACAATGTTCTGTCGAGACAAATTTGACGAACTGCATCAGGCATAGCTAGATGAAAATATGCAAATCTATACTTCACATGAAAAAATATATATTTGCAACGAAAATATGAAATCAAGTCGTCATGATTACAACAAATGGCATCAAAGATTAAAGGCACGATTGGTTGCTGATCCAACGGTCAATAGGATTATAGGTATACATGATTGACTTTATTGTACTCTGGTTAGCCGATATGTACTCCTCCCCACTCAACAAAGCGTCACACTTCAAGCCGAGATTACCACTTATAGCACGTAATGTTGTAGCTTCAAGCGATAATCCCTAGGGATCTCTGAAAAACTCCACCTTATGAAGTGGGCGACCTAGCCAGGTTCGAACCGGGACCTCTTGAACACAAAGCAAATGACTTGGCCACTATACCAGGGAGATCACCATAAAAAAAATTATATTATGACAACAGCAGATTAGAAGAAAACGTAAATGACCAATGTGATGGACAACCAATATTAAAAGAAGATGTAAAAGACAATACTTCTTCTTCTTCTTCAGCGTTCATTCTCAAACTCCCACTGGATATCTCTTGTATCAGGACCATGGTCCTAATATATTTCCAGAAGGATTTAGTCCAGAGAATGGAAAATGCGTTGTGTCGCAGTTTTATTTGCGCCAATGGCCCGACACATCCGTCTTCGGCGGGGGAAAAAGGCAATACAGCATATGAAGAAAAATAAATCCCTAGGGTTCAGATAACATCACCGGAGATAATAATTAAAGATGTTGTTTAACTAGGTGTAGAAGTGATAATAACATTTATCAATGACATCTACAACAGTGGGCATACATTCCTGTAGATCTTTAGAAATCTATCTTCACAGATCTAGCAAAACAACATATGGGCCATAGACTGTGCAGAGTGTCAAGCATTGTGTTCAATGAATATGTGACAAAAATGTTGATGATGATAATCGTAATGAGAAGAATAAAAAAAAAAAAATTAAGAAACTCGAAGCGAGATATGTGTATTGCAGAAGTCAGAGGTACAAACAGTGCCCTAAATATCTTGAGAATATTAAAAGAAAGAATAATTGAAGTAAACAAAATTCTGTATTTGTGCTTTGTTAACAATGCTGATACATTAGATAAGGAGAAATACGACCATATAATGACAATTTTGATAATTTACACATTAATTTCAACGAGTAGGAATAATACGAAATATAAATATTTACAACAAAGAGCAGCCATAAAAATCAATAATCAAACGGGAGTTTTTCATCACATTAAACAAAGGGTTGTATAGGGTTGATTGGGGGGTTACCTGATCTTTTCAATTTATATTCTAAAGTAATAATTAGATCCATACAGGATATGCAAGAAATAGCAGCTGGGGCATACAATAAAGACATGTGTTGCATTTATGATGTATTTTTATATCCGAAAATTTAACATAATTACAAGAATCAATAAATATTACAAAACAAAGGGATTGACTGGACTACCAGAAAAAATAAAGTAATAGTAGCTATGAAAATAAATGTCCTCCAGAATGTGGCTTCAGTGTAGATTGGACCACTCTAAAGTTATTCAACTTGGGTACATTAATAATAACATATGGAAAATGAATTAAAGAAGTCAAATGTAGAATTGTCCAGTCTAAGGGGACTTTCACAAAATAAAGAGCCATGTATGTAATAGTAATCTATCGTCCACATCTGTGGCTGCGTTGTACAGGGCGTGTCTGTGACGGCCAAGGGTACTAGGTTCAAATAACGCCGAAGACAATTGTGCATTGTGATCGTTCAAAAAGGCAATGACAAATTAGTGGACGTATTTATAATGCCCAGGAAATAACCACACCAAAAAATGCTGGGATGATGGCTGAATAGTGAATAGGATATGCTAGTAATTGTATCTATCTATAAATCTATCACTGTATCAATCAATTTATCAATACGTCTATCTATCAATCAGTCTATCTATCAATCAGTCTATCTATCAATCAGTCTATCTATACATCCATCAATCTATCCATCTATCAATCTATCAATCAATCTATCTATCTATCCATCAATCTATCTATCCATCAATCTATCTATATATTCATCCATCCATCCATCCATCCATCAATCAATCCATCCATCCATCCATCCATCTATCCATCTATCCATCTATCTATCCATCCATCTATCTATCTATTTATCCATCCATCCATCCATCCATCCATCCATCCATCCATCCATCCATCCATCCATCCATCCATCCATCCATCTATCTATCTATCTATCTATCTATCTATCTATCTATCTATCTATCTATCTATCTATCTATCTACCTACCTACCTATCTACCTACCTATCTATCTATCTATCTATCAATCCATTTTATCTATGTGTATGTCTGTCTGTCCGTCCTTCCGTGTGTCTGTCTGTATACTATCTATCTATCTAACTAATCTCGTCTGTCCGTCCGTCCACCCTCCTGCCCGATTTGGTTTCCATTGCTATAAATGTATTTGAAAATTGGTGTTAGTTCGTAACTAACATTTCTTTGCCATTTGAAATGAGAACGAGAGTTCTAAGAGGTAATATAGAACCAGTTCTGATATATGGAAGTGAATCTTGGACAATCTGCAGATTAGTGAAAAATTATATAGAGGTAGTAGAGTTGTGGTTGTATATCATAATGCGCCTACATATGGGTGGGTGTTGGGAATTGAAAACCATAGTCTCTCCCTTAGGAAGTCAAAATGTGACACTGAGTTCTAGAAAGCAAAGGAAAACAATAGATAATTCCCCTCAATTCACATATTCGTTGTGGCCAATTGAATTTCCTTGTAAACCCCACAAAAAAACGAAAATTTTATTTTTCTAAGATGCACCACAACACCCTATTTACCGAATGTGTATCTACGTCACATCACATTTTAGTGAGAACACGCATAAAAAGCGCATTTACGATATATATAAAAGAAGTTAATTTTAAAACAGAGATGCCCAACACATCACATCAAACGAAAACAGTCGTAATGTGTGAAAACATATTGAGAAGAGGCAAGATGACATCGTGACAACTTACAAGTTGAAGATCATGGTGGTTATGAGAATACCAAGGGAGAGGGTGTTGGACAACATTGTTTTGTGGCATGTGAGAACATCCCTTACGGAAATTATTGACAGCACGCAAAATTTTTTTTTGGAAAGAGACGATACGCATGTGGTTGCGTCTGTGGCTAATGTGCGTCTCACCAATGGCCCACTAGACATACCACTCATGCAGCAGAAAACCTTAGTGGATGACATGTCGTTATATTGAGGTTATCGTTTTAGAGAAGCTTCATGGCACGTCATCTATACAATTATGCTTTTATTTTGTTGTTGAAATGTGTTTCATGCGTACCTGAATATATATGTATTTGGTTGGGAGGGAGCCAGAGATGTACTGGGCAGCATTGGGGAGGAGGAAACTGACAGCACTGTTTTTTCCTATGGCTGAAACCCATCATACAGGCACAGTGACTCAGGACGTGACAATCCTTTTGACTTGAATATTTGGTTGCATGCCTGGAGCAAAAGAGAAGTTTGGCCTAACCAGTAGCAAATTGGTGGCAGGGAATGAACACAGTGAACCCAATCTTGGCTACAGTGGCTAGGAGCAGTGCGTAGGTTGAAACCTACCTTCCTGGAGGTGTGATAGTTATTATCTGGCTCTGTCCCGGGGTGAGCCGAAAATCCACATACTTCCCAGCAATATAATGCCATTTGATGGCATTATGTCAAAGGGCATGAGCCCATGGACCGGTGGATCAGCAACCAACCAACCACCCAACCAAAGACACGATAGCCATCACGCTCCGCGAGGACTATACTAAAAAGAGATGCGTGGACATACACGCACAGACATGCATATGCATGCTGGTAGCCCACAACAAAATGACCACATAATATGAACTTACACACACACACACATACACACGTAATGTATACGATTACATATATATACATACGCAATCACATATGATACAACTTTATCCTACACATATTGTGGAAGCTAGAGGAGAGAGAAATACACACACACAGATAGAGAAACACACACAGACAGAGATCAAGACGAGTGATGGAGAGTTGTAAATATTGTGTGTGAAAGGTCATCTAATAGTAATCCTCTTTCGAAAACTGATTTCTGCAAAGATGGAATGAAAGGAAAGGGGCAGGGAAGGGATGAGCAAACATAGTTAGAATGGTTCTAGCAATGTCACTGCGACCTAGAGCTTTAGATTTGCGTTTCAGAGTGAGTGAAAAGATATTTGATTGCAAGTTTTCAATTTCTTGTCAGTAATGCCATGCGCTGAGAATTAAGAAGAAAGAAAGAACACGTGCCAGTATACAAGGAGACAATCTGTACGTTAGTGATGGATGAATAGGAAAACAAGTTGATTCATGGAGAGATCTCTATACAGAGATCTAGTCCAACAATGAAGGAATATGGAGAGAGCGGTATAATGTAATGAAAGAGGGTGTGAAGTTTGGAACAGTGTTCCACATTGAGGACCATGTGACCCCTATTATAGAGGTCACGGAGAATTTAAGAGAAGTCACGGAGAAAAATGTGAAATTGGGGTGGAGAGCACGGGCTCGCCAAAAGGGGAACAGGGTAACTATTTTGAGGACTGGTCATGTGACGTATTCCTTCCGAAATCTTGTCTTCTCAATGAACTCTCTGAACCTCTCTCTGTTTTGGGCGATGTGGCTTGCATTTTCTAGCGATGTATTCATGTTATCTTTAATATCATCAGTCCATCGTCTTCTTGGTCTGCCCTTTCTCCTCTACCCAGGTACTCTTCCCTCCAGTATTTGTCTTTCTAAACAGTTGTGTCTCTTTATATGACCAAACAGGCGTAGTTTTCGTTTTGTTATTGTGTTAAGTAACCAACACTCTGGAATCTTCAATATGTTTATAATATCTTAGTTTTGAAGGACTATAATACCAATATAACTACTATAGCTGTGAGCAGGTAGCTCTTGACACACCATAGCCTCTCTGACAAAATCACATATTCTTTCAAGTCGTGTAAATGAGAAGGCACCAGGACTCAAATAAGGTATCCACGGCATTGATGTGTAAGACAGCGTTTATGCATCAACGTTTAATACCTGAAGGGAGGAATTCCATTGCACCAGTACTTTAGGATTTGCACGTCCTGCCGGGATACATTTCTGTACCAACAATCTCATCATTCATCTGTTAGATTTGTTGAACGACACAAAGTGATGTCACATCTAACATTTCCCATCACCTAGTTGTCTGTCACTAGGAGTCTGCCACTAGGAGTCTGTCACTAGTGACAGAGTGTGCCAATAGGTGTCTGCCACTAGGTGTCTGCCATAAGTAGTTTGCCATTAGGTGTCTGCCACTAGTAGTCTGCAACTAGGAGTTTGTCACTAGGAGTCTGCCATTAGGTGTCTGTCACTAGGAATATGCCACTGGGAGTCTGACATTAGGTGTATGCCATTAGGTGTTTGTCACTAGGTGTCTGCCACTAGTAGTCTGTCACTAGGAGTCTGCCACTGGGAGTCTGACATTATGTTTCTGTCACTAGGACTCTGCCACTAGGAGTCTGTCACTAGGAGTCTGACACTGGGAGTCTGACATTATGTTTCTGTCACTAGGACTCTGCCACTAGGAGTCTGTCACTAGGAGTCTGCCACTGGGAGACTGACATTAGGTATCTGTAACTAGTAGTCTGCCAAAAGGAGTCTGTCACTAGGAGTCTACCTCTAGGAGTCTGTCAAACAAAGAGCAATTGTGATATGTCAGCTATCTCGCATCTGTTCGTCATCCATGAGGATTACATGATAGAAGAAGGATTTTAAAATCCCATATATGATGTGACAATGAAGATATTTTCACATGGCACATGTTCTCAGACTATCTCTCAACTTTCTTTAGTCCACATGCTTATAAAGAAGACAGTGACACTATTATTTGCGCACTGATCGAGACTTCATGCACTCGTTTATCACAAGGACGATTTGAACAATGTACGACACGATGTATATATGTGGAGCTTCATAAACCTAGCGTACTTGCACAGAAAGTAAATTAAATATTTAGACACCTTGGCTGAGCGTCCGAAAGTAATTGTGTCCCAAAATGGGGCCACGGTCAATGAAAGTAAATGTGTCCCAAAATGGGAACACTGGCCATGAAAGTAAATGTGTCCCTAAAAGCGGACTCCTGGTCAGGAAAGAAATGTGTCCCAATAAGACACCACTTAAAATTAAATTAATAGTATACCAAAAAAGGAGGGCAACGTATTACAAAATTAAATGTGTTCTTAAAGGGGACCACTTGCCAAGTAAATATGTCCCAAAAGGGTACCACAGGCTAGAAATATGCCCCAAAATGGGACCACGGACCACGAATATAAATTTATCCCAAAATTGAGACCACAGACTTTAAAAGGTCCAGGGCCACTGAAATAGAATACATAAATAAATAGATATCGTGTTTGGAAAGATAATCTTCTTCTGGGTTTGTTCTCCTACTGTTTGTTAGCATGGTGTACTTCATGACACGAAATACGTTATGTACCTATGTACAGCAAGGTTGTGAAAAAAAGTCCTCATTGGGCCCAACATATCCGACATCAACACAGATTTATACCAAATTGTCTTTTGAGATGTACAATTAAAAAGCCTATTGAAGAATTGGAAATAATGTCTTCATAATAAGATATTTGTCTATCATATTTATTTTTCATTGGCTGTCACCAAAAGTGTAAAAATAGTGACCAATGAAAACGAGGGGATCACCATTAAAAAGGTTTGATTTACCATAAGCCAGTCGGTCTTATATTGTAGACGATCATGAGATAACAACATTTCTTTAGCTGTTTCTTACGACATGCGTGGCAGGTCAGAGTGTTGATATTCTTGCACGCATATCGATCCCCAAATACACTTTGTGATTTCTCTTCATGTCTTATATTAATTTCCCCATTTCCCTATCAATAAACTTCTTATATAATTATTGCTAACGATTTAATATAGTTCTTTGAATCGTTTTAATATCCTATTACGCCAGTGTGATGCGGGGGCCCGAAAGGTGAGCAAAGAATAGCAACACTATTTACCTCCCACGCATGTCGTAAAAGGCAGCTAAGAAGGTTATGAGATGGTGTTGGCTGTCCCATCCCATATAGAGTCAGTGACTCAAAGCCATGCTGAAGTCGGATGTGTCAGGCTGAAAGGCACAGATATCGCAGCAATGTTGTAAACAATGACACAAAGCATTCCGTTTTCCGAAGTACATCCTGCTAATCTGCAGGAGTTTGAGAACGAACTCAGAAGAAGAAGAAGAATATCCATTTAGTTTCAAATCGCGTTTCCTCGCTTAGCCGATATACGCAGATGTAAACGAAGAAATTTGAGAACGAACGAGGAATATTAAATATAGTTATATGTTATACATACTTGTAGAATGAGGCGTTGACGATTATAAGGTGATTTACAGTATAAAACATCTATACAATAATGAATACAATTTTCACACACGATAATACTCGTAGTATGGTTATAATGTAAACAACATCATTGCTGTTTCGTAATTTTTATGTGCTTTGTTATTATTTCCCAAAAACATGTAAGTCTTTTATAACATAAGATGGAACTTTCCAGAACTTGAAGAGGAAATTTTCAAATAACTTCCGCCATTCTGCCACACACGTCTGGAAGAAACCGGGCACTCGATACAACTTAAAATCAGGAGACCAACTGATCAATATTTTGGCTTATTTTCCTGAAGATTTTTTCATGCTCTACTAATTTTTCTAGAACGGTTTGTGGGCCAATCAATTATTAGATAGGATTCAGAAAACGGAAATTGTCATCATTTTTGAAAACGTTTTTCTGTTTTTCTAATGTATTTCTAACGAATAATGAAATGTGTACTAAACAATAATAAATATTTGTAAAATGTTTATCAAATATTAAAAAGGTTCATGTGATATGTAAAATGTGTATCATCTGATATTTGTGAGTGATATCCGTGCTCCTTTACTACTGTATTTTTTGTGATTTTAAATCACATCCTCTGCCGAAGACGTATGTGTCGGGCCATTGGTGCAAAAAACGACGATACCACGCATTTTCATTCTCTGGACTACATCCTGCTGGAAATCTAGTAGGACCATTGTCTTGCTATAAGAGAGATCCAGCGGGAGTTTGAAAATGAACGCTGAAGAAAAAGAAAAATCCCATCTTTTTGTCAAAACATTACTTTTTGTGACGTAGTGGTTGAAGCAATTTGGGTTATGCTCAAGGGGTTGCGGTTCGATACCGTAACGTGATGGCTTTGTTGTGAAGTGTAATTTTAGGAGATCACGAAGCTATCATGAAGCTACAGAGTTACGTGCTATGAGAGGTACTCTCTAGAGGCTGCGAGTTTCTCTGTTGAGAAGTTCGTGCTACGTATAGAAAAGCAAAGTACAATAATGTCAGTCATATACTCCTCGTGATCACTTTTTAACATCAAACAATCTTGTGGTTTAACCTCGTGTGATATTGTCTGATGTCGACTAGGTCCTATTTTCCCTTGACGATTTTACTCCCAATAAAAATTACACGATTTCTCTGAAAAATATGAATGTCCCACGCCAGTAGATGATGGTACGTCCGGTACATATTACCCTCCTTCAACTAGTTTCCCAATAGTTTTTTTTTAATTAACTATGTCCACTGAGCCGCTAATATCTACATTTTGGAGACCCACTATGCCGAAAAGCCGCTCAAATCTACATTTTAATATGAATTTACTATCGTGTTTGGCATAGCAGGAAAACCATACGGAGACAAAGATAAAAGTGAAACCTTAGAAAAAAGTGCGTTCTAATTTGCATTTTACGCTGAACACTGCATAGAATCGACGTTTCGATCAAAATAGGTTTATCAAAATAGGGACAGAAAAACACAGAAATATAATTTCTGTGTATTCTATACTTTGTTCAAAAAAGTATTGTGGGAGGGGGGGGGGTCAAAACCCAGAAAGATAATTAACATATTGTCGTGTGTCATTCCTTATTCCAACCCTATTAATAAATCAGAAGATAACATAGCATACTAGAAATTTAGTCAAAAAAGTGTAAAGTCATTCTCCAAAAAAGGACACCAAAAATTGGATGCAAAATTAGGAATATTGCAGGACACCAGGTTAATGACATTTTTTTAGTTTACCCCACAAGCACCCACAGTTTTTCTAAATAAGTAAGGAAATACACAGAATTTGTCTATTCTGTATTTACACATATTTAGATAATGATCTTTTCTGTCGAAACATCAATAATGTGTAGTGTTCTACGGAAAATTGCAATTTAACACTTTTTTTCTTCTAAAATGTTACTTTTACTTTAATAAAGACAAATATCGAGAAATTAATTTAATGCTTCCCCGAAGACGGATGTGTCTGGCTAATCTTGAAAATAAAACGGCGATACAACGCATTTCAACTCGCAGGATTACATCCTGCTAGAAATCTAGTACTTCTTCTTCTACTGCGATCGCTCTCAAATTCCTGCAGATTAGCAGGATGTAGTCAGGAGAACGGAATGCGTTGTGTCATGGTTTATAGCATTGGTGCGATATCTGCGCCTTTCGGCCTGACACATCCGACTTCAGCATGGCTTTGGGCCACTGACGCTATATGGGATGGGACAGCCAACTCCATCCCATAACCTCCTTAGCCGCCTTTTACGACATGCGTGGAAGGTAAACAGTGTTGCTATTCTTTGCTCCCCTTTCGGGCCCCGGCGACACGGGAAATCTAGTACGACCATTGTCCTTCTATAAAAGAGATCCAGTTAGCGTTTGAGAATGAACGCTGAAGTAGAAGAATTATGCAGGTTAATATGTGTCGGTGGTATACACTTGGCTAGTGACTTGCGTACGAGCACATAATTACTCTGTGACCCGTTGATTATGCTGCGTAAGGCCGAAATCGAAGATATATGATTTTATAAGAAAGTATCCGGCCATCCTTCTAAATATCTCGTGTCCAGAGTATGACGTGAATATACAACGTCGGTCAGGCAGGGGTCAGAAAGAGCAGACTCATTGGCGCGAATCATTGGTGGATAACATTGGAGTACTAAGAAACAAGATTGATTGAATCAGACAGTCATAGATTTGTAGCTTGTACTCTAGTAGTAGCCACTAATCATGACCGGGCTCCGGTAGTGTCTTGTGTACAGAAAATAAACATGACCTGAATGGCTGACTTTTTTTAAATTCTTCCTTTGGTCTGCAATGATTTTTTTTTTTGAATGGGGCTCCAATTATATACATAATAACTAACTAAAATCACAACAATAATATATAACGTAACGAATGAAGACTGGTTTATTATCTGTTCACAGCTGTTTACTGTTGACGGCCTCGTCATAATCAAGAATCTAGTCATGTCTTTGGGGGTATATATTTTATACATACCGGATTTCCTGTTGGTGATGTTAACTAGACAGTGGAATAGTCATATCTGAATCGGTCGTGTATAAGAGTCATGTCTAGATCGGTCGTATATAAGAGTCATGTCTAGATCGGTCGTATATAAGAGTCATGTCTAGATCTGTCGTATATAAGAGGCATATCTGGATCGGTTGTATATAAGAGTCATATCTGGATCGGTTGTATATAAGAGTCATATCTGAATCGAATGTATATAATAGTCATTTCTGGATCGGTCAAATATAAGAGTCATATCTGAATCGGTCAAATATAAGACGCATGTCTAGATCGGTCGTATATAGTCATGTCAAGATCGGTCTTATATAAGAGTCATATCTGAATCGGTCGAATATAAGAAGCATGTCTAGATTGGTCGTATATGAGACATATCTGGATATGTTGTATATGAGATTCATGTCTGGAACGGTCGTATATAAGAGGCGTGTTTTAGAGTTAAAATCCTTACTTGGAACATGCGATTTAGTTATAAGACATTAGTAGCTCAGATTGTAAAACACCCCATTAGAACTTTCTTCCAGAAGAATGATCAGCCCAAAATTCCACAACAACGAAATGATTACAGTTTAAATAGAAATTAGTTCTCTTATAAAGTTCTTAGATACGACCATGATCTTGATAAAACTTGATGGCGGTTTAAGTGCAGCGTAGGTACTGCCGTTTCACCGAATTCTGGCAATGTTACTGAATTGTATAAGATGTCAAAACAAATTCAGCATCAGTTGAAAACAATGTTCGATACGTCGTATATATTACAAACTACAGTCATTTTTACATTTCAAAACATCATACAACATTAAGTTAGTGAGGTTATCGTCAAATCATTATCACTGCATTTCTAGTACGTCCGTGTGTGTTCCGATCTTCACTTGAGTGTATCCACCATTACACAACGGTTACATTGGTTGAGGATACCGCATTGCAAGATTATTTTTTTTTTTTAATTCTGAACATGAAATATAGATCATCAATCTCATTTACATGTGATGTGTCGTGTTCGTAGCCCACAATCTCCGTTCTTCACAATACCAGTGCACACCAACCAATCTGCTCTCTTCTTCTTCTTCTTCTTCTGCGTTCGTTCTCAAACTCCTGCACATTAGTGGGATGTAGTCCGGAGAACGGAATGCGTTGTGTCATGGTTTACAGCATTGATGTGATATCTGCGTCTTTCGACCTGACACATCCGACTTTAGCATGGCTTTGGGTCACTGACCCTATATAGGATGGGACAGCCAACTCCATCCCATAACCTCCTTAGTCGCCTTTTACGACATGCGTGGAAGTTAAAAAGTGTTGCTATTCTTTGCTCCCCTTTCGGGCCCCGGCAACACACGGGCGATCTGCCTTTCTTTTGTCTTGAACATTCGCATGACCAGATACGAAAATGAACTGTACACATTCCAATTTCTTTCTCCCCACTGCCACAAGTAACTGTAGACGAAAACACTCCACTGGTTTATCTTTCTAATAGTGCTCATTGAGGATGCAGACATGTTTGCTTCTTTCGTTTACTCGTTCAACGTTTTTGTCACTGCCACAATATCCAGTCATTTTGCTTGCTCTCACAACTCTCCTTTTCATTGCGTTACCTATAAACTAGGTTGTGATGGCCCATACTTTCCGCAGGTATCTAACAACAGGACCATCCGTGTCTATAATCATGTCACATTCCATGGAAGTATCGCTGATCAATGCCTGCATTTCAATCAGTAATAGGACATTACTTTGCATTGCACTTTGAAAGTTAGGATTACTTGGAAAGGAAGTAAGACTGGCAATTTACGACTCCACTAATTCATTACGTACATGTTGTCGGCATCATATAACATGCATTCACTTAGTTTTCTGCTAACAATGTCTTCTGTTGCGTTCATATATACATGTATATATATTACCACTGGCTGGGCAGATGGTCTCCTCTGGGTAAAAAGCAGGTTCAGTACAGTATAAGTAGGCGTCACCATATAGTCGAGATAACATTTATATATATGTATTAAATATATCCACCAATATTAAACATATCTCACCAACATTAAACATATCTCACCAACATTAAACATATCTCACCAACAGTAAACATATCTTACCCACATTAAACATATTTCACCAACATTAAACATATGTCTCCAATATTATACATATTTCCCCCATATTAAACATATTTCCCCCATATTAAACATATTTCCCCCATATTTACTTCCATAAATTACAAATTGCTTACACTTCTAGTAACTACCGTAATGGCTCCTCCGCACACCTTAACTGTAGTAAACAAAAAAATAAAACGAGCAACTGAGAGAGAGAACTCAACTACCAGCTGATGCCGGGTATGCTCGTCCATAAATCCACAAATTGCTCACATTTCTACCCTGTAGGCAAGATTCGACCAAATTATCCCATCTTTCTTTAGTGTTGCACTGCGAATCGGTCTCATCGACCACTCTCTCACAGACACTCACTGTCAAACATCAGACTCTTAGCTCGTTAATTATCTCTTGTATGTATCAGTTGTCCCTTTCGTAGACAGAAAATAGGGAGAGGGGGGGCGAGTGTGGGGTGGGTACTTTTACATTTCTTCTAATGTCTAATCTCTCTTTCTATTTTGTTCACAGCTATTATCCCCATTCTAAACTTGTTAAACTGTCCTCTCTTTCCCTCTCTTTCTATCTATTTCTCCTCTCTCCCTGAGGTATGTTACGTTTCTTCGTTTATCTTTCCCTGTCACTGCTAATTTTTTTCTAATAATTCTTTCCTATAGTTACAGAGCATCTCTTCTTTCCTTTACCTCAATTATCGACATTTTTTTCTCCCTAGTTCTTTTATCCTAATCTTTTTTGCCTTCTCGTTTTCTTTGAATGATGTTTCATTATACACCATTTTTTTTCTCTATATCTCCTAAAAATATTCGCCCAATTTAATGAATGACAATTTAAAATCGAGTTTTTCTGTTTCTTGTGTACCAGTTTTCTCTTCCCCTTCCCATGTCTTCACATTATTTTAATCGGCTTTCCTGATCTTCCTATACGCTTCACTAATAATTTTATCCCTTAGTTTGTACCAGTGTTGTTGGCTTGAACCGGTTAAAAGTTTGACAAACTAATGATGGAAGTGTGAAATAGTATTAATGTGAGGTAGAAGCATAGAACAAGAAGACATATTCATGAATGCGTATTTCAGATTATATTCTGCTAATGAATAACTAGTTTTCCCCTGATATCATAAGATTTCGTTGTATTTTACATTGTTGTTTTATAACTTTTAGTGTCTGTATTATTATTACTACTAGTAGTTTCCTTCCGATGGAGTTATTGGATGAACGAGTTTCCATGTTTACATTTGTGTTTTCTGGATTACGCGGTATCGATGGTGTAGTTAGCTTATTACTGGAGACAGTGAAATGAAAAAATTAGTTCCGCTCTGCAGGATTTTTGGTTTTTGTCCTTAGGTGATTATAGGAGGAATGTAAATCATTCAAATTTGTTTCTACTTGAGAACCACCTATTTTCGATGCAGACGAAAAAATGTCGTCTCGACTACTCCAGCTAACATAACAGTGTAGAATAGCATCGCATAAAGACAACCAACGGCAACAGCAGGGAATGTCCATCCCTATACAAAAAAACGATGTAATGGCGTACGAAGCGGAGAAATCCACATGGATCATCAAGTCAAATGACGAAACAGCAACGTGAGTTTCGTACCAGAGGCACGTTCAGGGCATAAAAATGAATATTGGCTGGCCATCGTGGAAAAGACTGGGGACTTACCATGTGCATCTAAAAGCTAAGCAACGCACCAACAACATCACAGGATATAAAACATCATATTAGAATAAGTACATGGAATGTTAGAATACTACACCAGTCAGGAAATCTAGACAATTTAATATTAGATGCTGAAGCTTTAAATTTAGATGTTCTAGAAGTAGCAGAGACGAGACAGATACTGGTTATCATTATCATCATCAAGTGCCGTCTCCGCAACGAAGGTTGGCTGCAACGTATCTCCAACATCTTCTATCTCTTGTCTTGGTGGTGCACTCTGCTAG
Organism: Meghimatium bilineatum; assembly: GCA_034231615.1. Classification (NCBI taxonomy): domain Eukaryota; kingdom Metazoa; phylum Mollusca; class Gastropoda; order Stylommatophora; family Philomycidae; genus Meghimatium; species Meghimatium bilineatum. The sequence continues at coordinate 52,221,421 of CM067305.1, forward strand.
ACTGTAACCTGTCCATCGTGTGATGTTACTCTCCCACTGCCTACCTCTTGCTCGCTTGCCTTTGACTTTACCCTCAAGTAAGGTCTTCAATAAGGTGGCATGTCTTTTAATGTGTCCATAATATTTTATTTGCTTGATCTTTATTTCTCTTAGTAGTTCTTTCTTCATATTAAGTGTCTTTAGCACCTCTTTATTTGTTTTCTTCTCTTTCCATGATGTACTCCCTATTCTTCTATATACCCACATCTCAAAGGCATCAATTCTGTCTTCTAATTGTTTCTTTAGTGTCCATGTTTCTGAGCCATACATTAATAAGGAATAGATGTAGCATTTTATAATTCTCATTTTTAACTTGTTTCCAATTTGTTTAGATATTAATAATTTCCTCATGTCATTGAAGGTACTTTTAGCCATTCCTATTCTCCTTTTAACTTCTGTTTACCATCTGCCATCATTTGTGACTATGTGTCCAAGATATTGATACTGTTTTACTTGTTGTAGTTTCTCTCCCTGTATCTTTATGTTTACTTCCTGTTCTTCTGTGTCTTTGCTGATTATCATGGTTTTTGTTTTTTGGACATTTATATCCAGTCCATATTCATTACTTGATTTATTGACTTGATCAATTAGTCTTTGTAGTTCATGTTCACTTTCTGCCAAAAAAACAGTGCCATCTGCATATCTAAGGTTGTTTATTATTTTCCCATTGATCTTGAGTCCTGGTATTTCTTCTATATTTTTAAAGATATTATCTTATTGTCTTATAAAGATATGCTGGTTATACAAGAAATAAAAAATAGTTTTATACATTCTGGAGGAGATTATTAGGAATGGGGAGTAGGAATATTGATCAAGAAAGAAATAGAAAAAGTCATCAGCGGGTACTGCATTAACCACGACAGAATGATGATGATAAATGTCACTGCAAAATGTTATGATATAGCCATTATAACACATACGTACCAACTACAGAACTCACTGAAGTAGAAGTCCAAATTACTACGAAGACCTACAACAACTATTCAAGCCAGTAAGATCAACAGACATTCTAATAGTCACGGAAGACATCAATACAGTGATAGGGAAATAAACATTGTAGGACAATTTGGACGGGACAAGAAATGACAGCGGAGAAAAGACTTAAACTTTTCTCTGAGGAGAACAACGTGATCATATGCAATACATTGTTTGAACATGAAAATATGCAATACATTGTGTGAAAATGAAAATATGCAATACATTGTGTGAAAATGAAAATATGCAATACATTGTGTGAAAATGAAAATATGCAATACATTGTGTGAACATGAAAATATGCAATACATTGTGTGAACATGAAAATATGCAATGCATTGTGTGAACATGAAAATATGCAATACATTGTGTGAACATGAAAATATGCAATACATTGTGTGAACATGAAAATATGCAATACATTGTGTGAACATGAAAATATGCAATGCATTGTGTGAACATGAAAATAGATGATGATGTACATGGGAAATTCCTGGAGACAGAAAGAGTAACCAAACAGATTATATTATGATCATCAACAGATTATATTATGATCATCAACAGATTTAGAAACAGTGTTAAGAACAACAAAACATATCCAGGAGCTGATATCAACTTTTACCATAATCCATGGATGTGCAAAATACATGTTAAAAAAAAAAAGATAAATAAAGCATATAAGAAATCAAGATCCACAGATAGATACATCAGCACTAAAAGAACTAGATATACAACTAAAATGCATTGTTGAGTTAGAAATAGACAGCGACATTTAATGATAGAATGCATGGTACAATACAGAAGAAAAAATCCAGATGAGAAACAGACAAAAAATGGAATAACTCAAAGACAAATATCAAATGAAAATGTGGCAATAGGAAAAGCCAAGAACAATCAAACATGGATGACAGATAAAAATATTAGACAAATGTCAGAAAGCTATAAATATCCCTAAATATTCACTCATAGACAATGAGATATGCAACATGTGCAGAAAAGCGAAAGAATAATGGATAGAAACAAAAAGCAGAGAAATGGAGGAGATGTAAGTGTAAGACAAAAGAAATGCATAAGGAGATTAGGCAGATCACAAATACCAAAATTCATGTAAATGGAGTGGCTGATTAAAGATAACAAAGGAAAAATTATATTTGAAAAAAAAAAGATGCACTTACAGCATGGACATATTATGTGATCCAACTGTTTGATGACCAGGGGAGCAAAAACCTACAATACACAACAATGATGGACCAGCAATACCTAAAGCAAAAGTAGAAATCGAAAAAAAATCAATAAAATGTGAAAGGCAGAAGGCTCCGACATTATAAAGGCAGACATAATAAAAACTCTAGATAAATTTGGTCTGTAAACTATCACAGACCTTTGCAATGACATTTACTATGACATGAAAGAAGTCACATACCTAAAGATCTGAAATCATCAAAATTCATAACACTAACTAAGAAGTCCACTGCTGTAGATTGTATAGAATACAGAACAATACATTTGATGAGTCAAATAACCAAAATACTACTCAAGATAATACATGAAATAATTAAAAACAGGATAGACAATAACGTCGGTGAAGAGCAATTCAGTTTTAGGAAAAACAAAGGAACCACAGACGCTATACTTAATATACGACTATTGATAGATAAATATATCGACGTCCAAGAAAGTAACTATATTTGCTTCCTTTGACAGAGTCCAATATGAAAGAATTAATTGGTCTTTTCAAGAAATATTTATAAATGGAAACGACATCAGACTGATCAGAAATGGTTGGGTGGTTGGTTGCTTATCCAGCGGTCCATGGGCTTATGCCATTGGACCCAATGCCATTAAATGGCATTATATTGCTGGGAAATCTGTAGATTTTCGGCCCACCACTGGCCAGAGCCAGAGAATAACTATCACACCTCCAGGAAGGTAAGTTTTAACCTATGCACTGCTCTGGGCCACTGCAGCCAAGATAGGGTTCACTGTGATCATTCCCCGCCACCAATTGACTACTGGTTATGCCGAACTTTTCTATTGCTTCAGGCAGGCAACCAAATGTTTAAGTCAAAAGGATTGTTACGTCCTGAGTCACTGTGCCTCTATGATGGGTCTCAGCTATAGGAAAAAAAAGTGCTGTCAGTTTCCTCCTCCCCAGTGCTGCACATTACATCTCTGGCTCCCTCCCAACCACAGAGGGTGCATACATATATTCAAGTAAACATGATACACATTTCAACAACAAAATAACAGCATAATAAGCTTAATTGTATAGATGAAGTACCATGAAGCTTCTAAAAGAAGATAAATTCAATATAACGGCATTTAATCTACTAAGGTTTTCTGTTGCATGGGTGGTTTGTCTAGTAGGCCATTGGTGAGACCCACAAACGCAACCACATGCGTATCATAAATCTATATTGGAAACAAACTGAATCAATAAGGTGTGAAAACAGCTAGTCACCATACATAGACAAGAAAGAGGGGTAAGTCAAGGATGTATTTTATTACCCAGACTATTTAATATCGACACAGAGAATATCTTTAAACACCAAGAAGGGATGACATGACTCAAGATCAGTGGGAAAATAACAAACAACCTGAGATATGCAGATGACACTGTCCTTTTAGCGGAAAGTGAACATGATCTGCAAATATTAATAGATCAAGTCGATAAATCAAGTAAAGAGTATGGATTGGATATATACATTCTTTTTAAAACCATGATAATCACAGACACTGAAGAACAGATACTACACAAAAATACATATAGAGAAACTATAACAAGTAGAACAACATCAATATTTTGGACACATACTCAAATGATGGCAGATGTAAAACATAAATCATAAGGAGAATAAGAATGACAAATAGTACTTTCAATAACATGAGGAAAATATTAACATCTAAACAAATTACAAAGAATCTAAACTTCAAAATTATAAAATGCTACATCTATGCTATATTAATTTATGGCTCACAAACATGGACAATAAACAAACAATTATATGAATGATGCCTTTGAGATTTGAAAATATAGAAGAATAGGGAGAACATTGTGGAAATAGAAGAAACCAAACACAGTTGTTCTAGCAAATAAGAAAGAATTGTTAAAGGAAATAAACATATAATATATATATATATATTTATATATATATATATATATATATATATATATATATATATATATATATATATATATATATATATTAAATGATGCATATACCTTATTGAAGACCTTTAGTGAGGGTAAATCAGAAGTTAGACGAGTAAGAGGTAGACGGAAATACAATTTGAAGAGTAACATAAAGGGATTTACAAGTAACAGTCCAGTAGATTGCACCACCAAGACAAGAGACAGTGGATATTGAAGGTCTATTGCTGCCAACTTTCGCTGCGGAGACGGCACTTCATGATCAGTAGTAGTTTGTTACTATTATTATTATTACTATATAAATATTATTATATTAATTTTAAAGTAACCATAAACAGCTGGATCTAGATATAACAGTAACATTGGCAAAAGATCAATAGATACGAAGGTATAGAATGTCCGATAATGAGGCACTTTTTAATTAGTTCTTATTATAGTGGTTAAGATGATTGCCTGGCGGCTTTGCCAGCAGTAATTCTTATTGAATGGTTATTGGTAGGTGAATTTCCATAGCATTTCTAAACATCAATATAAAAAAATAAATTAAAATACAAATTGTGTTGACATGAATTTGGTTCTGAAAATGTTCATTTAATTTGCAACAAATGGGAAAGCTCCATAAACATTAAATGAGATTGAATTCATCCAAGCAGTCAAAAATACGTTGTCATGTAAAGCTTAGGGGATGTCCATCAATTACGCCAGCAAGTCGGGGGGGGGGGGTGTTAGAAAACTTGGTTAACAACCTAGTTTAACAGTTGCTGGCTGACAATGCAGAGACCGTGGGATTGACAAAACTGGAGGTCAACAGCAGAGTTTGTATACACCGATTTATTTGTTTGAATTTGAAACATTTTCTAAAATTATGTGGAAAAACCATGCATCTTGTGTTTTGTACTTGTTCTACTAAAACATTTTTAGTGTGGGAGGGTGGTGGCGGGTGGGGGCGGTGGGTTAAAGGTTTCATGACATATTTAAAAGAAGGATGTTCCCTGAATTCTTGATAGTTGCTGCCAAAGAGGGAAGAAGGTCAAAAACGGACTCAAAATTATTGTCGTTAATTATGGACACCTCAAGCAGACAAAGCAACTAGTGCAGGAAGAATCAAGAAATGTTCAAACAAATATTGGTTGGATCTATACACTAAAATACAAATTTGCTGCTGATATGGGAAACTCTAAAATGATGTATGAAAATACCAAAGCAGCTCTAGGGCCAAAGATTTCAGAAATTGTCCAACTGAAGTCCAAAGCAGGAGATCCTATAATAGACACAATCAAACAACTTAAAAGATGGGTCAAACACTACTGAGCTCTGTTTTCCGAAGTCAGACTTGCAGACTCACAACTAGATCAAATACTTGAGAATAGACATGTAATGACAGAGCTGGATGAGGAACCCACAGAGGTAGAACTCTTTGATGCTATAAATACACTAACAAGAGGCAAGAAAACAGGAACAGACAACATTCCCGCTGAAATTCTAAAGGAAAACAAAGATGTCCTTGTCCCCCACATTTACCAACTACTTATAATGTGCTAAAGATAAGGCACAATCCCCAAGATATGCGGGACGAAAAGATAGTAACTCTCTACAAGAACATTCGTGACAGGGGTGACTGCAACAACTTACAGAGGCTTCTCCCTTCTCAGCATCACGGAGAAGATTTTTGCTCGTTTTTTTAAAAACCGATTCCAACTGCTTGCCGAACGTTTCCTGCAAGAGTCATCAAAGCCAGAACAGAAACTATCAACATGATCTTTACCCTTCGTCAACTACAGGAAGAGTATTGTGAACAGGAGACACCACCGTTTATGGCTTTTGTGGAACTAGCTAAGGCTTTTGACTCTGTTTGTAAACCAGCTCTACATAAGATTCTAAAATGTACAGGTTATTCACCAAAATTACTGGACTTAGTTATTTACTGTCATTAAGACATGCACGCAAATGTATCATTCGGGGGCAATACGTCTGAAAGCTTTGCAGTAAAAACTGGAGTAAAGCAGATGTGCGTTCTAGCACCCACACTCTTCTGAATTTTCTTCGCAGCGCTTCTGAAACATGCTCTTGCAGATGCAGCAGATGACGTTTTCATCCTCACCGGTCACGATGGATCACTCTATAACTTAGGGTTCCTCAGAGCACAGATGAAAACATCAGAAATACTCAACAGAGATCTACTCTTCGCCGATGATGCTGCACTAATGGCATACTGTGAGTCCATCTTACAGTTCCAAATTGACAGCAGAGCAAAGACATGAGAGCTGTTCTCTATGACAATTAGTATTACTAAAACTGTGGCAATGTGGCAGGGATACACAGTTACAAAAAAAAACATAACCATAAACAACACATATATAAAACAAGTCGACAACTTTTGCTACCTAAGATCCACAATTACATCCACCCTCTCCATGAACAATTTAATAAATGCACGTATAGAAAAATCGGCGTTCAATTTTCGTGATTTGTCAATGCGAGCTTCGAAAAAACATAAGATAAAATTGAAAACAAAGATACAGATCTATCAAACATGCACGACAATATCACCAACATGGATGTGTTGCACCAAACTCAGTTACCATCTGCCATAGAAACACTCAGCTTCCATCTGCTATGGAAACAATAAATATAAATAGATTGAGTTGGCTGGATCACGTACGCAGAATGCCAAACTGCCGCATCCAAAATGAAATACTATTCGGAGAACTGGCTGAATGTCATCGAGCTCGCGGTAGACCAATGCTGAGCTATTAAGACATCTGAAAATTCTCAATTAAAGGTTTCCACATAGAATCTAAATATAAGGAAAACACGGCCGATACTCGGGATGTCTGGAGGCAGAACCTCTGTGCGGAAGCAGCATTTTTCAGAAATAATATGTTTAACGATATGAAAGAAAAAAGAGAAAGACGCAAATAAAAGTCTTCCATGCCTGTGATATGATCGCTTGAAAAGTCCCCATTCAGGAGAAAATATTCATCGGATTGCGTCTTCTTATTGCTAAATGACCGTCTGCACGACATAAAACATCATACATACAGTTATGGACAGTCCCTTAGAAGAAAAGAACAAACACTCATTATTAGATTGAGAAGAGGCAACACAAGACGCAAAGAACACATTTGTAGGAAGTGAGACATGTGTATATCTCCCAGGAAAAACAGCATAAAAAATAGGACATGTTTGTTTTACAGAACTTTCCAGTGTACCACACCGTAAAAATAAAACTGTAGTCATCTTAAAATCTCTGACTAACAAACTAGGGATCTGTCTCGAAGCTGTTGACCACCGTACATTAAAGAAATTCATATCATCATATCACCAAGATATGAATGAGAATGAATTAAGAAATGAATGACACATAATACACGAATAGTTTGGAGGGAACTGACGCCATTAGTGTAACTTAATCATGTCATAGCAACTGCACGCACTTAACGCGTGCACATACGATAAACTAGATACCATGTATTGATATACTGGTCTACTTTTTTATAATAAACTGCCCATATGATTGCAGTTTCTTCAATACAACCATCAGACATGTTTTTATATAAAACTGCCCGTATGTCTGCATGGGTTAAATGCAACCATCCTACTTTTTTACAAATCGTCCATATAATTTCATGGATTCACTATAACGACCATACTTGATTTTTACAAACTGTCCATATAACTACATGGTTTCAATAAAATCACCCTACTTTTTATTTAAACCAAATTTCACGTAGAACTTCGTGAAATTCTTACAACCATCCAACTATTATTAAGAAGCATTGTTTCTGTATTGTTACGCAGTGTAAATCCTTCACATAGTACATCACATTTCATGCGGACATTATTTCTGACTATCATTTTCACAGGAAACCAGTCTTTTTGAGAGACAGAATAATTATTTCAGCTACGTATTTTCAGTCTGGACCATAAGTAGATATATTATTCATCATGGGTAAATTATTCATCGTGGCTAGAGCACTGGCTTCGCATATGAGTGGTCCTGGGTTCATTCTCCAGTTGATGCAAATGTTTTTCAGATCGCAACGGCTCCCAGGTCAACCCAGCCTTACATGTCGAAATCGGATGTGCTAGGACTACAAGGCGCATAACGGTGGCACAACGTAATCACGCTCCCGGCGGAAATCGCACGGATATCCGTGATGGTTACAATGGAGCGAATGCAAAACAAACAAACAAACAACCCAGCCTTAAATGGGTACCGGATTAATCCGGGAAGTAAAGACTGCTAGGGAGAGGAGATGGCTAACGCTCTCATTTGCAGAGCCTCTGAAATGTGAGATCGCTAACAACTCACACCCTTACGTCATTAATAAATGATATGGGTTACTTTACTTTTTTTACTATATTATCAAGCTCACAGCTGTACCAATGTACAACTTCTAAGTCACCAGTATACAAAAAATTGTGACCTTTGTCAACAATATATTAATACATAAAAATTAATTTTCTTCCGGTTTAAAATCATATTAGAGTAGATAACTTAATTTAAACATGACCCTACTGGACTATCATAGTTTCGTTAATTATGGTCCTGTTCAATCGACTTCACAAATAGATGACTATTGAGCACAATGACGAAAAGGTAGCATCATACGTAAGACCAGTGTAGCATTATTTATATATACAGAAGTATATCGTTACTAAGCTACATAGGGAAAATATTTTAAACATCATATTAGAGCAACGATTAGGATAATACATTGAACCAGAAATTAAAAATACCAAAATTGGTCTACGTAAGAACAACAGTTGTACGGATGCTATCTTTACAATTATGTATTTAACTGAAAGAGCCACAGAAAGCAACACATAATTATGTATCGCTTTCATCGACCAAGCGAAGGCATTCGACAGAGTGGACAGACATCAACTATGGAAATACTATCAGTATACGGAGTACCAGAACATTTAATCAATATATGCTGGAGCATTTATACTAATAAACAATGGGAAGTAATAGCGAATGCAGGAGTGTAAAATAAGTTCCAAATCCAATCAGGAGTTCGCCAGGGATGTGTCCTATCCCCTCTACATTATAACATATCTCGACCACATCTGTAAAATAATAATTACTAGCGAAGAAGATAACATGAAAGACAAACTGAACGAACTACTCTTTGCAGACGCCCAAGTACTAAGAACATATGAACAGACTCCACACAACATGCCACAAATGCAACATGAAGATTAATATTGAATAAAAATGTAGACATATACACTTAAGTTGCATTATACACGGCTATTATTATCCCATCACTGTGCTACCAGTACCAAACCTGGATAATGACATCTTCTTTTTATGGAGATGCGGTTAGTCAAGTACTGAAAAACGCGTGTGCAATTTTTGCTAGGCGATTTGGTGCCGTAGAACGGACTGGTTCAATTCCCGTTAGTCTCAAGAATTTTTAAAAAAAAATTGTCCTCTGGCTTCCTACTATTTACTTGTATAAACAATTATTTGAAGCAAAATTGTATTGTCTATATATGTTATCCATGTTTGCAAGAAGACCTATCAGCCCTTGTATAACTAATACGGATATTATGTTATGTGTTTGTTGTTACTGAGGATATTTCAATACCTGTACGGGATGTTTGTTGTTGTTGTTGTAATAGTCCTTGTCTCGATTGGTCCGTTCGGGTGACTTTGTGTGCACGATTTGAATGGCTTGATGAAATCGCATCTTTTTATGGAGATGCGGTTAGTCAAGTACTGAAAAACGCGTGTGCAATTGTTGCTAGGCGATTTGGTGCCGTGGAACGGACTGGTTCAATTCCCGTTAGTCTCAAGAATTTTTTTTTTTAAATTGTCCTCTGGCTTCCTACTTAAATTTACTTGGATAATGACAGCACAGAACAAATCAAAAGTTATGACAGCAGAAATGACATGTCTACGAAGAATACTCGGCGTGTCATTAAAAAATAGAATTAGAGACCATACCATCAGACAAATAACAAAAACAGTACCAGGTTTGAAACGCAACAAAATTTAACAGATCAAATGATTTTCACACGCTTCTAGACTACCAATAGATAGCATGCCACACATGGCCATGACACATCGACATAACTGGCCATAAGCCAGACGCAGACCATGTAAAAGATGGATCACAGCAAGTAAAGAAGCCACAGGAACACGCTTACAAACAGCACACATAAAAGCCATCTCCCTAGAACTCTTCTTCCCCTGACACCGCAAGGCGAATAGGGCTACAGCCTATAGTTATATAGATATATGCATGAAATAAAGTATACTTATATTTGGTTCCCGATTAGAAACTAGCATCATTGCACAAACATATTTAAGTAGGAAATATGAGAATAGATGAAACATTCGTGAGGTTAAATGGAATTGAACCAACTTGCAACTCAAGAAAATGGGCTTTGCTGTACTTGACTAATCACATCCCCAAAATAAGATGAGATTGTGTCAATACATTCACACTGTGTACTCAAGTCACTAAGAACGTACCAAACGAGAGCCAAGGACTATTACAACCACAACGAACACCCAGTACACGTATTGAAGTATCCCCAGAACCACAAAGATACGGGCATTCATAAACATCACTGCACAAGAGACATTCCTTCAAGTGCTTAGCATGTAATTCTGGCAGATTTAAGAGTGTATACACTGATTGCCCCAATCAGTTGTTGGTTGTTTTATATAATTTCTATAATTCTCTGTGCATGTACGATTCTATTTTTCAGCGTTATTTTCATTATTTTGTAATGTATCCTCACCTGTTCCTATTAACTCAACTCTGTCTCTCCTCATCGATTTGAAATAAAATATAGCTTGAGACGCCAATGACTCAACTCGTTCGTTACATCTGACTCGCCCATCACTTGGGTCTGTGCAATACATTAGGCAATGTTATTAAGAAGAGTAAGCCACTCCGTTTTTATATAGATCTGCTTAATGTGGTACCAAAATATTAGCAACATATCAACTAGCAGTAATTAATAATACAAATATAAACACAAATAACAAAACACACGTTAGTGCTTCCTAAATCGTAATAAAGTTTAAATGCGGATGTCAAAATATGAGAACTAAGAAAATAATAGAAATGAACATCTACATAGATATGAAAAATTGTGACAGAATACAAATCTACATAGATATGAAAAATTGTGACAGAATACAAATCTACATAGATATGGAAAATTGTGACAGAAGCTACCAAGACAAAATCCTAGATGGAAAAATTAAGCTTAACGGATGTTAACTAGAAGAATATCTGACACGGGCGTAGCAAGAGTAACAGGCTGGACACACAGTATAAACACTCGTAGATGATGAATATAGATACGATCATCAATTCCAAGTGCTAAGTCTATGAATATTTTGATGAATGTATTTTGAATGAATAATGCTATCTGCCTTTTGTTATTGTCAGCCAGGCATGTCCATCGACATACTGTAAGACCTAACTGCAAAAAGGTAAATCGGCCATCATTCGCTACGTTTTTATTTATTGTCGAGATATTCCTTGGACACTATTTATATAATTGAAGTCTCCCGCAAAAAATAACCAATGGTGACCAATGAAACACAAGGCAATAATCACAATCGGCGTACGAGGTCATCAGTCCACATGTCGTGACTTGAAGCATGTGGTGGCCCAACACACGCAACGATATTTATTTTTTTAAATAGTAACAATAAAAAAAGTCATAGTATATTATTCCCGTTAGGGAGTATTCGACTAGCTTGTGTGATAAATTTAGGGAGTTGCGGGGAGTATTCGACTGGCTTGTGTGATAAATTTAGGGAGTTGCAGGGAGTATTCGACAGGCGTGTGGGATAAATTTAGGGAGTTGCAGGGAGTATTCGACTAGTTTGTGTGATAAATTTAGGGAGTTGCAGGGATTATTCGACTGGCTTGTGTGATAAAGTTAGGGTGTTCCAGGCAGTATTTTAGTGGCTTGTATGATACAGTTAGGGAGTCCCAGGGAGTATTTTAGTGGCTTGTGTGATAAAGTTAGGGAGTCCCAGGGAGTATTTTAGTGGCTTGTGTGATAAATTTAGGGAGTTGCAGGGAGTATTTTAGTGGCTTGTGTGATACAGTTTGGGAGTCCCGGGGACTATTTTAGTGGCTTGTGTGATAAAGTTAGGGAGTCCTAGGGAGTATTTTAGTGGCTTGTATGATACAGTTAGGGAGTCCCAAGGAGAATTTTAGTGGCTTGTGTGATAAAGTTAGGGAGTCCCATGGAGTATTTAAAAATCGGCCAACCAGTTGATATACAAACGATACAAGAAATTATCAAAAACAGATGTATAAAAGACTGGAACAGTACGTGGACAATAGCAAAGAATGGTACGCAGCATTATCACCAACTATCTACTCCATCAAGAGGAGACACCATCAACCTCCGTGAACACAAACTCAACACACACATATTTAGACTACGAATAAGGCATTGCCTACTCAATCACTACGTAACATAATCTACTCCAACAATAACCCAAAGTGCAGACAATACCAACTCACTAGCGAGACAGTGGAATACTATCTGATATCATGTCTAGCTGTACACGATATAAATCATACCAATATGCCAAATAATTACAACACTAAACAGAAATCCTGGAATACTAGAGAGAACAGCACAGGTCCATATTGAAGTCACAAAGAGTTGACGTTCACGGACTGATTGATCAAGACAAGGCACGATAAAACAAGAAAGCTGGACCGAGAAATAAATGCCGGCAATTATATGTATTGAACCCATAATTATTGGAAGATTGGACAGTGTAAGAAAAAGTCTCTCAAATGTTATATATGTAGGCTTCTGTTGTTTATGATCATACAGTTGCAATTCAGCGACAAAACGTTAAGCATCCGTGACCATGGTTAGCTTAGTGTGGCAATCAACGGGTAGATACAGGAATGAATTTTCTAGTACGGCTGGCACATTCTTTATTTTTTATTCTTGATTAGAAATTGGCACACGGCACGTGGGGCATTCCCATAAGTGCTCTGCCCTCTGTTCCAGTAGCTATTCGACTCGATGGTGTTTCGAGTCTAATGTTGCCGAAACAGACATCGACAACAGGGCACAACTCTGGCCCTTGCGACAGGTTTCTCTGTTGTTCCGCCCACCCACTCCGTGCCCGTAACTAGTTCAAGCACAACGTCTGCCAGTCGGAACAACATGGTAACTGTTATCGAAGGTTACGACTACGGGATTGTATAGATGACGTACCATGAAGCTTCTATAAGAAGATAACCTCAATATAAAGGCATGTCATCTGCTAAGGTTTTCTGTTGCATGGTTGGTTTGTCTAGTGAGCCATTGGTGAGACCCACAGACGCAACCGCATCCGCACGCTTGGCAGATTATACTATCGATATGGTTAGAGACGTTCATCGGTCAGTAGAGGTGGTAAATACACTGAACTTAGTTACCAACCACTAAATCGTATGCCTCTGGCATTGACGCAAATAAAACCTCGACACAATGCATTTTCCTTTTTCTGAACTACACCATGCTGGCCGTCGTGTATGACCTGTGTCTTGGTATAAAAGGGATCAGGTGGGAGTTTGAGAACGAACACCACAACATGATTGTATTACTAACATCATAGGAGATCTGCTTAACACAGCACGCAATGTAATCGATCTTGTATCTATAGATAGTTACTCAGAAAGAAATATTTTATTAATACATATTTAAAGATGCAATTATTTAGTTCAACAAATACTTAACAAAAATACTTAACAGTTAGCGAAACCAATATTTAACAAAACAAACATTTATCACAATAAATATTTAGCAAAACAAACTGCAGCAAAGAAAAAAACATTCAGCAAAAAATACATTGAACACAGCAAATTATAGGAAAACAAACATTCAGCAAAACACATATTTAGCCAGAAAAACATGAACAATTAATGTTTAGCTGAAGAAATATTTAGCAAAACACATATTCTTGAAAACTAATATTTAGTAAAACATATAGCTAGAAAAAACAAACATCACAAAAAATATTTAACAAAACAAATATTTAGAGGAAAAAAATGTGTTAAATAAATATTTGTAAAACATTACTAGAAAACACAATTATGTATACATCAAATACAATCTTCTACCAGATAAAACAACAAATATACTCACCGATCCTGAAAAACGTGATTTAACTGTCTCCATAGGTTAGGAAACAATCATCACTAAACGACTTTTCTTCACGCCACTTTCTCTTTCGGCAATGACCGTTTCAGATCATTAACGCTTCATCAGAATGTTTGTATCATGAGCAATAGCACAGAACAACGACACATTCAACATTGTTCCCTGGTATCTGCTTTCAAGCTTCTAATAAACCCAGAATACCTCGTTGGTGTACGGCAGATTTCAAATAAAACAGTAAATATGAAACATACATTAGTTGGATGGCGATCAATACTGCGAAATTATCATTCTCATTGTTATTACTAGGATGTTACTAAGTTTCAACTATTAAGAAGATACACTTTTCCAGTGGAAACATATGTTTGTGATGTATATCAATGATATCCGCAATGAAAAGGAAAATATCAACATTTGAAATGAAATGACATAGAAAGGTTCTCAGAATATAATAGATAGAATGACGATTGAACACAGATGTCTCTCAAAATTTAAACACGGAAGATATGTTCATCAAAACTGTCAAACAGGCGCAAGCTAACATATTTATGATACATAAAAAGACTCAGTGATTTAGAAATAGTAATCATGGAGAGGAAAAAAAAATACACAGGCGAAATAAAGACTACAAGGGACACATGATATCACAGACCTGAATATGAAACTGGAAAAAGCTGGACAACTTGCACACAAATGGGAAAATTATAGTGTGGCAGTGAGGAAAACGTTCTGATCGAGTAGCTGTGAAGACACCATTCTGATCAATCAACCAATAAACCAACAAACCTTAAAGGTCATAGGTGTATCACATTTAATGCTTTAGCAGTATTCTTTTTGACAAGAATCATGTCTGCATACATGCCCAAACCATGCTAGTTGTTGTCGTTTCACTATTGAAAGCAATGTTTCTTGTACACCTGCAAACATCTCTACTTTATTTCTTACGTACAAACAGGTCTTATGTTCCCTATAGGAAATTCGTAGAATTCGTCTGCAGCATTTGTACTCGAAAACCTGTAATCGTCTCTACATGTCCACAGTGTTGTCAACCTCGAACAACCATACAACAGAAAGCACCAGCGACTTATACAGTTTGACAATCACTCCAACACTGATTTTGCTTTTCCAAAGCACCTTTAGCATTGACAAGGACGATAAAGCCATCTCCGACCTTATAATAGAGTTCTGATATAGTGGTAGTGAGGACAACACTATGCAAAGGACACGTCATATAGATGAAGAAGATGAAACTTGAAAGAAATATAGTTCGTTGGCACTTTCAAAATATTATGCATTGTTTACAGCATTGAATATCGTATTCCAGTGTTTTGTATCACTGAATAAGTTAATTATTTTTAATTTTGTCTTTAAAAAAAAAACTAGTATTGTACTCCTTATTCGTTTGTTCAAAAACTTTAAACATTTAGTAGGTCAATATTCCTGATATGTAGACCGGATACTCATTGTCGCGGGTTACAGATCTGCTGCGATACCTGTTAACTGGTTAAAGTGACATTTTGTCTTCTTCTCATGTAGTCAGTAAACATTTTCTAAGATGATGGATGATAGTCTGCCGTTAACAATAGCACAAGATTTCACGTGGATTAAAAACAAAATAATGAAATACAAGCTTCATCACAAAGACAACAACAAATTGAAAGCCGAAGCAATGCAATATTGGAACAGCTAGAAAATGGATAGATGAATACCCAACGGACAGCAATTGTCCACTAAAATGTCTAAATCGTGGTAGATTGTTTAAAGGAATCAACAAGCAAATAAGACATAGAAAACCCATTTCTAGAACTCGATAGTGTTCATTGAATGCATTCACCGTTGAATTAATAGAACGTGGTCACTAAATATAGCCCACATATAGATAACACGATTGGAGGAAGCTGGTCACGTGACTTTTTATTGCTTGAATAAAACCTTTGACAAATCAAATACAACACTAGGAACAGAACAACAGCAGATGCCGGTGTGTACAATTGTCCCCTAATTTAGTATTGACGAAAGTTGGCCGGCATCGTGTATAAACAACGGTTGTCAATTATGATATAATTCTCCGGGAAAATGTTGGCGACGCTACAGATGAACAAATTAATTGTATTTGGTGATCAATAACATACGCACGTGCATTAAGGAGTCATAACAGCGGAGGTAAATATAAAGAAATTGGGCGCAGTCATGTTTCTTTTTTCTTTTTAAATCAGGTTATCCTTTACTGTTCGCCTCTCTGGCGGAGTGGTACAGAACGTGTCTTAGACTATCAGGGACTAGTTTCGTATACTGCATCGGGCAACTGTGCGTCAGACTGTTCGTTAAGCAATGATATCCTACTAGTAGTACTTTTAATGACCAGACAATAACTGCATCCAAAGAATGATAAAAGCAAGAAAATGAATATGACACATTACAATTTAGAATGCCACAAACCACTGTTCTCGAATGCAACTCATTTATAATTTGTATTGGTCATGTTCATCGAGTCACTTAGAATGCAGGAATGAGTTGCTCTCTTTGTACCTATCAAGTTCAAGGCCTTGGTCACTGCCATGATCTTCATAAGTCATGTTACTTGTAGTCACATCAAAAGCGTCATTCTCTTTATTGAGGATATTTCCCTACAAACTTAGCTGTGAAGATCCAATCACTACGCCGATTTCTAACAACTGAACCATTGGTGTATATAGATAATAATATCCTTTCACAGGAAATCTCGCTGAACAATGGCTACACCTCAGACTCCAAAGCAATTGGAAACCGCTCTTTGTCTTGTCTATTGATAGTTATTATCCCTTGGATAGAGTTCTTTCAATACACGTGCGCATTTGTCTATTCCACACTAGGTACTACATCTTCCAATACGATCACATCATGTATGACGTCCTCAGCATCTCTCATTCATGACTCGTATATTGTTAGGCTACTACCTTTCATTTCTGAATTTGAGAATGCACGGTCAGTTCTTTGTCACCCTCTTTGAGCAACCAGAAACAAGAGCAAAGTAACTGTTTTCTGATTAAAATATTTTAAAAAAAGGTTAAATGTAGTGACCAGAGTACAATCTTCCGACTGACACCAACATATAGGCATACATCTCAACAATCACGTGAACAGAATTCAAGCACAACACAGTCCAATATGCATAAACATGCCATACAAAACAAGTTGACAGTCAGTCATAATTTAAATTGTCAGAACTGGATGATATTATACAAGTGGTTCTCCACTACCAAATATGTGGACCACCATATATGGAACAAACCAAAAGCCCACAAACACATATTTATAGCTCACAAGGACATTGGGTCAAAGAGAATGAGGCCGTGTACCGCTGGACGAACAATCAACCATCTATCGTACAAATATATTAAATAGAAATGTAAAAGAACGCGTATTATTGATTAATCGGAAGACCAAAAAAGAGATCGTGAAAATGAATGAATCTAGGTATTTAATCAACCATTCCTGGAGTCAAGACAGGAATTTATCGCAAGCTATGCTGCAATTATGCCCATTTCTCAAGTCTATTAGACAAACATTCATTGTGTGCTAGAGTTAAATCAGGCGTTCTCAACTTGGTAATCGTAAGTACCTTAGTAATTTTGTAAGTACTGCCAGCGCCATGGGAGTTAAATACTACTCGCGAGCCCAAACGATTAGATGTGATCTTGCTTTCCGTCTGAAAAGTTGAGGATCTCTGCGGCATAGGAACAAACCACCAGCGCTTGACTTCCTAAGGCATCATCCACACCTGATGCCAGAATGACACATAACGGAATACCTGTGGGGTAGAATTAAAAAGCCTTGGGCTCAATTGCATTTGTAACTGTCAGTAAGTTACCTGAATTACCTGCTCGACTGTAAATATGTTAGTAAGTACACATAGTTCAGGGATTGCCAAGTCTACATTTATTCGCTTCATTTTGTCAGATAACATCTACATTTTATCCTCATCCTATGGATTTCTTCTCAAACTCCTGCAGATTAGCAGAATGTAGTTCGGAAAACGGAACGTCATGTGTTATAAATTACATCTTAACTACAATAACTGCACCTTTCAGTCAGATACATCAATCTTCAACATGCCTTATGGATTACTGACTCTCTATAGAATGTGATAACCAATTTCCCCCTCTTAGTCGCATCATACTACATGGATTGGGAGCAGCGTTATCGCAGTGGTTAGCGCACTGGCTTCGCATATGAGTGGTCCTGCATTGATTCCCCAGTTGAGGCGGAAATGTTTTTCAGATCACAACGGCTCCCGGGTCGACCCAGCCTTAAATAGGTACCGGATTAATCCGGGAAGTAAAGACTGCGAGAGAGAGGAGATGGCTACCGCCCTCATTTGCAGAACCTCTTAAATGTGAGATCGCTAACATCTCACACCCCTACGGCATTAATAAATGCTATGGGTTACTTTACTTACTTACTACATGCATGGTAGGCCCTAGTATCGCTATTCTTCACTTGCATGTTAGGTACCGGTGACAGACATACGATTTCTTATCTGTTTCATATATCTTTCACAGATAACACTCATCATACATTTTAAACCTCTTTCACTCATCTTTAAGTATTCATCTTTACACAAAACGTCTATTATGTATCTCCTTGACAATCAATCTTCAACTTCCAAGAATATCATATTTAAGAATTATTTTATACCACCCTCAATTTAAGCCTCAAATTTTTTACCTCTGATACATTCAACCTCTAATTTCAATATCACACGCTCAACTTCTAAGTAAAATAACACTCAGTCAACCGCTAATTTGAGTGTTTCTGAAACTAGACTTATGTTTCATACCTCTACCACACAACCACCACACAACTACCTCACTGCTATCAAACAACTACATCCTTCAAATACCATATTTAAAATATAGGCTAAGTCGTTAACACTCTACCTATATGACATACTTCTTCCACATGTTCCCTCTCAAGTAACAAGATTGAAGGAAAGAGATATATAAGATAAAAACGTAATCAAATATTAGTTTAAAACATCAAGCCATGACACAAAATCAACAAAGAATTTTCTTATTCTTCTTCTTCAGCGTTCATTCTCAAACTCCCGCTGGATCTCCCTTGTAGCAGGACAATGGTCCTACTAGATTTCCATCAGGATGTAGTCCTGAGAATGGAAATGCGTTGTGTCGCCGTTTTATATGTGCCAATGACCCGACACATCCGTCTTCGGCGAGGGTTTTCATTCAAGATACTGAAGTTACAGGATTCTGAAGAGATATCCACGATCGTATATACCAGTCGGCACGGATCTTGATTATTATAAATGCTTTTATCGGTGTAATATATAAACGAACCGTATCTGCCATTCACTAACTTTCGCATAAATACATATTTTCTGAACTAAAAAGAAAAAACGCAATAATTTGACCTTAAAGAACAATTATTCTGATTGAATTGGGCACGCTGCCTATCAAAAGGTATTCAACAAGTTATAAAGAGAACATGCATTTTATACAATTTCTTTAGCCAACTCATATCGTCAATCCAAAACAGTGGAATGCTAATAAAGCTTTATGTTTCACTTCATATCCAACATTTCACGATCCATCATTTTTTTTATCCTTTCTTTATTTCATATCCCATTTGTGGTTTACTCTCCAAGCGTGTTTACAATATTGCTCACAATACCCCCATATTTTCTTTGTGACTAATTTGGGTGGAGTGTATTTTCTCTACGATAACATGCCTCCTTTGTTTTAGTCGGCCTCTTTTCCTCTTTATAGATAATAACATGCTTACATAAAAACAACATGCATTGGACCATCATTATTCTTCTATGCGTCATGTTTCTCTCTGTAGTGTATAACATTGGTGTATTTCTATGTATCGCAATCACTTTACCTCTATAATGTCATGCATATGCCTTTTGTATAAACTATATATCTCCCTTGTTGAATATACAAATATGTCCAACGAAAGCATGTTGCTGATGTTATTCAGTTATTGAGATATGCTAGGAATGTATGATATCTGATTACTGCTGCACGCTTTGCACTGTTATGCCTTATTTATGATTGGTGATTAATAATGCATGCAATTCTTTACATGCATGTTATATTCTTCACTGTGTGTGTCATGTTAATTTTTGTGTGATTATTGCGTCCAGTAATACATGTAATAGCAGATGAATAGAGAGCATATTACATTATTATATTAGTGCCTCATATGTTTTATGCAATGTTTGCTTCTTGTGAACTTATCACTATATTTCAAACAATCAGTCAAGCAAGATATATATATATATATATATATATATATATATATATATATATATATATATATATATATATATATATATGTATATATATATCCATACATTTATTCCATGGACCCTCTCTAAATCTCTTCATTCATCTATTTATAGTTATATTATCCATATACATATCTACCGGTCTACAAATGTATCTGCATCGTCAGAAGGTGCTGCGTTCAGAATATAGCATTCTGCACATAAATGCTAGAATTACAGACCTATAAGTGGCATACAAGAGTGCATGGTCAATATTAATTGTGCAAGCAGAATTGTGTGTGCTCAAACTGCCGTCTGATCCGCGCAAAGAATAAAACGATTATACGGAACATAAGATGCCAGTATCTCAGGAATAGTGACGTTTCTAATCATGTCAACACGATGCTGTCCCACTAGATTATATCTATCTCACCGGGTACATAACTGACACTTCAATTGTAACAGATACATCACAAATCACTTTGAAAGTATCCAAAATAAAACATAATGTGATAGCAAATGTTGTTTTTGTTTGTGAGGACGGTTGTTATAACAAGAAATTAAAACAATTATTTAAATGAAATTGTTATTTTTAATCCGTGTCTTAAAATTTAAATAATTACATTGTATTATATTAGACTAGAATATCGATTTTTTACTTGTTGATTTTACTCTATTAAATTCCTTTCTGAAATGTATTGGTAAAATTGGTATATAATAAATACTACTGTTGGGGGAAGTTATGTAAATCAAATGTCAAATTTTCTGCTACTATCCCTCTTATAATTGCTGATATAATTTATCGACATTGATGCCGCATTATAGAAGAAACTGTAATATATCTGCTCAGAACCTAGATAATATATATATATATATATATATATATATATATATATATATATATATATATATATATCCTTTAATGTTGGTTGTATTTAAGTGGATTGCTGCAGACGTACGCGTATGACATTATGTGTTCAATATTTACGCAATAAAAGTTGTGAAAATGCAATATATTTTTTCTAGGAATGACTTTATCGATTGTCAATCAGATGTTCAGTCACTTCTAGAACTGATAGCCGGGTAGTGATTAGTGATGATCCAGCTATAAACATAAAAGCAATCAATAAATATAGTGCTATACTTTCATCAGAACGGAGTCGGATCAAAATTGGCATGCGATGAAGAATAAAGTAAAATTTAGAATAAACGTATCATTTAATATTTGAGAGATAAAAATAAATTAAAATGAATTTTTCAAATGATGTTTCCTTGCTTCTTCTTCTGGAAAGTTCATCCTAAAACCCCATTGAAACAGGGCAATGGTCCTACTAGATTTCCAGCAGGATGTAGTCTAGAAAATGGAAATGTCTTGTGTCGCACTTTTATTTGTGCCAATTGCGTCCGTCTTCGGCGGTATGTTTTCTTTCCTTTTCTGGGAATTACAAATACCGAAGCGATTGTTTCCAAAATTTTTTACAGTTGACGGGAATTGAACCAGGTCTATTCTAGCTGCACCGAATTGCTTTGCGACACAAGTAAACAGGTTTTCCGTACTTGACCAACCACATCCCCAATAAAAGATGTGGTCTCGTCAAGACGTTCCGCCTGTGTACTCAAGTCACTTAGAACAGACCTATCGAAACAAGGACTATTACAACATCAACGAACATCCCGTACAAGTATTACAGTATTCTCAGTAACACAAACGCAGAACATGCATATTCGTACACAAGGACCTAAAGGCCTTCTTGTAAACATAAATAACATAGAGACAGAACAACGTTGCTTCAAATAATATCTTATACAAGCAAATCCAAGTAGGAAGCATGAGGACAAGTGAAAATAATTCTTACAGCTGACGGGAATTGAACAAGGTCTATTCTAGCAGCACCTTGTTTCCAATATACATTGTGGAATTTCCGCACTATGTTCTTTCATATTCACAAGATTCCAAGCCTCACAGGTATACAATACTTTCAGAAGAAACTACCTACTCTCCGGGTATCTGTTTATATGTTGAATGTATGCTCCACAGTGACTTCGACATAATAGATGATATATGGACAGAAAAATGTAAACATTACCTTGAAAGCCCATCTTGATTATTTTCGTGCACGGCGTTGGTCTACCTTAGCTATTTTTGGCATGCGACTCCAAGTTTATAAATAGTGGCCAACAAGAAACACGACAATAATAAAAACAACGTAACGAATGTATTCCTGACTAATTCTATACACTGGTCCACTTTCTGGTGAAAGTCATGGCTTCACTATTACAGCCGACATTTGACTTCAAAAATCTAGAGACATATGGTTGTATCAATGAACCGGAACTGCGAATTGGTGGCGACAAGACTATCTGGATCTCGCCTTTGATTATTTTGTATAATCAAAAGTTATGATATAACCAAACAGGACTGCCGTTTCCATGTGAAAGGGACTTATATGAGCAATAGAGATTACACATTAAATGACCAAAGTGGTATTACTATTACATGCTTTGATCACAGTTACAAACTGAATACGTTTTTTAAATGTGGTCACTTCATTAAAACTAATTTAGATTAATTTGAGAATACGAATGTAGACTATTTGTTGGAATTTGCTGCAAAGTTCCAGTCTAGGACAACTCCATCTCGAATAATACGTAGTTCAATTTACAATTATTCTTAATTTTTTTTTTTTTAAATTAGTCTACAATGTCAATGTACTTTTCATATTAATATGTACTTTGTTAATGCTAGATGTTTGTTGAAACCGTTCTATTTTATTTATTATTTGTATTTCTATAATTTTCTCCGTGTTGTGTTTCTTTAAAATAGATCACATGTGCCCGTGTGTCCGACATGTAGAAAATGACTGTGCGTTCATTTACGATTATTATTTTCTGGTATGGTTCGGACATGTATGCAGGCACGATTCCTTGTCAAAAACCATACTGCAGGGAACTGTCGAGGGTGGAAGACGCAAAGGAGGACAAATAAAGACATGGACAGACAACATCTAGGAATGGACAGGGCAAGATATTTCCACACTTATCGCATCGCTATGGATAGAATTCGCTGGAGGACTCTGTGTGCTGAAACATCCAATGTGGTACCCCTACGACCCTGAAGGGTTACGGGTTTATTGATTGATTATTTTCTACCATTTACATTCATTATTTGTATTTATTTCTTAGCTGTTTAGCAAAAAAGTGATATATTTTTTTATCTTACTCTTATAATTTTAGACACTGCTAAAATAATCTTGAAATATTTATCACATTTGCAAGAATATTTCGGATATAAATTATACAATGATAATGACACTTTTTATGACACTGATAAAATATATAGTTTATATAATATATAATGGGAAGAAACTCAATAGAGCATAGCTAGTTATTGTAGATTAATAATTAGTCTTGAAGCCGCGATATAGAAGTAATTAGTTTGTTGGTTTTCTAATCCAGTAGCCAAGGATTGATTTCTAGTTCATATTAATTACTTTTCGGCCACAAACGGCTGCGGGGTGATCAATCATACCAGATTGATATCACACCAAATATTTGGATTTAAGCAGGGATTGTTCCTTCCTTCGTGAAGTGGTGACACAAACATATTGTACCTAGTATATAGTTTAATTGTGTGATATAATTTTTTTCTTTGGCTTATTTATAGTCTTATATAGTCAATGTAAAAAATGAAAGGTCTATCTATAGGGTCTGTCTATAGACCATATATATTATATTTTCTCTGCTAATGGTGTAAATCTTCGCAGGACTGAGTGACGACGATTTTTGGTCTGTGGCAAGTTTGGTCACTTGGTATACAATTATATTGTGACGTTTCAGAACGTTGTTAACCCCTTAAATTCAACAGTTAAGAAAATGTCAGAAATATACAAGATACATGGCTTAACAGAAAAGCAGTTGAACTCGAGACCTATACTGGCAATAATTTCATACGATTCTATGATACCTATTGACTGACTACTGTCTACAATATTTCAACCCGTCGACAGTCTTGGATGTCATTGACACCAAGCTGTTAACTAAAAGACAGCATATATTAGAATGTTCGGCTGAACACTTCCATGTTGTCCTCAACCAACTTTGTACGTACAAAATGATTTTACAGCACGCATGTCACAAGTGACAAGAGAAAAAAAACAAGTTTGATATTTAATCCAATTTGGATGAAGTTACAAAGTAAACCAACATACTTGTCTACTGTGAAAGCACGATGTGCTGACTCATTGCCGACTAAAGGCTAGAAGGCAGGAGGTCTCATTGTGATGCAGAAACTGACTTATCTGTTCCACTCCAATTGGACCAAAGAACGTGTTCCACAAGAAATTAAAAATACTATTTTCGTGCACTTTTGCAAGCACAAAGATAATCGACAATCCTGTGATAACCACATGGGATTCTCTCTCCTGTCGATTGCTAGCAAGGTAATTGCTTGATTCCTCCTCAACCGCCTGCATCTATAAAAGAGATCTGATATAATATTTGCAGCTTGACAACTCCAGGCCAAGAATAACAGTGAAATTTTTACGTGACTTTCATAGGTTCAACAAAAACCTTTCACTATGTCAGCAAAAATGATGTATGGAAAATCATGAAAGAGAAGCTCTCGCCACATGTTTATCAAGATCTTCCAGTAGCTCCACGAGAGCATTATGACCAGTGTACTCAGCTGTTGGGAGCTGTAGATGAAATTCAATTTACAAATCGCGTGAAACAGGACTGCGTGATGGTTCCAACACTTTTCAGCATCATGTTAACTGCATTGTTCTTGGAAATTATCCAGAGTTGTGAAACTTACTAATTTATTGAACAAATGAGAAAAACGATTACGAGTATAAGCCTCAACCAAAATGAAAGAGTCCATCCTCAGGTTACATATTCTTTCCAGAACGTAGTCTTCCCTATGGATCTCTGGAATTCTCCGCGGTCTTGAGAAAGCTGTTTTGCCTCTTGGGGCATGTGAAGGCATTTCTGAAAGCCCTTTATCCATCGACGTCTTGGGCGTCCTTTACACCTTTTTCCTTCTATCATCCTCTCCAATAACACTACGTGCCGTAGTGTTTTTATGTGGCCTAAAAAATAGCTTATTCTTTAATAGTGTGTTCAGAAGCCAACCTTCCTGGATGTTGATTGTTTTTAGCGCCTTTTTTGTGTGTGATGTCTATGGTATTCTCAAAACTCTTCTATTGCACTTTAATTCAAATAATGGTAGTCTCTTGGCCACTGTTTTATTTAGAGTCCATGCTTCGATCCATATGTCGCCACTGGAAACACACTTGTTCGTAGTAAGCACAGCTTGTTCTTATGTTAGTACCCTGCTCTTATGTTAATTTCTTTAACTGTTTTAATTTTGACAGCGCCATTGCTGTTCTTCTCTTAATCTCAACTGCACAGTTAACCGCAAGTGTTTATACTAGTTCCTAAATAATGAAAAGGTGTCACTTATTTTAAGTTACAGTTCTCTATATTCATTTTCGGTATTAATTTCTTTTTGTAGGTTGCCATAATTTTTGTCTTTTTCATAGCTAAGAGTTAGCCATAACATATCTACAGTCTGTTGACCATCAATTCCAAGTAAACGGAGGTAATGTTTCACCATCTCCTAGCGAAGAGTTCCATGTCAAAGTTATTAAAATCAATAACAATTGTGTCCTACAGATCGATAGATTAATCTATCTTAATAGTACTCTCTCCATGGTCTATAGAATTTATGCCGAAGTCACACAACTTAACTTCTACACCAGCGTTTGCATCTGGCAGATTGCGGGGCAATATGTAGGAACGTAGGTTTATGAGCCTTGCAACAAAATTAAAAGTCTATCGCGCCACTGTGCTAACTTTCTTGCTATACCGATTGCCAGAACTGGACACGCATATCGTGATAGCAGACACGTTAGAGTGTTAAATCAATTTCACACGTGCTATATCCGCAAGCTTCTCATTAAAAAAGCCATATGAAGTTATCATCAAGTGCCGTGCCGTATGACGTTGGCGATCATATTTCTACAAGTACATCGATCTCTCATATATGTCATCATCTCTGTTGGTGTCGCAATCAAAGATATTTAGTCAAACTATCCAATATCTTTTCTCTGGGCCTTCCCCTTGACCTTTTCCCTTCTATCTTTCCTGTTGTCACTATATTTTCAATGCTTCCTCTTCTCATTATGTGCCCAATAAATGTTGACTGCCTTTTTTTAATATTATCAATAATGCATCTTTTCACATTCATCCTTCTAAGACATTCTTCCTTAGTAATCTCTGTTGTCCAATGAATGCGTAGCATTCTTCGAATAAACCACATTTCCGCAGCCTCCAATGATTTTTGTGATGTCTTAATTATTGCCGATGCTTCACTTCCACAGAGAAGCACTAGTTCAATGTAGCATTTGAAGACACGTTTTCTAGTATCCATCTATATGAAATTGTTACACATGATATTTTTAATTGTATGGAATGCCGTTTTGCTTGTCCTATTCTGCTTATAATTTCGGTCTTTCATTTACCATCTGAAGTTATTAATGTTCATATAAAGTACCTGATACTAAAATCCTCAACAAGTAAATAATTAAGAACATCTTTATACCAACAGTATATTACCAATGATAAACATCACATCTACACATAAAGAACAAAAATAGAAGCTTGTGAAATGAAATGGCTACGGAAGGCTATTTGATTCACCCGACTTGACAATATGCGCAGTGAGAACATCAGAAAGATAATAGGTATCACTTCATGCATCTAATATATAAAGAAGCAACAGACAAAATGGTTTGGACATCTATGAAGATGAACGATCAACTTCCCATAAGAGCTTATAACAAGATGGAATCAGGATACAGAGCCAAGGGAAGACATATGAAAATTTGATCGACAACATCAAGATCAGCCTGAATAAACATGACTACATCTCAACCAGAGCAATACACTTGGATCTGGAATGCAGACTACACCTATTTCACAAACCCCTACCCTCAACAAATGTGAGCTACGACAACACCACCTGGGGATAGACAATAGATAATAGACTAAAGTCCTCACTAGAGCCAACATCCCAAACATTCATACATTGTTGAAGAGGTTTCAATGCAGATGGGATGGATATGTTGTGCGTATACCTGACACACGTATCTCAAAACAGCTGATATATAGTTTGCTTCTCAAGAATGGCAGGTAGACAGAATGAACGCTTCAAAATCTCTCTCAAAGTGCCCCTAAAGAGCTTAAACATGGACACCGCATACTGGGAGCCTGTCGTTCAGATTCGCCCAGTGTGTCGCTGCAACACCGGCAAAAGTGCTTGCATGCTGAGAGGAATCAAATCTCAGACGTACAGAAAAATCGTGCTGCATGATAAGACAGAAACAACAAGCACACACATGCTCATTTCTGATTATCCTTGTCCCAATGTGTCCTATCTCATGCATCAGATACCCATTTACATCAGGGTCGACTGGAGGAACGGTCTTGTCAGGCGACAAATCAATCACGACCCTGGATTCTTTGCAAATATTGGACTTTTCTGGCATCTCGCACAGACCAGAGAGGTGCAACAACACAAAGACTGAAACTGTTGCCATCATTGCCCGAGATGAACGACTGTTATTATCTATTGTCATTTATGTGCTTTCGCTGTTTATTGTCACGGGATTAAATGAAGATCGGTTATCGGGCTATGACACTTTTGGTCGATTGATATGGGTTCATTTTAATTTAGTGGCCGAGCCAATTGTGTCTGTTTTTTTAATGGGTTTAGGGCTGAGTGGTCGAACTCACGTTAGTAATAACCAGTATGGGGAAGATACCAGATGTTTCAATATTCCGTCCAGCTCTATGTCCAAGTATACAATCTTCTTCTATGTTTGTTCTCAGATCATTCCAGATTAGTAGTATTTAGTCCAGAGAACATAAAGCTTTGTTTCATGGCATATTCTCTTGGCTGCGAAGTCAGCGCATTTTTTTGCCTGACACATACGACTTCAGTTGAACTTCTTGGTCACTTTTACCTACTTTGGGATTGTACAATCAACTATCCCTCAAGCAAAAATACATTCATCGCCTCTGACGGCATTTGTGAAGATGAGGGTACATTTATTGTTCCATGTCTTCATAGTTAAAGTATTTTCTACATAATCCATCTGACCACATCTGTAAACTAATAAGTACCATCCATGACGATACCATGAACGACAAATTGAACGAACTACTCTTCGCAGACAACCAAATACTAACAGCGACATCAGAAGAACAATTGCAAGAACTTATGAACAGATTCCAGAAAACATGTCAACATTTCAACATGAAGATGAATATCTAAAAGATCGAAATTTATATTACCGAAATAATGACAATAGCAAAGAAAGAAAGAAATATCACTATCTCCATCGATAATTAAATCAAAACTTTAAACTGGTAAGTAGTTCACTTACTTAGGAAGCATTAAATCGAGAGAAGGGAAAAACAGAAAACAGATACAAAATAAATGCAACAAAACATACCAGGCCCTTTGGCAGATGATACGCATTTTAAGAAGAAAATGTGAACATAGACACTAAAGTTGCATTATACAAGATTTATTATTATACCATCACTGTGATACCAGTACCAAACCTGGACAATGACAGCTTAAGACAAAAGAAAAATTGTAACGGCAAAAATTACGTGTCTATAGAAAATACTCGGAGTGTCGAAAAATACTCAGTGTCATTAAGATATAGAACCAGAAACGATAACAGACACATCACCATAACAATACCAGTATTCGAATACATCAAGAGACAATAGATCAATTGGTGTTCGCACAATTCCAGACTCCCAACAGTCCGCATGCCACAGATGGCCATGACACATAGACATCAGGGAAATAGAGCCAGAGGCAGACCATGAAAAAGATGGATCACAGAAATCAAAGAGGCCACGGGAACAAGCTTACAAACAGCTCATAAAAAGGCCATCTCTAGTCAACCGCTGCCGCCGCAAGACAAACAAGGACCACAGCGTATAGATAGATATTTCATCTCTCGATTTCTCTCTCTCTCTCTCTCTCTCTCTCTCTCTCTCACTAATCTCATACCCTTCATCTTCTTATTGTATATATGTAGAAGAAACTAAAAACAAATGGAGCATAGCATTGTTGTGCCACCTTCATCTACTTGAAATAAATGTACCTATTTCCGTTCACACTCGCATTTTCCGGTGTTACCACCTTCCCTCGTTATCTCTACTTTGTTACCCATAAACGTGATTTGTTCTGCGTATCTAATTGTGACAACAACTGTAAACGTTATTTTTGGAGCATAAATATACTCGTATTTATTTGTAGATGCAACACATAAAAATATACTTCCAGCATGGATAATAACCGCACAGTGAACATTTTTGAACTCTTCTCGGTTCATGGCGCGCACGAACTATCCAGAACCACAGTATTTGCTGTACGTTAAGGATATCCGCGTTTAATTACAGAGTTTTGACGTCTCATTATTCTTGTATCCGCGATCTGTAATGGTGTCCGTTCAGTGCGTCCTCATGAAGGATGGCGGTCATTCACTTAGATCAGCTGGATCAATATACCGGACTATAAATCACCGATTTTCTATAATGAATGTTCGTGGAATACATGACATGGTAACTCGATCTATCGACCGTTAGATTAATGGTCTAAACAATTGTGATTGTTCATGTAATATTTCATGTGCTAGTGGATTCTATGAGATTTGCAAACTCTTTTTCTTCTTTTCAAACATCGACACTGATGATTTTTATGAAGGAACCAGTTTGTTGTGTAGCCTTTTAGAAACGTCATTATTAAATATCCTTTGATTTTCAGGGACACAGTTGGAATAAAGGAGAATTCAGTGACGTACGGGACCTTCTAATATAATTTTCAAATATCGATCTTTGTTACCTCTAATATTTTATGGTAGTTTGTCCTGATATAGCCAAATTGGTTTTGTTGTCCGCTGGTTGAAAGTAGCACGCCTCTCCAAACGAAGTCCACTCATAACTTGTTATCTACGGGAAGGTATCTCAAAGACTGCCTAATACATTAATACGTTCTCTAAACTACATCCCAGTCTATCAATTATCTATTGTCTTTAGTTTGCTTATACTGTGAGGTGTCGCAGAATGAAATGACGATCGGTTTTCGGCTATTGCAATTTTCGTAGCTTGATATGCTGTAATACTATATGCCCCGTCAGAAGTTGGTAACTCCTTCAATCTTCCTTCTTCTTGGTCGTCCTCTGTACCTTGCGGTTTTAATTTTCATGTTCTATGCTCTTGCCGCTGGCCAATAAGTGTTCATTCTCATTAGGGGGCTGAACCATTTCCATCTACGTGTTTCAATTTTCCAAGATTGAGACGTAAGCAGGGTGATAAATACGGAGGATGTATAATGTAGCGTGGTTTGGCGTGGTTTTTCTGAGCTTCCTTTCATACCCAGGAGACTTCAGCTTTCGGCTTAGTGCAATACCTATTAAAGGAGCATTCTACTCAGAGGTGACCTATAATTGTATAGATGATATGCTACAAAGCGTCCAAAGGAGAGCCTCAATATAACGACATGTCATTGACTAAGAATTTGCATGTGTGGTTTGTTTAGTGTGCCATTGATGAGACCCACAGACGCAACCGTATGCGTAATATATATATATATATATGTTACGATTATCAAACATTATGAGCAATAACGCTCTTCTATTTTTTGCGCAATTGAGAAGTTTCGCCAGAGTTTTGTTTCATACTTATGAGAGTACAGCTATCAGCGGTGCTCAAGTCTTTGAGAAACAAGCCTCCTACTTAGATGGGGAAAATTATAGGCAACATGCCACTGTTGACTATGATACATAGACATCACGGATATAAATCAAGAGGCAGACCATGTAAATGATGGACCACAGAAATCAAAGAGACCACGGAAACAAGCTTACAAAGTGCGTGTGCGTCCATGTGCGTATATTGTTCCATGAGTTGATGAGGCGCGAAAGGGCAGCAAAGAATATGAACACTGGTTTACCTATCCATGCATTGTAGAGGGCGACTAAGCAGGATACTAGTTTGAGTTAAATTTTCTTCTCATACAGGGTGATAGTGATCCAGAGACATGCTGAAGTTATATGTGCCATGTCGAAGGCGCAGATTTGCAGCCAGCTGTCCACCACGGCACAAATCATTCTGTTCTCCAGACTACACCCTGCTAAGTGCAGGGATTTGAGGACGAACATAGAGAAATATCCATGTGGTAACTGATTTAATAATAAAGTAGAGATGTGTGCAGGTGTTCAGGAGATATTGCTTTCAATAGTGAAGCGCCGAAAACTAGCATGGTTTGGACATGTATGCAGGCACGATTCCATGTCAAAAACAATACTGCAGGGAACTGTCGAGGGTGGAAGAAGCAGAGGAGGGAAAATAAAGACATGGACAGACAACATCAAGGAATGGACAGGGCAAGATATTTCCACACTCATCCGCATCGCTGGGGATATAATTCGGTGGAGGACTCTGTGTGCTGAGCATCCAATGTGGTACCCCTACGACCTTGAAGGATTACGGGTTTATTGATTGATGATAGAGAAAGAAAAACAATCACGTTTTTGTGGCTTTTCAATTTTTCCGCAATATTAAGTAATGGTGTCATGAGATTCGTCTCCTCTGCAAGATTCCTTTCCTGTCAGTCAGAAGTGTTCATTCACTTAGATTTCGTCCTCGGTCACCAGGATTCTTAGGGCAGGAAGCTATGCATTCTCCGCTATCCAAAGAGGAGCTCTCCAATTATCAGTGGTATAGCATGCTCACCTCAATCTGGACACTGAATTTTCACATCCTGTAACGAGGCCCATTTCACCAACTCCCAAGTGTTACCCATGAATAGTCCAGTATCCACCACCTAGGACTTGAAGATGACTTAAGCTCAACTGGTTCTCCCAGTGTGATGTGCAATGCTGGGGGTTCTCTGAATTTTACACCGCAGAAAGAATATCAGTTGTACAGAAGAAATGTTGTGGCGCTTCCACTAGAGGAAAGCTTCACAATATTAGCATCTTTAGAGTTTGAAATTGCATATGTCTTGTGTCTGACAAGCAATAACTAATCTTCAGCATGCGAAATATATATATATATATATATATATATATATATATATATATATATATATATATATATATATATATATATATATATATATATATATATATATATATATATATGCATAGCCAGCCTTAACCCTTAATCCAGCCTCGACCCAGCCTTAAATGGGTACCGGATTAATCCGGGAAGCAAAGACTGCGAGGGAGAGGAGATGGCTACCGCCCTCATTTGCAGAGCCTCTGAAATGTGAGATCGCTAACATCTCAAACCCCTACGGCATTAATAAATAATATATATAAACTTTATATATATGCAGGGTGTATAGGATGTTGATGTGCGCTGACGTCACATAGATCCGCACTAAATGCCTACGTCACATAGATCCGCACTAAACGCCTACGTCACATAGAACCGCACTAAACGCCTACGTCACATAGATCCGCACTCAATGATGACAAGTTATGAGACATTGTGTAAATGAGTGCACAGTAATTGTGCAGAGAAACATTATACGCTATTGTGGATGTTCGTACTTGTGACTAATAATATTGATATTAATTTGTAGTTTACATATACATAATCTACGTGTTCCTCAAGACTAAATTCTCAGATAACATCAACGTGTTTATTAGTAGTACACACAAACAAACCTACGTGTCTACTAATAGTCTACAATACATCCGCGTTTCTACTAATAATATGTGTGTCATGTGACGTATTTTCTCCAAAACGTTGTCTTCCCAATGAACTTCAATGAAATAATAATTTACACAATCTAAATCCATATGTTTACTATTAGTATTCACACACTATATCCACATGGTAATCAATAGAATTCATAAAATAAATCCACGTTTCTACTAATAATATTTCACATAATAATTCCACATCTTTACTAATAATCTACACAGACTAAATCCTAGTGTTTACTAAAAGTATAAACAGACTATACAAACATATGTACTAATAGTCTGTACAGACTGTCAATGTGTTTACTAATAGTCCACACAGAATAAATTCATGTATTTCCTAAAAGCATAAACAGACTATACAAACATGTTTACTAATATATGAATGATATATACGCAGATTAAGCCTTTTTTTTTTACTAATAGTATACACAGACTGTATTCACGTATTTTCTAATAGTCTATATAGACTAAGTCCATGTGTTTACTAATAGTAGACAAATACTATATCCACATGTTTACTAATAGTAGTCACAGACTAAATCAACTTGTTTACTAAAAGTATACTCAGATTGAGTACCTATTCTTTACTAATAGCCTACACAGACTAAATCCATGTGATTACTAAAAGCCTCCACAAACTGAATATCTTTTTTTGCTAAAGGTCTACAAAGTCAACATTCGCATGTTCATTAAAAGTCAACTCCTACTAAATCAATTTTTTTACTAATAATATTCACGTGTTAAATTCATATGTTGCTAACAATATGTACATATTCACGTGTTAAATTCATATGTTGCTAACAATATTTACATATTCGCGTGTTAAATTCATATGTTGCTAACAATATTTACATATTCACGTGTTAAATTCATATGTTGCTAACAATATTTACATATTCACAAATAAATTGCATATGTTGCTGACAATATTTACATATTCTTGTGTTAAATTCATATGTTGCTAACAATATTTACATATTCACGTGTTAAATTCATATGTTGCTAACAATATTTACATATTCACGTGTTAAATTCCTATGTTGCTAACAAAATTTACATATTCACAAATAAATTGCATATGTTGTTAACAATATTTACATATTAAAAATAAATTGCATATGTTGCTAACAATATTTACACATTCGCAAATAAATTGCATATGTTGCTAACAATATTTACATATTCACAAACAAATTGCATATGTTGCTAACAATATTTACACATTCGCAAATAAATTGCATATGTTGCTAACAATATTTACATATTCAAAATAAATTGCATATGTTGCTAACAATATTTACGTATTCACAAAGAAATTGCATATGTTGCTAACAATATTTACATATTCACGTGTTAAATTCATATGTTGCTAACAATATTTACATATTCACGTGTTAAATTCATATGTTGCTAACAATATTTACATATTCACGTGTTAAATTCATACGTTGCTAACAATATTTACATATTCACGTGTTAAATTCATATGTTGCTAACAATATTTACATATTCACGTGCTAAATTCATATGTTGCTAACAATATTTACATATTCACGTGCTAAATTCATATGTTGCTAACAATATTTACATATTCAAAAATAAATTGCATATGTTGCTAACAATATTTACATATTCACAAATAAATTGCATATGTTGCTGACAATATTTACATATTCACAAATAAATTGCATATGTTGCTAACAATATTTACATATTCTTGTGTTAAATTCATATGTTGCTAACAATATTTACATATTCACGTGTTAAATTCATATGTTGCTAACAATATTTACATATTCACGTGTTAAATTCCTATGTTGCTAACAAAATTTACATATTCACAAATAAATTGCATATGTTGCTAACATTATTTACATATTAAAAATAAATTGCATATGTTGCTAACAATATTTACATATTCACAAACAAATTGCATATGTTGCTAACAATATTTACATATTCACAAATAAATTGCATATGTTGCTAAAAATATTTACATATTCACAAACAGAAGAATATCCGGATATATTTGCTAGAAAAAGACCAAGAAAACAGTGGATAGAAAACATCAAGATAACCTTCATCAATCATGGACTCGTCGCTACCAAAGCCTTGGAAATATGGCATTGGAACGGCATCTGAGGCTCCCACACATCACACTTTCAAGCAAGTGTGGATACGATCAACCATCATTCACCTTGGAAAAGACAACAGATAGACATACTAAATCCACGTTTCTATTTAAAGTCTATATTAAATCAAAGTACTTACTGATTGTTTGTGTCATGTGACGTATTCCTTCCAGAACGTTGTCTTCCCAATGAACTATCTGAACCCCTCTCTGTCTTTGGCGATGCAGCTTGCATTTTCTAGCGATGTATTAATGTAATCTTTAATGTCGTCAGTCCATTGTCTTCTTGGTCTGCCCTTTCTCCTCACCCTAGGTACTCTTCCCTCCATTATTTTTCTTTCTAACAGTTGTGTCTCTTTATATGACCAAACAGGTGTAGTTTTCTTTTTGTTATTGTGTTTAGTAACCAACACTCTGGAAACTTCAATGTGTTTATAATATCTGAGTTTCTGATTTTATTCTTCCATGATATTCTAAATAACTTCTTGTAGCATTTCAGCTCGAAGGCGTTGATCTTCTTTGCCGATGATTGTCTATTATTACTAATAGTCTATACATATTAAATACACGTGCTTACTGATAACCAATATAGACTAAATTTACACGTTTAGTGAAAGTGTACACATACTGAATACCACTGTTTAAGTGTCGACATACTGAATACCACTGTTTAAGTGTCGACATACTGAATACCACTGTTTAAGTGTCGACATACTGAATACCACTGTTTAAGTGTCGACATACTGAATACCACTGTTTAAGTGTAGAAATACTGAATACCACTGTTTAAGTTTCGACATACTGAATACCACTGTTTAAGTGTCGACATACTGAATACCACTGTTTAAGCGTCGACATGCTGAATACCACTGTATAAGCGTCGACATACTGAATACCACAGTTTAAGTGTCGACATACTGAATACCACTGTTTAATTGTCGACATACTGAATACCACTGTTTAATTGTCGACATACTGAATACCACTGTTTAAGTGTCGACATACTGAATACCACTGTATAAGCGTCGACATACTGAATACCACTGTTTAAGTGTCGACATACTGAATACCACTGTTTAATTGTCTACATACTGAATACCACTGTTTAAGTGTCGACATACAGAATACCACTGTATAATTGTCGACATACTGAATACCACTGTTTAAGTGTCGACATACTGAATACCACTGTATAATTGTCGACATACTGAATACCACTGTTTAAGTGTCGACATACAGAATACCACTGTTTAAGTGTCGACATACTGAATACCACTGTTTAATTGTCGACATACTGAATACCACTGTTTAAGTGTCGACATACTGAATACCACTGTATAATTGTCGACATACAGAATACCACTGTATAATTGTCGACATACTGAATACCACTGTTTAAGTGTCGACATACTGAATACCACTGTTTAAGTGTCGACATACTGAATACCACTGTTTAAGTGTCGACATACTGAATACCACTGTTTAATTGTCGACATACTGAATACCACTGTTTAAGTGTACAGATAATGAATACCATTGTTTACTAATAGTCTGCGCAGACTAAAACCATGAGATTAATAATAATTTTCACAGAATAATTCCACATGCTTACTAATTCTCTACACAGACTAAATGCAGATGTTTAGTTAGTTAGTTAGTTAGTTAGTTAGTCGTTGGATCATCGTCATTGCACTCCGGACAAGTCGATAGGTGCACAGATCTTTCCTTGAGTGTATCCGCCATTACACGTTGACTGACAGTCCCAGTACGTTGTTGATTGACCATCATTCTTTTTCGCCCACGAAAACTCTCCTTTCTAGCGACACCACATTTCAAACCAAGTTCCTTTATTCAAATCATGGAACAAGAGTCATCGTCACTTGTACAGTCATTTGTTCGTGCGTTTTCACGTAGGGCATTCAAAATGTCTGCCCGATCCATCGCTCCACCAAAAGCCGTAGTAACAGAGTGGGCGGCCAACATATCTGCTCTTTCATTACCCCGGACTCCCGCGTGTCCCGGCACAAAAATAAAAGTCACTGGACGCACACAGGAATTATTCACTGCATCCAGCCACTGTTCTCGAACGTACCCCGTCTGAACTTTCACAATCATGTTCATGGAGTCACTGAGGATACAGGCATGCTCGCAGACAGTCTGTGAGCAGACCCATTGCAAAGCTTTGGTCATCGCCAGAATCTCCATTGTCAAGCTGCTTGTCGTCTTAACGAATGCACCACTTTCCTCTCTGATAGTCTCCCCCCACCTTTGAGCCGTGAAAGCCCAGGAGCTCCTGATGTATCTCTCAACCGACCCATCTGTATATATAACTATATCACCTTCCCTGGAATTCTCACTGAACAGGGCGAGCACCTCCGACTCGACCACTGTCGGACACCATTCCTGCACTCTCTATTGATTGTTATTACTCCTTCGAAGGCTGTTGGGTAATCCGAGGGTGCCAGACTCCATTCGGCCCCGGGTAGTACATCCTCCAATCTGCATACACTCTGTATAACGTCCTCTGCGCACGCCATCCTCGACCTTCCTCTCTTTAGTCGACTTCCTATCACTTTGATAATTTCTGGGTGTAGAGAGTGCTCTTTATCAGCGGTGATTTTTAGGTAGTCCCGCGCCCTGCACATTTGTATTCTTTGCTCCGCAGTTGGGCAATCAAGTAGGTATCGCATAGCACGAGCCGACGTATCTCTCGTGTACCCCAAAATGATTCGCATTGCTTCATTTTGGATTCTATCCAATCTTTCTGTTTGAGTTTGACTCGGTCTCAGAATTGCCAGTGCGTACTCTACCACCGCCACCACCAATCCCTGATACAGCAGAAGTAGCAGTCTCTGTTCGCATTGAGCAGCAGCCATAACTTTCATCGCCGCAAGACCTTTATAAGCCTTTACAATTATGTGGTCAACATGATCTTTGAAACTCAAACTTCGGTCCAACATGACCCCCAAGTACTTCATTGTACTGGTTCTCTCGAGGACATCCCCTCTCAAAGTAACCGATGTTGTGGACGTGTTCACTATGTGATTGTTTACGGAAAACCATGTTATCGATGCCTTTGATGGATTAACAAAAGCTCCAGAATTACTGCACCATTCTCCTATGCGATCAAGCTCCCTCTGAAATTTCTGGCAATTCTTTCTCTATCTCTTCCCTGTCTATATACCAAGATGTCAACGGCATAAGACATGGTTCTCCCTGGTCCTGCAATCTGACAGCTTGTAATTTGAGCTGTATACACATTGAATGGTACTGGGGTCAGAGGTGACCCATGTGATCACATGTTTACTACTAGGCAGTACAGTTTTCAGAGAAACGAACAATAATCACTTCCAGTGCTGCTTGTTGTAAATGTGGAGTGCTAATCCCCACTAAAATTGAGTAAATATTTTAATATTTACGAATACTCGTACAAACGTTCAATATAAACAAACACAAATGTTACAGACGAATTCTGCACAACACTTAAAAAGAGTATAAGACAAATGTGTCGGTAAAAAAAAAAACACGCTTACAAGTCTACAAGAATCATTAATTTCAATAAAATACATGCATTCAGGTCTACAAGTGTCATTACTTTTCCTAGGGAAATGAAGAAAACTTGCAAGGTTTGGACATGTGTGCCGACATGATTCCTTGTAAAAAAAAAATATTATATAATTGGAAGAAGCTGAAGGAGCAAAGAAAACCATGGATAAACATCAAGGACTGCACAGGCTGCGAGTTTTGGACTGGACATGCTGCGAGTTTTGGACTGGACTGCTGCTATTTTCGCTCACTAATCCACATCACTGTAGATAGAGATCGCAGCAGGACTGTGGGTACGAATACACGACCCTGGCGGCTACTTGGCTTATAGATAATTTCTTTAAAAATATGTAATCTGAAACTCAGAATTAACAAGCAGCCTTGAATCCCTATAATAATTGCATATTATCATTAGCACATGAAGCATCCATTTCACAGTTGCCAATTTGTCTGTAACGAATAGGATATTCTAAATAGAGGTTTTCAACACAAATCCGCGTAGAATTAGCAAGATTACAGTTGTTTCAGCTTTGTGTTACAGCACACTAGTAGGCGGTGGTTGTGAAGAGGGGTAATCATATAGACGAATGAGTCATATGACGGTGCTAAATAATGCACAGGCATCATTAGGGGCGAAACTAGTCATGGGCGGTCAGCAAAAAACAATCCCCAGGAGCGCCAAAATCGAAATGAATTTCGTTCATGTAGTGGACGGTGGCCAGAGCCAGTGCTTTCCATGGAGCAATAATTCTTAGCTTCTGTTCTGGACATCATCAGTTAACGACAGTAATCAACATCGACAAGAAACTTTCACGAATTTTCACTATCCATATCTAACAGCATCAATATTAAATTACAGATATTAAGCGAAGATTTAAGGAGAATCAGGAATTGCCCTACGTACTATTAGAAATATAGTTGTATTAAATATTATGTAAACGTGTCGTCCATAGTCCCTAAGTTCAAGTCTGGAGAATATCAATATCCATTTGGCACATTTACATAAATGGGTTAAATTTCGGTGGAACTGGCATTACTAAAAGTAGTAATGAAGGGCATTTGTGTCGTTCACATATACGTCATCTTATAGTACATCATATAGGCAACAGAGACAGGGTGACAGCGTGAGAAAATATTAGACAGTTTGACAACCTGGCACGGCAAGAAAACAACAACGACCTAGATACATACTACTGTGGACAGAGAGCTGTGGAAAGCCATTACTGCCTACGCCAGCCGGCATAGCACCTGATGATGATGATGATGATAGTACGTTATAGCACCGAGGATCAGGTTTTCAAACTTCTCTATAATCGTGGCACACTGTTGAGTGGCAAGTGTTAATTGAGTGTTATGTATCTGCAGACTCCCCAAGAGTATATGTTTTCAATTTGAGAATATTTTCGCTGTTTTATTATGTCTTCACTGAGTAATTGGCTTTATGTAGCCTGTTTAATCAAAACACTTCATTCTTAAATATGCTTTATTACATTTATATGCTTACGAAAAAGTTGCTATTTCTGCGCAAAATGAATTCTTATTTTTTTTTAAATTACAGAATCTAAACGTAGTCAGAACAAAGACAGAAAGTAAACTTGATTAGAAGAAATAATTTAGCAGAATGTAATCACATGAAGAAATAAACAGAAAGTAACTCAATAAAAGAAAAGCAACTGAATGTGATTAAGATAAATAAATAAATATAATAAACTCTAGAGAATAACAAGGAAAACTAATTATAAATTAATAAGAACAAATAAACAATTTAAACACAAGAAACGCAAACAAATGGAATGTACGATTAATTACAACAAAGAAATAGTATGTAAAATTATTTATAATAAATAAATGAAACTTCATTAAGTACAAAGAAAAGTAAAATTAATTTTAGTAAGAGCATAGAATAATAATATGAGCATAATAAAAACAAAGAAACAGGGTGTACACTTAGAACGGATAAAACAAAATACTAGTTTATTTAGACCAGGAACAGTTCCCAACCAATGGATCGCGCTTCCTTCGCCGAGGACGGATGTGTTGGGCCTTTGGCGCAAATAAACGGCAACACAACGCATTTACATTCTCTGGACTACATCCAACTTTAAATCTTCTAGGAAAATTCATTGGAGATCATTGTTCTGTTACAAGAGACATCCAGTGGGAATTTGAGAGTGAATGCTGACGAAGAAAGATCGCGCATCGTATTGTGTCGCGAAAGATCTGCATGTTGAAAATAATACATTAAAAATATTAATTTTAAATCTATTTTAATTATTAAGTGGTGTCTATAAGTTCAATATCATAATGCCTTTAGATAGCCAATACAAATATGGGTATTTTTCAGGGTCGTAGATACCTTTTCAGTAATGGGTAGGGTTTACATTAAAAAAATTGTATCCTTTTCGTGGAAAAATCCTTCATGTTCGTGATATTTCTGTCCGGTTGGGGAGGAGAGTATGGGGTTGGTGGGTACGGAAAGATTGGTAGAATGAGAGGGGGGATTGGGGGGTTTACCTGCTTTTTGTGCTTTATCCCAGTTCTAATATTTTTGCTTTATTCCAGTTCTAATATTTTTGCTTTATCCCAGTTCTAATATTTTTGCTTTATCCCAGTACTAATATTTTTGCTTTATCCCAGTTCTAACATTTTTGCTTTATTCCAGTTCTAATATTTTTGCTTTACCCAGTTCTAATATTTGTGATTTATCTCAGTTCTAATATTTTTGCTGTATCCCAGTTATAATATTTTTGCTTTATCCCAGTTCTAATATTACTGCTTTATCCCAATTCTAATATTGTTGCTTTAATTCCCAATCGGAAGTTGAATTTCCCCCACATCCTAACCTCATACCTCTCACCTTATCTTCAGACCTGATTTATGTACATACTATTTTACTCATGCGATTGCGTCGGTGGGTCTCACCAATGGCACACTAGAAAAACCACCCAAGCATCAGAAAACCTTAGTTGATGACACGCCGTTATAGTAAGGCTCTATTGTGGAAGCTTTATAGCATGATATCTATACAATTACAGACCCCCTCTAAGTAGAAGGCACCTTCAATAGGCATTGCACTACGCCGAAAGCTGAAGTCTCCTGGGTATGAAAGAGAGCTCAGAAAAGTCACCACACTGCACATAGGAAGTAAGAGCTAATCCCTCGCAATTCCTGATATTCTCAAACAAACAAACATACATATTATCGTTTTCTGTCAATGGACATGCACATACTGAAGCTACTCATGTGTATATCTATATTCCTTCAGCGCCGAACACAATGCATAGGGCAGAAATCAGAGCTCTCCAGTTCGAGCGATGTGATGCTACTGCGTGTAATTCTTTATGTTCTTGAGACTCATTGTCATACACTCTTTGGTTCATAAACACATTCATGAAACTCTACGTGAAAATTTAAAGTTTGGTAATGAGTGACGATTTGTTCATAATTCATCCTTTTATAGTCACATCGGTATGCATTTGTATGTTTTCTTGTGTGCATTATATGTATGGGCTCAAACACCTTCATGAATCTGTGTTTTCAGTTTCCATCCACCCGATTACAGTATTAAATCAGTGCTACATCATACCGAGTAATATTCACTTCAATTATTGAAATTACGTTAATTCATATAATACGAAGAATTAGATAAAAATCAGAGAGTCATCAGTAGACTAAGTCCTCATAATGCACTGGCAGAAAACAGAACATGAGTTTTCACAGGAATACTTTGTCAAATCAGAAAATACAACTAAATTAAATTGTATATAAGCACGCCCGTGTGTTGTCGGGGCCCGAAAGGAGAGCAAAGAATAGCAACACTGTTTACCTTCTGCGCATGTCATAAAAGGCGACTAAGGAGTTATGGGATGGAGTTGGCTGTCCCATCCCATATAGGGTCAGTGACCCAAAGCCACGCTGAAGTCGGATGTGTCAGGCTGAAAGGCGCAGATATCACAGCAATGCTGTAAACCATGACACAACGCATTCCGTTCTCCGGACTACATCCTGCTAATCTGCGGGAGTTTGAGAATGAACGCGGAAGAAGAAAAAGTGACAATTTAAATAATCGCATTAAATATGTCACAAGTTACAATTATATTGAATTATATTATACTGAAAAATCTCTTTCTCGTGTGTGTTTTTATGCTACAAATATACACCCTTTCTCGCATATGTATGGGAATCTCAGGTCACTTAATTTCTATAAAATGGGGTGCATATCTCGTTTCTCGTGTACATTGGGGTCGAGTCTTGAAGAAAAGTTTGGAACCCTTGTTCTAATTGATACCTCTCGTCAAGAGTAGTCTGAGAAAGCAATCATATT
The DNA here is from genome assembly GCA_034231615.1 of Meghimatium bilineatum. Taxonomy (NCBI): domain Eukaryota; kingdom Metazoa; phylum Mollusca; class Gastropoda; order Stylommatophora; family Philomycidae; genus Meghimatium; species Meghimatium bilineatum. Next base: position 52,264,813 of record CM067305.1, read on the forward strand.
CATTTGTAGCCGCCGGACATGCATGATCTCTGGATCTGCTTTCCGTTAACTCAGATATCTTCCCACGTAAATTACCTCAGTATCCACTGTCCCCCAAAATTAACTTGCGCTCTAATGGGCATGTTCATCGATTTATATATTCTGTGTCCAGGAGATATTCTACGCGTCCCATCTTTCTTAGAATATGACTTCGTATTTCTACATTTGTTTTTATTAGACAAAAGTGAAAACTGGTTTTCACACATATTTAATGCAACAATAAATGCTCAAAAGAATTGACTTCATTGTACTCAGGTTTCCATATATGTATTCCGTCTCTTAACCAAGTAAACGCCACCTTTCGCGAGCTCACGTATATTACGTAACTCCGTAACTCCAATCAATAATCCCCAGGGATTCTCCAAAACAATCAATTTTTATAAACAGAACATCACAAGCGGGATTGTAGTCCTTGACCTCTTGAGTAAAAATAAAAGTATAAATATTACCTATAAAATAATAGTTATAATATATACATATATAATTTCCATCTTTTAGTGTTATTGTTAGTAATGTTAGCTTATTTTTTAGAATTTTCTGTTGTAATTGTATTTTATATGGTAGTATTTTCATGTGAACAGAAAGCTAATTTGTCTACAGTATTTATAACTTCTCTGGCATGCAACTAATGTTATTATTATTATTAGCATTGTATTTATTTGTGTAACACTAGTCATTAGTTGTTTGAGATGTTTGTTTGTTTGTTTGTTTTGCGTTCGCTCCATTGTAACCATCACGGATATCCGTGCGATTTCCGCCGGGAGCGTGATTACGTTGTGCCACCGTTATGCGCCTTGTAGGCCTAGCACATCCGATTTCGGCGTGAGTTATTTGAGATAATAATTGATTAGTTAATATTTGATGCATGTGCACCGTTTTGATCAACGAAAGTCCATCAATATATAAAAGAGGTATCTACAAAAGGATTGTGTACCTTTTCTCGATATTTATAATGAACTATATGGGCGTACTAAATGTTTACATTCCTCTTCTTCTGTGTTCGTTCTCAAACACCAGCGGATTAGCAGGATGCAGTACTGACAATATAATGCATAGTGTCATTATTTTACAGTTTTGCTGCAATAGTTGAGCTTTCCAGCAGAACACGTTTTCCGTCTTCAGCATGTATAATTGAATATATTTATTACTGTCAATAGTGCATCTTTCCGTTAAGGAGTTGCAGATAGAAATTGTATAGATGTGTGATAAAGGCCGCATACACTTGTTGTCGCCACGTCATATATAGGGTGAATTTTTTTTTTTTTAAATTTACCTTACTACAGAAAAAACCCAGCACTTACCCGGGGATCGAACTCTGGACCTCACGAGTTTGAGACCAACGTCCTAACCTCTCGGTCATGCGCCACTTGACAGATGAATATATTAAAGCAATAATAGAACTAAAGTTGGCAGTTAATGTAAAGGGAAGCTCTGAAATTTACATCAAACACTTTAAGTCACTGCTTTAAATGAATGTGAAAGGAATCTAAGAGACATGCACCAAACACTCTAAGTGAATGTAAAAGGAAACTCTTAGACATGCACCAAACACTCTAAGTGAATGTAAAAGGAAACTCTTAGACATGCACCAAACACTCTAAGTGAATGTGAAAGGAAGCTCTGAGACATGCACCAAACACTCTAAGTGAATGTGAAAGGAATCTAAGAGACATGCACCAAACACTCTAAGTGAATGTAAAAGGAAACTCTTAGACATGCACCAAACACCCTAAGTGAATGTGAAAGGAAGCTCTGAGACATGCACCAAACACTCTAAGTGAATGTCAGAGGAATCTAAGAGACATGCACCAAACACTCTAAGTGAATGTGAAAGGAAGCTCTGAGACATGCACCAAACACTCTAAGTGAATGTGAAAGGAAGCTCTGAGACATGCACCAAACACTCTAAGTGAATGTGAAAGGATGCTCTGAGACATGCTCCAAACACTTTAAGTGAATGTGAAAGGAAGCTCTGAGACATGCACCAAACACTCTAAGTGAATGTGAAAGGATGCTCTGAGACATGCACCAAACACTCTAAGTGAATGTGAAAGGATGCTCTGAGACATGCACCAAACACTCTAAGTGAATGTGAAAGGAAGCTCTGAGACATGCACCAAACACTCTAAGTGAATGTGAAAGGATGCTCTGAGACATGCTCCAAACACTTTAAGTGAATGTGAAAGGAAGCTCTGAGACATGCACCAAACACTCTAAGTGAATGTGAAAGGAAGCTCTGAGACATGCACCAAACACTCTAAGTGAATGTAATGATAAATATCAGACAAAGGAAAATATTCTCATTCTCACAGATGCTATCTCAGCAACAGAGACCCTACGTAGCCAGACTAACAGTGACTTATGTCCACTGGAGGACTCAATTGAAAAGTTACCTGGTATTACAAGAGGTGCACCATCTATTTGATACTAGCATATTACATCATCCATAGAAATGAAGCCGCAGACTAACTGATCAATAAAGGTGGTGCATTGCAGCATCCTCAGAATCCAAGGATACACTATTCACAGCAGGTGGTGCATTAAAAAAAGTGTGACCAAATAACGACGTGACTAAGTATGCTGCAATCAAAACAATGATAGGCAGTTGTTAGGCAGTCATAAAGTAGGTGATGTCACGCTAATACTGTCTCAAAAAGCATGACGGTCCTGTCAACCATAACATAGACATGCCAACAACGATCACATGAAATGGGGACTGTGATTCATGCCAAATGATTTCATTCGTTAAAGGTAATCTTGTAAAAAATGTCAATACGATATCAATGTTTCAACCTCTATCCTTATACGGGAAGTTGTTAACTACCAATTTCTTATTCTGGTTTTGTGTGTTCATGTGTGCCGCTTGTTGTGTGTTCGTGTGTATTGTAGACAGTATTCATGGGACTGTCGGTAACTTCATTAAGTAAGGGGGATTTGAAAAACTTTGGCAGTTGTTGACAGGGGGGAGGAGGATAAAATAGTTGACGATTAGCTGTCAACAAAAGTGACAAATGAAAACACGAAACAATGTCAAGTAACGTCACTTTTTAAAGATAAAACCGATGAGTTTACATTATTATAGGCAGTCACATCGATGGGAAATTAGCGAAGGACCTTTTTCGTAGGCAATCAAAATGAAGGACAATTTGTCATATCAGTCGCCACGACGTGTAAGGTACATATTTTTAATTATACCTAAAAAAAGACAACACTCCAATCCCAATCTGTGTTTTAAAACTGGAGACCTCATGGTTATGAGACACTGTCTAGCCATTCGGTCATCGACTCAACATCAATAAAATGATGACATAAAAATGATAGGACACTGCTAAATGTTTTAATGCATTGGTTTTTGTCATGTCGTTCGCGGCTTCATTCTCAATTACTATGAAATGTGTGTGTGCAATAAACGGTTTCTTCTTTTTTTATGCGATCAATTATTATGTTCCTTCAACTCAACATTCACCTCTCGTTTGTGAACGTCAATGGTGACATTCTTGTTCGTCGTTTTCTGTTGTATATGTAGTTTTGATAAAGGCCTTTTGGTAGAAATGTCGGTTTATGTATGCTATTATGTGTGTATCTAGTGAATAGCACAACTTCATTACCATGCTCGAAGCTTTGCTGTTAGATTTTAGTTGTGCACTGTGAATACATATTATGCGATGAATTGTTCAACATCCAGTCCAATATTAATCATCTATAGAGCGGTTCGTTTTAAGATCATCTTGGGTTCCAAGGTTAATGCGGCATCAGGGAATGGGGGCACAGACAATAACGATTGAAAGCTTGATTTTGACTGCATAATCATTATCATGTGTGCTCCGTTTGTCTAGGATCGTGTAGCCTATTGTTGATACGCCTGAATGATGCATACAATCATTTCGAAAACATATCACTCAATGTTATGTTGCCGTAATAACAAAAACAAACACCGGCACAAATGACACGGGATTGCAAAATGTACACGGCACAATGAATTGACAATCTCGGCACCAAGAGCATCTCTACAAACCAAATTATCAGGAACATATAACAACCTAAAATAAACCGTTTTATTCATAGCGGATATCGAATTAGATGTATAATAATTGATAGAAAAAGAAAAAAAGACGAGGAAAAAAGGAAGTCAAAAAGGAATTATGAGACAAAAATAGCAGAGGAGAAACATGATACGTTGAACGGGCAAAGCGTCAGATAATAAAGTACCTACATCGGATAAATACAGACAACTAAATATACCAATACAACGTTGACTTGATTTATTAATCCGACCACATGAAGGCACAATTAACTTGGCATGCAAGAATTCCTGTTATTGACTTGTCAAACATGGAAAAGTAGATTCATTAACCGAGTCAACGACGATTTGTACCTAAGTCCATTAATTTCAAATCATAAGCGATTTCTAGTGCCAAGATAGAGCGAGCCTGATGTCATAAAATCTATTCCAAATAAAGTACAAATAAATCAATGAAATAGTTTATTTTCTGATATTCTTCACATGTTTAACTCATTCACTCCGTTGTGTCCCGCAGTTCGTATGAAAGGAATACCGCCGAATACGGATGTGTCGGATCATTGGCGCAAATTAAATGGCGGCACAACGCATTTCCATTTTCTAGACTATATCCTGCTGGAAATCAAGTAGGACCATGATTCTGCAACAAGAGAGATCTAGCAGGAGTTTGAGAATACACACTGAAGAAGGAAGAAGAACATAGGAATATCATGACTCAAGATCAGTGGGAAAATAATAAACAACCTGATAGATGCAAATGACACAATCATTTTAGCTGAAGATGAACAGGAACCACACCGACAAATATATTCAATCGATAAATTAAGTAAAGAATATGGATTAGATTTAAACATTAAAAAAAGGAAGAAAAAAACCATGAGTCAGCAAAGTTATAGAAGAACATGTCCTAAACATAAAAATATATGGAGCGAAACTACGATCAATATCTCGGAAACATAATCAAAAATTATGGTAGAAGTGAAATAGAAGATAGAAAATAGGAATGACTGTAATTACTTTCAATTACATATAGAAAATATTAACATCTAAACAACTTACAAAAAAGCTAAACATGAGAATTATAAAATGCTATATCTATTCTATATTAATGTATGACTCAGATTCTCTTGATTAGAAACTGATCTCACATCACGTGGGGCATTCCCATAAGTGCTCCACCCTCTGTTCCAGCAGCCATTCGAATCGATGGTTTTTCGAGTCTACTGCTGCCGAAACAGACGTCGACATCAGGGCACAATTCTGACCCTTGCGACAGGTTTCTTTGTTGTTCCGCCCTCCCACGCCGTGTCCGTAACTAGTTCAAGCACAACGTCAGCCTGTCGGAACAACATGGTAACTGTTATCGAAGGTTACGACTACATGATGTGTATGTATCAGAAACATGGACAATAAACAAACAACTAGAGACATAACTGGTGCCTTTAAGATGTGGATATACAGAAGAATATGGAGAACATCACGGAAAGAGAAGACAACGAACAAAGAGGTTCTAACAACACTTAGATATGTGATGAGAAATTATAGAGGATCTAGGATAACACTTGCACAACAGTAGATATGTATTATGAGTGATTGTCTCGAACCGTATAGTTTGTATTATGAGTGATTGTCTCGAACCGTATAGTTTATATTATGAGTGATTGTCTCGAACCGTATAGTTTATATTATGAGTGATTGTCTCGAACCGTATAGTTTATATTATGAGTGATTGTCTCGAACCGTATAGTTTGTATTATGAGTGATTGTTTCGAACCGTATAGTTTATATTATGAGTGATTGTCTCAGACTGTGTAATTTGTATTATGAATTATGGTCTCGGACAGTGTAGTTGCATTATGAGTGCCGAGTTTGTATTATGCGTGCCGAATTTATATGATGAGTGCCGAGATTATATTATGGGTGCCATGTTTGTATTATGGTAACCCATAGCAACCCTGCTCTTGAGTATGGTCACTGTGATGCATGAAGCAGCCAGCTGTACATGTATATTACATCACCAATGCCAGGCGGGGGAAGGGGGGTATCGCTCTAATTATGATGAGTTAACATGTTTGTCTGATTCTAGGCTCTCCCATGGAATTGTCACGTCTTGAACGGGATTGATTTTAACCACGCACCATATGTCACCTGTTCTCAGCAGGGGAAACACTACACGCTGACAGGAGCATTGCCGTGATACGTACTCATCTGGTTCCCAGCGCAATGTGCAATGCTCGCTTTTGTGAATATTTCATCATAAAGGAAGAGTAACTGTCCAGAATAAATTATGTAGATTTTCAACAAGAAAAATAGAGTTTACATTTTGAGTGCCCAGTTTGTATTATGAGTACCCAGTTTGTACTATGAGTAATTGGTGGTTGATGTACAAATGGTTAACGCCATTTGTGGAGAGATGTCTCTTTCAACCGGTGAAGCAAACCCCATTATGGTTGTATCTTGGCGTATAACAATAAATAAATGAGAGGTCGAAGATATTTCATATCACATGATCTGAAAATAAATATTATGAAAATTTTGAATTGTGTCAAGTAAGAATACATACAATACTCATGATGGCATTTGCGAACAGTGAAAAATTTCTTAATTGACAAAATAAGTCGAGATACTTTTGATTAACAGTGAGAATTATGTCAAAGGAGAGTAGATGCAATACGTCGATATGTCATTAGTGAACAGGGAGATGTTTGCTGTGGGATAGTGGACGGACACGTGTCGCTTTGTCATTTGTGAACAGGGAGATGTGTGTTAATGGAGAGTAGATACTACAAGTCGAGAGATAATTTGTAAACAATGAAATATGACAAGATATATTACCCATAATAAGTTGACATGTCATTGGTGAACAGTAAAAATTATATCAATGGAGAGTAGGTACAATAAGTCCTGTTGTTGGCTAATGTTGAAATTATATCAATGGAGAGTAGGTACAATATGTTCTGTTGTTGGCGAATGTTGAAATTATATCAATGGAGAGTAGGTACAATAGGTCCTGTTGTTGGCGAATTTTGAAATTACATCAATGGAAAGTAGGTACAATAAGTTCTGTTGTTGGAGAATGTTGAAATTATATCAGGGGAGAGTAGGTACAATAAGTTCTGTTGTTGGCGAATGTTGAAATTATATCAATGGAGAGTAGGTACAATAGGTCCTGTTGTTGGCGAATTTTGAAATTACATCAATGGAGAGTAGGTACAATAAGTTCTGTTGTTGGCGAATGTTGAAATTATATCAGGGGAGAGTAGGTACAATAAGTTCTGTTGTTGGCGAATGTTGAAATTACATCAATGGAGAGTAGGTACAATAAGTTCTGTTGTTGACGAATGTTGAAATTATATCAATGGAGAGTAGGTACAAAAATTTATGTTGTTGGCGAATGTTAAAATTATATCAATGGAGAGTGGGTACAATATGTCCTGTTGTTGGCGAATGTTAAAATAATATCACTGGAGAGTAGACACAAGAAATCAAGATATTATTTATGAACAGTGAGATTATTTTTTTCAAATAAATGTACACAATAAGTCGTGTTGCTAGTTGTGGACAATGAGGTTTTCGTCGAGAAAATTAACAGAATAAGTAGAAATGTCATTGGCGAATATTGAGATGTGTATCACACGAGTGCTGACACTCACAATAGTCGAAATGTCATTGATGAATATTTATAATTACATCAAAGGGACTGTTGATACAATAAATACATATGGCCTTATGTAATATTTATAATTGTATCAAGGGAGAGTTGACACACTGAGCGGCAATATCATTAGTAAACAGAATTGTGTCACGGGAGTTGATACAATAGGCCGTGACGACAGTGGTGAACCTTGATAATAGGATCAATAAATAGTTGACACAATACATTGTGATATTAATGTGATTTACAAAACTTCAGCGCTTCTTGTTTTCACATTTATTCCAATGACACTAATTTTTTTTAATCTGTGGCCTATTCCATCATCGATAGACTTCAGAAGACTAACAAACACCATATTAAAAAAGATACACATGTTAGGCATGTATACGGGTGTCTACAGCTATGTCGATAGCGACACAGCCAGCGGAAAAAAGGTCAAAGCTGCAACACATAGGTTAGCTTTGAGTATGATCACCATCTTGTAAGTAGGAGATTCAGTTCTCTCGTAGCGTTGCCCTACTGTACTATAGTGCGTTCATTAATTGTTGAACACCGATATTGTCTATTATCTCCGTAATTACTGAGTGTATGGGTTTTATATGTTCCATGAGAGGTTAGTTCATAACCACGTTTATGATTAAGTATTATCTAGAATGAACGGATTTATCGCAGCAGTCCCTACGAATATCTTTTTAAAGATAGCAATACTGTTTTATTATGTGGAAATGAAATTTTACAGTACTTTATGGTATAGGTGTATTGTTTATTTGTTGTTATATTGTTAAAATGATGTATTCGAATGTAATATTTTTATCTCTTCCTTAGTAGATGAGGACGTAGGGATCTAATTTTTACATGCAACAACATTATGGTAGGAAGAGTTGTCCATAACCAGACAGGAGGGTTTATCTAATGATGGAAGTACCATTTCCTCCATCAACTCTCTAAATATATGACCATTAATCTCAGCATGGTAATCTCGATTATTGGTTGATATTTCGAAATGAAAATTAGTTCACTATTCTCTACAAGACCATTGTGTCTGATACAGCATGTGCCATTATCAATCCTGAAACCTTTTTTACTCGGCACATATCTCCTAATAGCTCCATCTACAGATTGTGATTCCTTTACATTACTGTGGTGAGTGTTTATCCATGTGTCATCTATATATACAAAATAATAATTTTCTATACGCATCTCCCTATTTTGTCACAAATATTTACTTCTGAGTGCTACTAAATGAGGTTTCTCACAAATGACGCGTCTGCCACATGTATACTTGTGAAATGTGAAGGTCTTACAGTATTCCATAATTTAATGTTTTAAATATGAATGTAGCCCGCCCGTGTGTTGCCGGGGCCCGAAAGGGGTACAAATAATAGCAACACTGTTTAACTTCCACGCATGTCGTAAGAGGCGACTAAGGAGGTTATGGGATGGAGTTGGCTGTCCCATCTCATATAGGGTCAGTGACCCAATGCCATGCTGAAGTCGGATGTGTCAGACCGAAAGGCACATATATCGCAGCAATGATGTAAACAATTAAACAACGCATTTCGTTCGGACTACATCCTGCTAATCTGCAGGAGTTTGAGAACGAACGCAGAAGAAGAAGAAGAATGAATGTAACTCTTTTCGAGAGACGTTTTCAATTTCTTTAGTGGCAATGCTTCTTTGCAATCCAACAGTCTATGTATTTTTCTTCTAATAATTTTTTTTTATTGAAGTTATCTACAACATTTTCCTCCTCTCGTTTCTTTTGTTTTCGTAAAGTTACGGTTATAGTATGACTCCATCTAAAGTGGTGTGCAGTGCTCGTGCAACCCATGGCATGTTGTGCTTTTTTTTGAGGTTTTTTAAATACTGTGAAATAGAATACAGCTCGCCTTCTGTGAAAAATATTTGTACAATCTGATAGCTATACTTTTTAGTGTAATGTTTTAAATTTCAAAGACATTATTATAATATTGTCTTAAATGCTACTTTATGATACTTCATAAATAAATGAAGAAATAAACTTGTTATGTTAAAGAGAAAGTACAAAAGCATTATCAAAATGTAACTTCACATTTTGTAATGATACACGTCATTGTAGACAACCACAGAACTCATTTTGTTCAACTTAGCTTGGCTTATTCAATGATCTGTACGCCAAATACGAGGAGTATTGTCAACAATAACAACAATTGTGATACTTCATTATAGTTCACGTGTTTCCTACCTATATGAACTGACCGTGTACAACAGAGCAGAAAACATGGTAAGTTCTACGGTAAACCCGTCTACCTTTATGGATATCAGCAAACAAGTATTGCTGTCAGAAAAAAAACATTCGTAGAAACTGCTGCGATAAATCCTTTCAGTATAGATAATAATAAATAATAATCGTGGTTATGAACACTTAGTAATTACAGAAACAATATACAATAAGAGACAATAATAGACAATATCGATGTTCAATTATTGATGAACGTATAACGATATTGTTACTACCTCCAACGTTCAATAGGAGTGGTAAAACACTGCACTGAATCCTGATGAGAATCTAGTAGGGCCATCTGCTGCTATAAGAGAAAGAGAGAGAGAGAGAGAGATAGCACGAATTAGAGAGAGAGAGAGAGCGAGAGAGTATTAGAGAGATCGAGATCAGGTGGGATTTCGAGATGCAACGCTAGAAAGTTTTTATGTTGTCCTACATCGGTACAGTGGTTACATAAAATGTAAGTTTATTCTTATTATTATAATGTACACATTTATATCGTAGATTAAAGTATGTATTAAAGCACTTCTAATAATGTTCTTCCAGCAATTGTTAACATTGTTGTCACGCCGGCAAGAACTCTTGCCTGATTCCAGAAAGCGGACAGTGAAACGGGTAATTTTCCATCTTTTATCTCATTCACTATCCCCATTTATTTCCGTTGGCATAACATTTTGGTATGTTATTTTTTCCTTCTCTCAATGTTAGATTACAGCGAAGATTCAATTGAAATTCACTGAAATTCTCTTATATTTTCTCTTTATTTTCTCTTCTATCTCGTTTGTTCATGATATTGTGTGTATCATTCGTTCCAGAAGATAGTCTTTTTTATCAATCTCCTGAAATCCCTGCGGTCTCTGGCAAGTTATCCCACTTCCTCTAGCGACATGTGCATGCATTCCTGAATTATCTTGCAAATGTGATATCGTCGATTGAACTAATATTCACTATATATTACTCTATGTTGTTGTTTTTTTAAACAACAAACCGATTGGACTGTCTTAGTCATTTCTCTGTTCAAATTTTAAAGAGTTGCTGCCCTATAAAGACATATGGTTTTTCTATAGAACCTTGAAACTGTCAAGATGATGTATGATGTGTGTGCTGTTTTGAATCTATTTACATTTGTAAAAATAATTTATGTCAAACAGTGTGTAAATTACAAAAAAAAAATGCAGTTTTACAAGATGTATTTTTCGTAGTTAGTTTTACTTTAATTAGTTGTCTAAAAGTAAATATTCAGTATTGATACAATTTTAGTCTATTTTTGCATCAGTATTGGCAAAAAATAAATTACATTTTTAAAAAGAAATACACACGAGTAGAGAAATGAGGAAAATCCCACAAGAAACATTAATGTAAAACTTGCAATATTTGTTGTAACATATTATGCATACATGAATGTAAGGCACTTGGAATATTCAGTAAGCATGTTTTTGTCGAGGAGTACCTTACATGGTGTAGTAGAGACCGTCTATACTTGATCATTGTGAGCTCTGTCAACTGGACACATATTGAGTGATTAAAATAGCTGGTTCTGACTACATATAAATTATAACTTAATTTTTTTTAAAAAAGACTTACGGGACCGTAAATTGTATCAATAATTTTTGACTAGTATTTTATCTCTCCCCCCCCCCCTTCCCAAAACTTGTCAACAGCTGTCACGATTTCAGGAACTCCCCTACTTAATATATCACAAATGTTCCCGTCACTCTGAATACATTTTTGGCTAAAAAATAACCCAAAAAATACACTGTTTGTTACATATTTTAGAAAAAAAAATTATAATTTAGATGGCTCGTAAAAACATTTTGTTGTGTCAACTTTTGCCAATCATATCCGTCTCCCTTTCCCATTGTCAACTTTTGCCAGTCATCCCCGCCTCCCTTTCCCATTGTCAACATTTGCCAGTCATCCCCGCCTCCCTTTCCCATTGTCAACTTTTGCCAGTCATCCCCGCCTCCCTTTCCCATTGTCAACTTTTGCCAGTCATCCCCGCCTCCCTTTCCCATTGTCAACAAGTGTCAATTTTGTTCATAATAATTGTTGATGTAACTGGTGCAGAACCCTTGTGGTGTGGACTATCTCTTTGACATAGGGAAATCGTCCAATTTTATTAACCAGAACGTGTGAGATATGAGACAAAAGCGATATTTGCAAGGACGACGGAAAGAACGATCACTTTAGAATACCAAAAGTAATCCTAAGGACACCATAACAGAAATATTGTTAGTTTATGAAACGAGAGAAATTATTCTGAACCAGAAATTTACTAACGGTAAATCTTACTAATTTAGAAATGAAAGATCACCACCCGTTTTAAGATTAACTTATATAAATACTTGATGTGTAGACATGTGAAACTCCGAACGAGAAGAAGAACGTATATAAATCATTGCTTCTGTCAATATTAATATATGGCTGTGAGAGCTGGAATCTAACTGTGGGCATAGATAGAAGAATCCTGGTGATTGAAAGCAAAAGTGATAGATGTGTACTAGACATATCTTACCGAGAATGTAAGGACAATGTGTTTGTGCATGTACTAACGTGCCCATAAGAACCACTGCTAACAATCGTATAATTTCGTAATCTTCGGTGTTACGGGGGGCAAGGGATGAGACATACCTGGATGACAAGATATGTTCTTCAAGGTGGTGGAGGGTGAAATAAGACGAAGTGACAAGAAGAAGACATTGAAGGATAAAATAAAGGAATGGACAGGATGTGAAGTTTCCAAACTCATCAGGATGGTAGAGGATAGAGATGCGTGGAGATGTGTCTGCTTCACATGTCTCAGTGTGAACCCCCTACAACCGTGACGGGTTATAGATTTTAGTATTATATTAGTAATATTTACTAAATCGCTTAAATGTCTACCTTCTACGACCATCAACAATGATGGAAGTTATAAATCAGGTAATCATTAACAATATTTGACCTCCATCAAAGCTATTTGGTAGGTATGTAATTAATGAGTTACCTATCTTTTGGAAAGGCGCGCTATTTCAAACAGTGGACAACAACGTTTAATTAGGTTATATCAGGACCAACTACGAGTACTATAAAATATTAGAGGTAACAAAAACTCCAAGTTTTTTTAACTTAAACAAAAATATTGTTTTAAATGTTTAAATATTAAGGCATTATGGGTAAGTAGTTAATGAGTCTGCCTCTTATTCGGAGAGGGGTGCTCCTTTCAACCAGCAGACAACATAGCCAATTAGGTTATATCAGGAAACACTACCATAAAATATTACAGGTAACATAGACCCTAAAGTTATATATAATCGTTAAGGCATTATTTTGTTCCTGTTGATGTTCATACTCCCACCTGACCTGTCTTATAGTATGACGATGATCCTACTAGAATTACAGCAGGATATGGGTCAATTGTTCCACACATCCGATTTCGGCACTTTTGTGGTTTACCACTTCCAATGATTTGGAGAACAGCTAGTTACAGTATATATTATGATGCAACCATTCAAAGGCCAATTACTGACATCATTCATGAATTGGAACACGTTCAGTGTGTTTCTCTCCCTTTGTTTGTATTGAGTAAATAGAGAACATTAATAATATTCTGTAATCACAGAACTTAGAATATAACGAACAGAAATCGATGTATATCACCACCATCATCATAAAGTGCCGTATCCGCAACGAAGGTTATGTGCAATAGAACTCCAATATCCCCTGTCTCTTGTCTTGGTGGTGCACCATGTTAGACTGCAACCTGTCCATCTCGCTATGTTACTCTTCCTCTTGTATCTCTGCCTACCTTTTGCTCACCTCCCCTGGACTTTACCATCAAGTAAGATCTTCAACAAGATGTCATTTCTTTTAATATATGTAAAATATTTTATTTGATTGAAATGTATTTCCTTCAATAATCCTTTCTCATACGAAGTTTATTTAGAACCACTTTGTTGATTTCCTTCTCTTTCCATGATATTCTCCCTATTCTACTATTATCCACGTCTCAAAAGCATGAAGTTTATCTTCTAATTGTTTGTTTATTGTCAATGTTTCTGAGCCATTCATTAATTTAGAATAGATGTATCATTCTATAATTCTCATTTTTAACTTGTTTGGGATCTGTTTGGATGTCAATATCTTCGCCATATCATTGAAAGTAATTTTAGCATTACGATAGTCTTCACAGACCACATCTCTGGAAAATTATTATGTTTTACGGCGTGCCGACGAAATACATCAATATCATAAAAGCGTTATACTCCGATACGGCTTGTTGTGTAAGAACAGAAATTGGTTTCTCCAGCTGGTTCCCAGTAACAATGGGAGTAAAACAAGGATGTGATTGTCCCAAATACTGCTTTGCATCGCGATTGACTGGGTGTTGAGGAAATGCACAGACCAAAATCAGCTAGGAATCAAATGGGTAAACAACAAGACCCTGGAAGATCTAACTCTTCGCGTATGATATTGCTCTCCAGAGTTCAACACACCAAAATCTCCAAGAAAAAAACAGAAAGACTCACATTTTTTGCACAATAGATAGGCCTTCAAATAAACACACATAAAACGAAAATCATGAACTTTACCAGCCTGACAGAATCAATTAAACTAGATAATAATATACTAGACAACGTTTCAAATTTCGTATATTTGGGAAGCAAGATAACAGCAGACGGGGATATCAACTCAGAAATAAAGACTCGAATCACGCCTTCAACAAACTCTCAAACATCTGAAGATCGAATGTAAACACATCAAACTGCGACTATTCAATGCAAGTGTGATTCCATCATTGACATATGGATGTGAAAATTGGAAATATACCGCAATAATGTATAAGAAGTTAGTTGCCTTCGAGAATAGATGCCTCAAAAAATCACAAACTCTAATAGAAAAGACTTCACATCAAACGACATACAAAGAGAGGAGACAAAACAATAATATGTGATGACCATCATCAGAAAACGTCGCTGGACATACATCGGCCACATACTTAAAATGAGGGAAGACATGATTCCACGACAAGCCTTCATGTAGACACAAGACGGGAGAAGAAAACAGGGAAGACCAAAAACAACGTACAGAAGAACATTTATGAATGAATTACAATCAACAGGCATAAATGCACAAGACCTGCAATCCCTTGCAACTGACCGACGGGCATATGACATCCGCCCTATGTGCCAAACTTGGCAAAAGAGGAACTGACTGACTGGCTTTTAGCAATTCCTATTCTCCTTTTAACTTTTGTTTAACATCTGCAATAATTGTATACCAGCAGTGGGGAAAAAAACAAAACAACCTCGGCCCAAATCCGGCCATACATATATTGTTTTTTCTAGTCAAAGATTAATTTCAAAATGATATATACATTGCGAGCTCAGAGAACACTACGTGGGAAAATATGGAGGCAGAAAATATTCTTTTCATATTATTGATGACGTTCTGGAAAGAATATGTCACGTGATGATGATGGAATGAAAAAAGAGGTTTCACACTAGACTCTGATAGCCAACACAAACAATATGTAGATATTATGATTACATTGCGTATGTCTTAGCGGCATGGCACTTGTTGTTGATATTAAAGAGTTACCTGTTACAAAGAACGTTCACTCTCAAATACGGAAGTGTTACCTGAATACTGTATTATCCTTTATACCTCTATATATTATGTCCCTTGATAGTTTCAAGAGGGCGACGGAAACTTGTATACGGCGATGTTGAATTCAATTTAAACTTGTACTGAAAGTTGATACTCGTGGACCAAGAGCACATCTCACGAGCTTCAAAAATGGAACTGCCCATTTTAATTTTAGTTATCGCGAGTTTTTTTGGAAGAGGTGAGATTTGCACACACGTTTATAATACACGTAAATAAGTTTCAGGAAGTGGGAACACAGAATAACTCATCCGCCATTTTGTACATTTTACTTAACAAAACATTGTTAAGTAACTAATAGTTAGGCCCTATAGACCTTAAGTTATAAAATTCATGTGATTTTTTTTTAAGTTGCAGAACCGTACGCCCCGAGGTGCTAATTTAAAACGTAACTGTGTATGTCTTCAGTCGTAGAAATAGTGTAGTAAGTACTAAGTAGTAAATGATGTTAGTAATTGTTAGTTTGACTAGAAGACTTGTTTTTATTTATTTTAGGTACTTGGACAAAATTTTCAAAATAATACTACATCATTAAAAATACTATATTTAGATAGCCCTTGAAAATTGCAATTCAACGACACATGAACCAAGTCTGTACGTCAACCCTGAAAAAAGTTATGAATTTTGTTCGAATATATTTGACATCAACGTCCTTACTCAATGAATTGAAAGCTACCTCATGAATCGCATTGAATCATTTATTGATTCACAACACTAGTCATTGGTCAACATGAAAACCAACATAGAAAAAAAACAGAAGTATAAAATATTAAAATTAATGTCTCTAGGCAGAAGACCTAAATTAATGATGGCCCACAATAAATCAGTGCAACATAAAAATAACTGATCAATTATTGTTAACAAGTGCAGGAATTTAAATATAGATAGTCGATTAGTAACGGTGGAACATTTTTACAGCTGATGAAAGAATAGATAGAGAGCTTGAGACAAGAATTTTAGAAGTTATCTATGTAATTTAATTATGAACTTCATAATTTAATGTAAGTTACACCAGTTTTGATACACATCTCGGCCTATCCAGATTGAAACCAAAAGGAAAATCATAAATTCAATATTCATCCGAACATGTTTTCAATGTCAGACATTAAAAAAGAATGACACTTAGAAAAAGCAGAACAAAAGAGAAAGCTTACTAATATATGAAATGATTCTTACTGATGTATGAAATGAGATGTCAAAGAAAAGCAGCAAACAGAACAAGAAGATATGTGAGAAATGAGATTACAAGAACTGTTGGAAAAATATCAGTGGTAAAATATATTGAAAAGCAGAGATTGAAATGATTCTGCCACCTAATGAGAATGAACCCTTATTGGCCAGCAGCAGGAGCATACAACATGAAAATTGAAACAGCAATATACAGAAGAAGACCAAGAAGAAAGCAGATTGAAGGAATTGCCAACATTCTGACAAGGCACAGTATTACTGCATATCTAGCTACCAAATGTGCAATAGCCGTAATAAAACGATCATCAAGCAATAATTTCATGTCACAGTATAAGTAGAGAAAAGACAATAGATTTATCATAAATTTTATGTAGGTCCTAGTGCTGATCATTCCAAGTTTCCCATTGATCGCATGCATGATATGCAGATTTCGCGAGCTGGGATCTTCATCAAAATAAACGCTGAACGATTGTGATCAACAGTTACATTGATATGATTGTTTGTTGTTATCATATTATTCATAGCGTTGGGCATTTAGGCCCACCTGGATATGCCTAGCACTAGGTCTGTGTAACATTGATGTAAAGTTATAACTGTAGGCCTATGTAACAAAATGTAATGTTTTAGCTCTAGGCCTATGTAACATTGATGTAGAGTAAAATTATAACCCTAGATCTATATAATATTGATGATTCAAAATCACAATCCCTAATAATTTTACGTCAAGTATACATATTGACGACCACTATAACCCACTGATGGATTCTGAACTGGATGTTTCTCAATTTGGACATTTTCTTTTATCCACCATCCTCCTAGAACACAAAGTTTTGACAGGTTGTAAGTAAAATTTCTCTAGTTGCAATAATTTTAAATACTTAATTGCAACTAGATTAGGTCTACCATCTTCCTTTGACACATGAATTATCACCTTCAATGTTTTTATTATTCATCACAAGTGATTATGACATTTGCTTACATCCACTTTGTTAATCCAATAGCCTGTATATGGAAAATGGATGCGCTGGGCTAAACAGACACAATAACACAGTTCCGCTGTGAAACCAGCACAACGACTTTCACGCTACCCGCACTAATCACACACTTTTATGTTGGTTATCACAGACCTAACGCAGAAGAAGAAGAAATTCAGATTCATATACAGATATCCTTGATTGTCAGTGTGAACATGACTGCCGCACACATGTTCCAAAGCTCCTTAGATAAGTTGGACACGGATGATAACAAGATGGTGTTCAACATTTCTGTGTTGTTATAGACAGTACAGATATGGAGCTGCTGTAATCATCGCACAATCAACAGTCTATTTAGACTCTGAGTCTACATACACTGGAATGGCTGCTGGAACGGAAAGGTGAAGCTCTTATGGAAATGTCCCGCGTGCTTGCTATGAAGCTAGTTTCTGTCAAGAATGAAGCTGCTGCATTTTTCCTTTTTTTTTCACAAAGACTCTGCACCTTTTATTTTTTCCAGTAGAACACTACATAACATGTTTTTGTGGCGTATCTTCCAAGTATCATGGTTTATACCAAAAACTTTAGTGAAATATGGAAAAACATTTCCCTTCCACTTAATTTCCATGACTTGAAATGACTTCCACTGAAGATTTTAATTTTAGTAACGAACAGTTGCGATATAACCACGATGGGTAGTCAGTCAGTCGGTTCCTCGTTTACCAAGTTTGGCACATAGGGCTGATGTCATAGTTCTCCATGCCAGTCAGTTGCCAAGGAATGGAGGTCTGGTGCATTTATGCCTGTTGTTTTTTTTTTACGATGGGTAGTGGGTATTGTTATTATTATGTAGTCAAGGGAGATACAAATAATATTGTTTAACAGACTGTGAGATGAGTTCTGTATTATCATTCCCATTCATTCTCAAACTTCTACTGGATCTGTAGCAGGACATTGGTCCAAACAGATTTCCAGCATAATGTAGTTTAGAGAATGAAAATACATTGTGTCATAATTTGATTTGCAGCAATGGTATGTACATTCAACTTTAGTGGTGCTAAATATGTTCAGTGTTTGTTATCACTTCAACTGAACAGTGGATGTATGTAGCCATATCACTAGTAGGACAGTCATATGAGAGAATTGTTACAAACTACAGCTTGTTTTAATCAACCTCAAAACTACCCACATTCAAACGTGTTTAACCTTTTTACTATTATCTGCATCACTATTAACATATGCGCAGATACCCACAAATTTATGTGTGTTAAATGTTCTGTATATGTGTGTATGTGATTTATGTTTTACAGGACTAAGTCTGGAATGTTACGTTTGCCAAAACCAACCAAACAATAAGGACAAATGTGTGAAAACCACAGTGCAGTGCCGTGAGGAGCAGGACACCTGTATGACACAAATAGAATGGAGAGGTTTGTACAATCAATTTTGTGACTATCATAAGTAATGAAATAGTCATCAATGAAGAAATATGTTAGTTTGTTCCTTTCGTGCCGCAAGCGACACATAGGGCAGAGGTTTTGGTTCTCCATATGATGCGGTATGCTGCTTGCAGCTTTAGTTCCTGGATGGTCTTACAGCCTATTAATTCCCCTTCTTTAAGAATGGTGTTTTTAAGGGTTGTTTTAGGTCTTCCTCATTTTCTTTTACCCCTAGGTGACCACATAAGGGCTTGCTGGTTTATTCTGTTTACATCTAGTCGTAAAATGTGACCAAGGTATTTCCATCTTTGTTTTCTTATGATGTTTGAAACATACTCTTGGTGTGTTTTGTTTCTTAGATCACTATTTGTGACGAAGTTGCTCCATTTTATGTTTATCAGTTTGTGAAGACGTTTGTTTTCGAAGCTGTTTAGTTTGTTGTCTGTTGCTTGAGTTGATTTCCAGCTTTCACTACCATACGGTAATACGTTAGTAATATGAGACATTGTTAAAAGATGGGTGCCATTTAAAATATCAAGCAACAGTTTCTAGATTCATATTGATGAAAAAGATATTGTGTAGTTTACGCAGTTAGTTGAAAAATCAACCTCACTGCACGTCGTCGAACCATCAGTCCATAAGTGTGTGGATCACCTCCTCATGAGATCCTTCAGTGTGTAGTGACTGACCACACAATATTATGTGTTGGTTTACCAGTCTCCTCTGGTTACACGCATAATGCTTTTCTTTAGCCTCTTGACACAGCGTTCCTGTAGTCGTCTCAGGGTTGCAGATTCGTAAATATTTTTTACATCATTCACTTGTCCTATCTTTCTAAGCTGTGTCAATTGCTTGCCGGTCCCCATGATCATCTTGCCAGCAAGCTTGTTTGCAAGTTCATGTCCTCGGACTCCAGCATGTCCAAGCACAAATATGAACTTGAGTTTTATTTGAATGTTGCATATTAGGGTTATACAAGCATCTGTATGTTGCCGGGTCCCAAAAATATAGCAAAGAATAGTGACACTATTACCTTTCATGCATGTCATAACAGGTGGCTAAGGAGGTTTTGGAGTTGGCTGTCCCATCCCATACAGGATGAAGGGAAACAAAAGTGATGTTGAAGTCGGATGTCTCAGGCCAAAAGACACATATCACACTCAAGCTGTAAACCATGATACATCCTGTTCTCCAGACTACATCCTGCCACTCTACAGGAGTTTGAGAATGAATACATGGGAAGAACTATACATTAATGAAAAAGATAATGCCATAGAATAATTATATATTAAAACTAGGAGTATAAATTTTGATCTATAGCACACAATTGCTTTATAATTGAGAATATGGATTTTTAGAGAAATCTATAAATGTAACCATTAACTTTGACACTTATTATCTCAGGTTATTCCAATCAACAGAATAAAATGTATCCATACAGAATATAGATACAGAGAAACACTATTCCTGCACATGTATTCCATATTCCATAACATTCAGGGTAGATGGAGGAGAGGAGGACAGCAAATCCTGGATTTATAACATCAAGGAATATAAGTGTGGCGCATGGCCGAGAGGTTAGAACTCTAGTCTCACACGAGTGAGGTCTAGAGTGAGTTCGATCCCTGGTAAGGACTGGGTTTTTTTCTATCGGAGGGTAAATTTAAAAATTCAACCTGTACATGACGTGGCAACAGAAAGAGGTTGCGGCCTTTATCACACAGCTATTCAATCCCCTCCCTGCAACGCCTGTACTGGTAAAATGCAGTATTGACAGTTTTTTTTTAGAAAGGAATATTCTGAGCGTGATTTTCCTACACTCCTCAGAATGCTGTGGATTGAGTTGTTTGGAGAGCTTTTTCTGCTGATGTATCCAGTGTTGCACTCTTACGACCCTGACGGGTTATGAGTCTTATTCCATATTCCACAAGATTATTTACATTAGCTATGTATTTACAGCTAATTGAGAAATAGCTGGTCATGACCAACTTAAAGGAGCTGTTAATAGTAAAGTCCATCGATGTTTGATTTACAATATGTATTTTCCATCTTTTGTGCCAGTCAAACACGTTTCACCATTATTAGTGTTGTCTGTTGTGTCAATCAAACAAGTTTCACAGTTTTTAGTATTATTTACATTACACTCTTAATGTATCACGAATACGACCTCAGATTCAAGCATTTACACTAGTACAGCAAACCTATAAGATAAACTCGTATTTGACACCATTTTCTTTAGTGAGTTCATTCTGTGTGCTGCAGCTGGCTATTCTATACTGTATAATCAAAGTGACCCAGAAGCCATGCTGAAGTTGGATGTGTCAGGCCGAAAGGGACAAATATCGGAAATTAGCTGTAAACCATGCCACTGCATTCTGTTCTCTGGACTAATCCTGTTGATATGCAGGAGTTTGAGAACTGATGCAGAAGGAGAAGAGTATGTCAATTATAAATGTAAAGACAAATGCATTGTTGTAGAACAAATCTAACATAGACCAACTCTTACATACATTAGTACGTGTTGTGGCATGGAATAAGTGAAAGAAGTAAACAAATTTGATAGATTCCATAATGTTGTATAGTTAACTTTGAGCTTAAGGATAAACATGTGGGGCATTGTTGATGCTTAAGGATAAACATGTGGAGCATTGTTGATGCTTAAGGATAAACATGTGGGGCATTGTTGATGCTTAAGGATAAACATGTGGAGCATTGTTGATGCTTAAGGATAAACATGTGGGGCATTGTTGATGCTTAAGGATAAACATGTGGAGAATTGTTGATGCTTAAGGATAAACATGTGGGGCATTGTTGATGCTTAAGGATAAACATGTGGAGCATTGTTGATGCTTAAGGATAAACATGTGGAGCATTGTTGATGCTTAAGGATAAACATGTGGAGCATTGTTGATCTATATATTCATGGATCATTGTATAACACTTCCGTTGAAATAGAAGAGTTAGCTAATGATGTACGCAGTATCAAGCTTAATTTTTACACACTTCCGAGAGGCTATGTAAAGCCACTTTAGGAGGTTTAGTGTGAGCACTTGAAAGCTATTTCCAGTAATGTCAGGCTAAAATTGAAAACACAGGATTATTATGTTTTATAAATCACTAAACACACAGGTAAACACACATAAATGGATTTATGTATGCATTTCTGTTCTTCTGTATTCAGAATTCTTTTAGTCTTGTTAGATTTTTAGGCCAGCCACCAGGATGAAGCTCACCATCTTTTCCAGGCTAGACTTGCTGCTACAAAGTTGTTTTTTGTGTGCTTCATTTCAGTCCAGTGTGGCCATGTCTTGCCTCACAGGTTTGTCAAGTGTCACCATGTCTTGCCTTGCAGTTCAGTCCAGTGTGGCCATGTCTTGCCTCACGGTTCAGTCCAGTGTGGCCATGTCTTGCCTTACATTTCAGTCCAGTGTTGCAATGTCTTGCCTCACAGTTCAGTCCAGTGTGGCCATGTCTTGCCTCACATTTCTGTGTGTTCCTGTATACTTCCAGTGATTCTCAAAATTTATTTCCAACTAAACAGGAGATGATGATAGTTTGTCATGTGACGTATTCTTTCCAGAACGTTGTCTTCCCAATGAACTCCTATTGAGCCCTTCTGTCTTGGGTGATGCTGTTTGCATTTTCCAATGACGTATTCATGTTATCTTTAATGTCGTCAGTGCATCGTCTTCTTGGTCTGCCTTTCCACCTCCACCCAGGTGCTCTGACCTTCATTATTTGTCTTTCTAAACAGTTGCGTCTCTTTATATGATCAAACAGATGATAGTTTGCTTGACTATTATTATTGTTTTAATATTTTTTGTATTCTTATAGCCCCTGACTTCTGGACACCCAGGAGTGAAAAAATACACTATGTTCATAAGAGCTGCAATTCATCCTCCTATTGTGCTGCTCAGCAAAGAAATGTAGGACTGAAGTGTATGAGGGACTGGTACAGAGACTGGGATTGTTACGAGTGTTGTCAGGGTGATCGGTGCAACTTTTATGTTACAGTAAGTAGTCGTGTCATAAGTTATTATATATATTACCTATGTGACATGTCCTTTGCAGAACGTCATCCTCCATGTCACTCTGTAAGCCTCTTGGTTCTGTGCAAGCTGTCATCCTCTTCCAGTGTCATGTTAGAAGGTCTTTGATATTCCATAACCATATTTATTATCCCATTCAAAGTAGACATGACTCAGGTATTAGATATACAAACTTGAACATGCACTCCTGGGTATGGAAGAAAGCTTTGAATGCAGCTTGCCATTTCACACAGGACAATCATTGAATAAATGTCAGGGAGCGCATTGTTCAAATGTCTGACTGAAGCAGTGTTCAGACTCTGATCTGGACACTGCGGGTAATGTATAGAGAGCACTAGTCTCTAACGATATTGCAAACCTATCCCAACATGGCTCACACAGAGAGAATACGTTTCAGTACCCAAGGGCTCCTGGCTATGGATTGGAATGCCATCTCAAATAGACAAGGCGAGTGTTAGAAAAATGCACATGTCAAATCTCAGACCACCAACGTATTTGGCAAAGCAGCACCTTATCTTGGAAGGTGTATCAACCCTGAGTCTAATTCGACTGTCGCCATTACTCAACACGGCTTATATGGAGGAAATTAGGCCTGGGACCTAGGAACACAAAGGGTGGTAATGGAATGGTCTTCCTACACGAGGAACAGCTCACTAGCTGCAAAGCGACTTATTGGTTGGTTACTTGCTAATCCAGCTGTCCATGGGCTCATGCCAACCCAATACCATTAAAATGGCATTATATTGCTGGGAAGTCTGGATTTTTGGCCCACCCTATGCCAGAGCCAGATAATAACTATCCCACCTTCAGGAAGGTAGGTTTCAATCTATGCACTGCAGCCAAGGTATGGTTCACTGTCCCCATTCCCCGCCACCAAATGACTACTGGTTATGCTGAACTTCTCTATTGCTTCACGCGTGCAACCAAATTTTCAAGTCAAAAGGATTGTCACATCCTGAGTCACTGGGTCTCAGCCATAGAAAAAAACAGTGATGTCAGTTTCCTCCTCCTCAGTGTTGTGTAGTACATCTCTGGCTCCCAACCACAGAGGGTGCACACATATATAAAAATAACAAAGCATAAAACACATTGCAACAACAAAATAAAAGCATGAGAAGCATAATTTTATAGATGATATACCATGAAGCTTCTATAAGAAGAAAACCTCAATATGATGGCATGTCACCTAAGGTTTTCTGTTGCATGGAAGGTTTGTCTAGTTGGCTATTGGGGAGACCCACAGACACAACCATATGCGTAAGCATATCATCAGAGGATAACCAAACAATGCGTGACCTAAATAAACTGTCAGCTCATCTCGTAACATGTAACCCCTGGTGCAATAGGCATTGCACCAAGCTAAAACATGAAGTCTCCTGGGTGTGACAGAAAGCTCAGAAACCTCTCCATTGCACATAGGAAGTAAGTGCTAATCGTTCATAATTCCTGGAGTTCTCAAACAATCAGACAAAACAAATAATCCCATATTTATTGTAAATTTTGTCTGTCTCTTGTTCTATTTCCTGGAATCTTGCCCAACAGATAAATAATTCTAAACCATCAGTTATTATCCTGATCATAAATAATGAAACAAATGCTAGTGCATGTATGTGTTGCACAGAATCCAAAAAAGGGAGCCAAGAGAAAAGGGAGGAACACTGTTACCTGCATGCACATTGTAAGAGGTGGTGGCAAGTGAGGTTTTGGGGATGGAGTTAACTGTCCCATTCTATAGAGGGTCAAAGTGAATCTGGAAAGTACAGATGTTGCAGTCAAGCTGTAAACTATGACTCAACACATTTTGTTTATTTTGTTGTCTTGACTACGTTCTGCACATCTGCAGGAGTTTGAGGATGACCACATACAAAAAAATGCTTGGTTTTTCATTACTCAAATTGTGAAAGTAATATAGTTTTAAGACTATAAATTTGTGTATGAAAATCTTTTCTAG
Source organism: Meghimatium bilineatum (assembly GCA_034231615.1). Taxonomy (NCBI): domain Eukaryota; kingdom Metazoa; phylum Mollusca; class Gastropoda; order Stylommatophora; family Philomycidae; genus Meghimatium; species Meghimatium bilineatum. Next base: position 52,290,038 of record CM067305.1, read on the forward strand.
AAAATATGAAAAGTAACCATTGACAGAAGTCAGGTTCAATTTCTCATTTAAAAAAAATATTTCCTATGATTTATAAAGTGGTATCATGGCTGAATTGCTAATACCAGAACCATGAGGTCTCTGGTTGAAACCATGGTTGGGACTAGATTCTTATCATTCATAGGTATAAATAAAAAATCCTTTCTGTGAATGTTTGTGGTGACTGCTATTACAAAATAGTCATTAACAGGAAAGCATGCAGTCAGTAATTGAAAGTTTTTTCAGTTTTGTTTAAAAAATAATGATCATTTTTTTTTCAAATCCTCAGCTTGGTGTCTCAGGACTGCTTCCAAGTCTTACTATATTGATGGTGTCCATGGCCGTAGTTTTGACGTCATGGCAGAGATGAATTTCCTAATATTCTTCTGCATCTTTTATTCATTACCTGGATATATGACCATTCCTATGTGCCTTTAGTGATGGTATATTTTTGTTTACTTTTCTTGTGACATGTTTAGAGCATATTTTGCTAATAATTTCATAGTTTAACAAAATAATGTCATAACTTGGAAATGTTGAGATGTATATATAAGATTTATATGTTCTTAATATACATTTTAAGAACAGTAGATGCAATATGAAATTAAAGTTTTGTTTCACTGAAATTTTTTGATCACATTCTTATAGCAGGCAGTACTTGATGTTCCCAATAGATGGCTGTCATTTTGGTCTAATGTGAGGTGGAAAACTGATGGGCTGAAATAAGTTATTTATATGTGGGTGGTATTGAGCCAAAAATATTTTTTAATATTTATTTTCTTATCTCTGGGTGAGATTATACAGTATTTTTAGATCAGTCTGGCAGTCCAGGAAGAAATGGCTTGACAAGCCAACTTTGGCCCAAGGGCTGCATCTTGCCCATCGTTGTTCTACACTAACAAAACTAGCAAATTTTCTTGGTCAAATGATTAAATAGCTAAACTCTATTAGGTTTCCTTAATCATACAAAATCTAGCATTTGTTAAATATGTAAAACGTTCAGAATAATTACATATTATAAAATAATATTTACATTTTTATTACCGTCTTCAACCTGACATTAAAGTCAGTTCTATTTAGTAGAAAATGTTTTAAAGTATTTACTTCCAGTCACTTGATTTAGGTCAAATGGGAAAGAGCCCATTGACTGTTGGGTCAGCAACAAACCAACCAACAATTCACTTCATTTGTTTGCTAGATTTCTCACAGCCAAGATGTTTTTTTACATTTTCAACATCTTACATTTACTGAGTTAACATTGAGTGGTGTGTCAGATCACTTGATTTACACATATATTTCTTAAATATGCATATCTTATCCTTGATAGTCTGCAAGCAGGGCAACAATTGTTATCTTTTCATTCAGTTTTAACCTTCAACTGATTTGGCACAGGGCACAACAAGTGAACGAAAGAAGAAGAAGGCACAGGGCACAACAAATCTGTATGTTGGTAAAGTTTCCATATGCTTAGCTCTTGTTGTCACTGGCACAAGCAATCCACAATTCCAGTTTTCAAACCATTTCACATTTTGTTAAAAATTGTAAACCATGACTCCTAGGTTGGCCAAATCTAAAGAAATTGATGCCAGTGCTGAGAAAATAAAAGGCTGTCAGAAATTACTGACTGCATCATTCCTAACAGTGTACTTAATGCTGAATTCCTGCATAAACCTAAACACCATGAACCACTTGTCTGTACATTCTGCCTTACACTAAAAAGTGTATACAAAATCATATGTGTACTGTTTGACAGAATTTAAACCTATTACAGATCACACATTTTTATGTAGGGATTACTTGTCCTTCTGTTTCATTAGTTTTTATTTTCTAACATCAATTATGGACTACTGTAAAGAATAAAGGCATATCGTTCAGCTTTCAACTCCCAATTTTAAAAATATCTTCAACAAACATTACCACTTTTTGAGTGCAGGATTTACGTATAAGCTACACAAGCTATAACTTAGGGCCCCCACTGTCCTGAGCAATTTTCATATATACTTAAATATATTGCAGTATCATTTGTCCCAATGCCACATGTATTGAAAGCTTAGGGCCTTATCAAGTCTAAATTCGGCCCTGCACTTTTTTTCTGTCATCAAATAATCCTTGTTCTTCATTCCATGTATTCTCTATCATCATTGATATTGGTTTTATTATTACATCACTTTTAAAATGATTCAAGTGTTGATGTCTTCATCTTTCCCTGAAAGTTACAGATCACTACCCGTCTTGTTCTTTGAGAGTGGAAAATGAAGTCTCTTTTCATCTCATAGAGTTTTACATCAGAAGCACAATGATAATTGTATGAAGAGATGCTTGTCATATATAAGTGTATCACAAAGGTCAGGCTTGTATTTTCAATATTACATGTTATACATTAATGGAAAAAAAAATGTATAGTAAACTGGAAATTTGGAATCAAACATGTAAATATAAATGGACATGCACTTATGTTTATCCTTTGCATGCTATGCACATGCTTACTTGTTTCTCCTTCTTACTGGCACATGCTTACTCATTCCTCCTTCTTACTGGCACATGCTTACTCGTTCCTCTTTCTTACTGGCACATGCTTACTCGTTCCTCCTTCTTCTGGCACATGCTTACTCGTTCCTCCTTCTTACTGGCACATGCTTACTCGTTCCTCCTTCTTACTGGCACATGCTTACTCGTTCCTCCTTCTTACTGGCACATGCTTACTCATTCCTCTTTCTTACTGGCACATGCTTACTCATTCCTCCTTACTGGCACATGCTTACTCATTCCTCCTTACTGGCACATGCTTACTCATTCCTCCTTACTGGCACATGCTTACTCATTCCTCCTTACTGGCACATGCTTACTCGTTCCTCCTTCTTTCTGGCACATGCTTACTCGTTCCTCCTTCTTTCTGGCACATGCTTACTCGTTCCTCCTTCTTTCTGGCACATGCTTACTCATTCCTCCTTACTGGCACATGCTTACTCATTCAATCTTCTTACGGCTACAGATAAGTTAACCCATTATTTTGTTTTCTAACCCTCTCATTTCTAAAAATAATTTCACTCTGAAATCTCCCAGTACCCATCAAACATCCATGCAATATAACTTTTCTTGTGTCAATAAAAAAAACCAGTTCTGTGGAAGCATTCTTTATTTTTTAAGAGCAAGTAAAAGAGTCAGTGATCTGCTAACATTTGGTGTTTAGCTGCTGCATTTTTAAAAGTTTAATTTAGTTCTATATAATTTCATTTTGCTGAGCGCCAGGTTTTCATGGAGGTATTTATACATGGAGTAAAGTAAAAGAAGGGGGATAGTCACAGTGGGCAGAATTGAGCACAACTGTGAACAATTACTGTGAAATATTGAAGTAGCCAAAGGTTTAATGAGAATCTGTTTATCCAGTGAGCCACGGAAACTATCAGCATTCATGTTTACGCTGGTGAAGATAAAAATCTGGTGTTCAACATTTAATGGATGATTTAGTCATCAATATGTAATTGTTTCTTCTTTTTTAATTCCCAAGTTTTCATTTATATTTGGATTTAATATGTACCTACAAAACATTGTTCCAAATGGACAATTTGTATATTCATGTCATGTAACGTGATTGTTTTTCTTCTAAATACACTTCATGACATTTCAACATTCCTACATTTATAGTTAACTGTATCAATGACCCTTCGTTAATCATTCCACTTTTACTACTACTAAATTTACAGAAGTATATTGTATATATATATATATAGATTTATGAATTTTCAGAAATGATTGCTTTTTATGCTATTGTTGTTAAAAGGATGTTGGTAGCTTATCCTATTTATGATATAATGATGAACAAAGCTTATTTTGTCTGGGGTGATTTTCTAGGCAATACATACATGAAGTAGGTTACCATTGCTTTCTGTGTGGTCAAGATGAATGACTGCCTGTGATGATGAAAATTCAACCTGATACATTGGTCATCCTAGAAGTGATCTATACCTCTTAACTACAGAGATGGATAGTTGTTAAAATGAGTTGACAATAATGCTACCATTTTATTGTTAACTCCTGTAATGTATTGTAATCTGTTTGTTGTTCCTGATCATGTTCTAATGACTTGCATGTTTGAAAGTTTTCTCTTTTAAAGTGTGAAAAATAAACTGAGAGTATATACTAACATGCTGTTGTGAATTGTTAGAAACTTCATAGTTCTAGACTATATCATTTGAGATTGTTTGTTTTGCATTCGCTCCATTGTAACCATCACGGATATCCGTGCGATTTCCGCTGGGAGCGTGATTACGTTGTGCCACCGTTATGCGCCTTGTAGGCCTAGCACATCCGATTTCGGCATGCCTTGACAATTCTGGATCATTTGAGATGATCATCTAAGACTATGATCTCTTTGAGATCTTGCTAACAACTGAGCATGACCAAATTATAGCTTGTTTAAACTGGAAAGTATGTCTGTTTCATTTTATTACCAAGCCAGCTTTCTAATCACCGGTTTTTTTTTTATAGCTCAGTAATAGTATGGTCCATGATTTCCTATATTTGATATGTAGACATGTTTCTTATCTTGTTAAAGTTGTTTATTTTATTTGTATAAATCTAGTTCACATCTCCTGAAGTCTAGTTCACATTTCTTCTGCTGAAGTTCAGTACATATCTCTTCTCTTGTGTTCACTTTCTGAACATTTCTCTCACTATTATTCAGTGTGCCTCAACACAATCAAATGTTCTGCTGGTCTATCAAAAGTGATGATGACCATCTATTTCATTCATTTTGTAGCATTCAATTTGAAATCTGTCTTTTTTGTCTATTTAAAGATGATTGATTAATCCGGTATTGACAGGAAAGGATCTTGGACATTGCGGGCAAAGGATTTTGGGGTTAGCTGGTATGTGATCTGCCTTTGTCTTTCTAACTAACATTTGGAGTTTAGCTTCTGCATTTTTTTAAAGTTTCATTTGGTTCTATATCATTTCATATTCCTGAGTGCCAGGTTGTCATGGAGAAATGTAGTGCTTATTTGCCAGCTTCATATCATATGCCCTTTTGGATCTCATAATAGAGTTGTTAATTTTTGTTAGTTGGTGACCTAACATAAGTACTGCATAACCTGTGTGACAAAGCTGTGATTATCATTAAGTTTGTCTATAATCTTACCTATGACCTGTCCTTCCATTTTGTAGTGATTTAGTTAATATGGCATCTTTGTTCTTTTCAGTTTGTAATAACTATCGACTGTGTTGGACCTGTTTATATTTAGTTCCTATAGTGATTGCATGTGTTGTAATTTTAATCATACTCAGTGATTATTTTGTTCAGTTACTCATGGTTCTTGATTAGAAACTGGCTTCACAGCACGTGGGGAATTCCCATAAGTGCTCCACCCTCCGTTCCAGCAGGCATCACAGTGTATGTTGACTCAAGAGTCCTGGTCAAGTATTGATTGCATGATCTTCGGGACTACAAAAATTTACTTTTCCTTCCCTCGCCTCTAGATAATCCCATTTCTAACATTCTCTGTATGTATACATTCTCTGCCTCATTGACATCATCTTCATCCTGAAATAAATTTATTACTGCCTTAACTTAGTATCTCATGGTTATTTGAACAATTCCAGCGAGAAACAATTTGTACTATTAACAAACAATAGAACATGTGTCATATCTGTCTGTATCCATCATTTCACGTCTTCATTATCTTTTATGCATGATCAGTTTGTGTGGCACATGTAATTTCATTAGTCCAGCTCACTTTGAAATTTTTTGTCAGATGTTTCAGAGACTTTGTAACGAGATCACTGCTCAAAGTTGGCATGTAGATTGTAGAATCTAATTGTAATGTTTGTCATATATATATATATAAACACAGACTATTTTTTACTCAAAGAATTATTACTAATTCTTACTCAAATGTTTACTGCTGGACTACTTGTACATGTATTCTGTCTGTGTAGAGAATAAAAGGTTAGGAATCATAATATTAATCAAAATATAATATGTATTGCAAGGAAATTTTTAATTGTAATAGAAATACATCTAATAAATAAGCTTAAATTATAAATACATGTACTAATTCAATGTTAAAAAACTATGGGCTTTGCTAGGAAACAATGAAAAAGGTGTTGGTTTTTCTCGTTCTAATTATTAGAACAGGATAATGAAATAATTTGTGCTGTGAGCAGATAGCTCGTGATAGCCCATAGACTTTCTGACAAAAACACTGTTCCATCTTAGTTGACTATCTGAATTAGCACATGGACTCATAAAAACATTTATTATCTCAAAGAAATGGGTTGTGTTTATGGATGCAAGTTTAGCCCCTGAAGGGAGGCACTCCAGTGCAGCAGTCACCCAGGATTGTCATGTCCAACCAGGGTGTAGAACAGACTTCAGGTCCAACTATTTTATCATTCTTATGTCCGATTTGTTGACCAATCAGTGATGGATGTCTAGCATTCCCCTCCACCTAAAAGTGCCAAAAAAATGACAAAGGTGCAATGTTACTGGCTCACATCTTTTTGTTATCCACTGGGATTACTTGATAGAAGACAAATAGAAAATGATTTTTTTCACAAATAATTTATAAAACATTTATGAAATTAATAAATTAGAACAGCAATAGTATATAATATATAGCCCATTTTCCCCCACTATTGGGATGTTGTCAGAATGTACTGTTAGACCCATATTTTTTGTGAGCAACAACAATCTGATGCTGATGTGGTCTATACTGCACTAGCACTTTTACTTCTCCAGATGTGTTGTGGTACCGGTATTCTGTGGTTGGGTCAATCAGTGACGTTTGTAATATAAAAAAATGTCCTGTCTCAACTGGGGTTCAAATCAAGCCTTCTTGACTGTAATAAATGTATTGCCAGTTGATAATGAACATAACGTTATTTCTTGTTTTATTATAAATCTTTTATTTGCATATCCTGTACATAAATTTATCACATTTATTATATTTTCAGCGTTTTGTTATCATATGTCTCTTATATTTTGTGTGTAAGATAGTTGATTATCTTGTATGTCTTTTCCATCTGAACTTGAAAAATTCACTTGAGAGTTTGTATGTAATCAACACTGAAAACATGGGTAGATCAGGTGGGAATTTGAGAGAGCCCTAAACAACTATAGTGATATTCACAAAACCCGCAAAGATAAAGTAAAAACATTTTGTTTGCAGAGGATGAAACTTGTTTTCTGTAGGTAACAGAGCAGTCAATCATGTCATATTAAGATTTGATATATTTAGTGAGTTTTTAAATGAGTTAGGGGCTGGAGGCAAGCAGATTTTTAAATATACTTTGTACACAAACTGCCTGTTTCTTCAAATACATGGTGATACAGAGCAACCATTATCTACCATGAGAAATACAGAAAGGCACAGTCAAAATACACAAAATGCATTCGGTTTTCTGAACCACATCCTGGTAGTCAGCAGGAGTTTGAGAATAAACACAGAAGAGAAACATGACCACCCTAATGATGACTTTAAGTAATAAGACAGGATTATTTTAGTATGGCATATGTATTTACTTTCTTAAAAATGAACTGAAATTATCCAGCTGTAATTTGTTGTTTAGTTATGTTCTATGACAATATTGGATGTTGCAAGATGCAAATGTTGCAACGTTTCTTTGGTGTAACAGCAGAACCAACATTTTTCACACTCCAATGACAGATATCCAAGGAAAATCACAGAAGTGGTGAACATGTTGATATATCAAAAATGTAGTAGAAACATAGATAATTTGTGAAATGTTAATAAAAATAATAGAATAACATCTACAGTGGAATCTATATTCTATATATAACAAATTGGCCTGGACTGGCACAATATGTAATGTCCAATATTTGCTACTTACAATAGAGAATACTTGGTACCTTAATTGGGGATTTTGAGAAGTGTTGTTAAACACGGAATATGTTATAAAAGTATGTGATATATGGATTTCACTGTAATAAGTATAAATAGGACAAGGTCTGTTCTATTTAACATAGAACAAGTTCCTTTTAATATTTAACATCGAACAAGTTCTTTTCCTTATCATATTAACAGATTTCTTTCTTTCAATGTATGTTTTGATTCATGATATATATATATATATATATATATATATATATATATATATATATATATATATATATATATATATATATATATATATATATATATATCAGGTGGCTGCATATTTTTTGTGTGTACTTGTTTGAAGAGTTGCTTGAATATTCTTATAGATGAAATTTGATTGGTTTGTTTGTCTAAGAGAAATGTGGTGTGCTGAGAGAATCAGTTTTCACATTCATAATAAAGTTAGTTTAACAGCCCATGTTCTATTTTTTTGTTGGTCATTTATTTTATTGTTCCATGCTGTTTTCTAATTATTGATGAACAATTGATTATTGGTTTTGATCCTATATCATTGTACTATGGGCAGATTTATATTTGCAATCTTCCTCAATGAATATATTATAAGACCAATGTGTATGTAATAAATAAAGTAGATATCTGTGCAGGTGCTCAGAAACCATTTCTTTCAATAGTGAAATGGCGAAAACTAGCATGTTTTGGACATGTATGCAGGCATGAGCCCTTGTCAAAAACAATACTGCAGGGAACTGTCGAAGGGGGAAGAAGCAGAGGAAGACAAATAAAAACATGGACAGACAACATCAAGGAATGGATAGGATAAACTTCTTGTCGATCTCCCACATTCGTTTTGAAGAACTCTCCAATTCTATTGTTTGTCAAGACAGCACTATTATCATTTCTTTAGTGTTTCAATAATGTCTATGATTGTGATGTCAAAATTAAATTGCCTCAGTATGTGCCACAGACCATTACATAGTCACATAAACGAATCTGAAGTACATGAGAATTATGTTCTTCTTCAGCGTTCATTCTCAAACTCCCGTTGGATCTCTCTTGTAGCAGGACCATGGTCCTATTAGATTTCCAGCAGGATGTAGTCCAGAGAATGGAAATGCGTTGTGTCGCCGTTTTATTTGCGCCAATGGCCCGACACATCCGTCTTCGGCGGAAGAATTATGTTCAATATCATATGATTGTACTAGAGTGTTTCTGTTCATTCTCAAAATCCTGACAGTTAGCAAGCTATAGTCAGGAGAATGGAATTTGTTATGTCACTGTTGAAATATTGGCTGCGATATATGTGGCGTTCGCTCTGATACATCGAGCTACTGCGTGTCCTTTGGATCACTTTAACCTCTTGGATGTTACATCTAAACCCCAAACCCTCCTTCAAGTCCCTTTCCGATATTCATGACAGGTCACAGTATCTTTTATTTCGCTATTGTAACCAGGCAGCAAACGGTGGTACTTAAGCGATTGTTGTGTCCAATTCTCTATTGTAACTAGGCAGCAAACTGGGGTACTTAAGCGATTGTTGTGTCCAATTCTCTATTGTAACCAGGCAGCAAATGGTAGTACTTAAGCAATTGTTGTGTCAAATTCTCTATTGTAACCAAGCAGCAAACTGGGGTACTTAAGAGATTGTTGTGTCCAATTCTCTTTTGTAACCAGGCAGCAAACTGGGGTACTTAAGCAATTGTCATGTCCAATTCTCAGTTTATATTTCTAAATATCTACCCATGACTAAATATAGATGGCATCAATAGAGACTTTTAACATACCGGTGGTCTCCCAGGTGTAGTACCTCTTCATGCTCAAGAGGACTCATGTTCGAATTCTGCTCACGAAACCATGTTTACAAAGTTGATTCTTTCGGAAATCACTTTAGATTACGTTCAGACTTCCGTTCCACGAATCGTACTCTCGGCAGGCAGCGTGCCTCTTCTTTGAGAAGGGCGTAGTACATACGGGGTAACTGGAGTAGTGAAGTAAAGTTAACCCATATCATTTAACTACAGTAGCGGTATGAGGTGTTAGCGATTTCATATTTCAGTGGCTCTGCTATATAAGGGCGGTAACCATTTCCTCCCCCTCGCAGTCTTTACGTCCCGGACTAATCCGGTTCCCAATTCGGACTGGGTCGACCGAAGTGCCGCTTCGGTCCTGAAAAACATTTCGGCCTCAACTAGGGAATGAACCACTATTGTGAAGCCTCTGCACTACGCGGTCAATCCTCAATACTTTTTTCAGATTATTCTGATTTATGGAAATTGTTGTGTCCTTAGCACTGTGCAATGGGTATTTTCTAGCTAGTCATCTTTTGGTGTTATGTGCTTATCTTGATAAAGGTCTTTTGGTAGAAACGCCGTTGATGTCCTGTGTATTATTGCACATGAGCATCCGACAGTGATAGTCAGTTAGTGTTAGTCGTCGTTCAGTAAGACTTCAATACCTGTATCCCACGTAAGTACTATTTTCATACAGTTTTACAGCAGTATTACCTTTTACTGGTTGCAGTATGTGAACAGACTTGCATTAGTTGTGCCTAAAGTTATATTTATATGTTATTGAGATGTTGGCCTGTATGGCGACCTGGAACTGGACTTTTGGTTCAGGGCGTAACGAATATCGCCAATGTTTTCCTTCCAGGCATGTCATAAGAGGTGACTAAAGAATATTGGTGAATAGGCTAAGCGCCTGCTACTGTAAAAAATCACTATTGTTGCAGGGACAATATATATGGTAGGAGGGGACTCTTACAACATGAGGGTTTACCGTAGTCGTTACCTTCGATAACAGTTACCATGTTGTTCTGACAGGCCGACGTTGTGCTTGAACTAGTTGTGGGTGGGCGGAACAACAAAGAAACCTGTCGCAGGGGCCAGAGTTGTGCCCTGATGTCGATGTCTGTTTCGGCAGCATTAGACTCGAAACACCATCGAGTCGGATGGCTGCTGGAACAGAGGGCGGAGCACTTATGGGAATGCCCCACGTGCTGTGAGGCCAGTTTCTAATCAAGAATCTTACAACATGAATATGACGTTCAACAATCGAAGCCATCAGGACTGTTCTGCTGGACCAATATGTTTATTCAGTACAATTATCCTAATTAAAAATCGGAACGTGAGAAAATGGACATCTAGGAACACATGGAGGACAGACACCATGAAGGATTTAACAGAAATGGAATGAGACTGAGAACATTAAAAAAAGGTTTAAAAGTCGTAGAAAATTGACTTCACTGTACTCGGTTTCCCATATGTATTCCGTCCCTCTCATCGAAGTGGCCGAGAGTACCACTCATAGCACGTAACTCCGTAGCTTCAAGTGATAATCCACAGGTATCTCCGAAAAAATCCACCTTATAAACAAGACTACACGATCCGGATTCGAACCCGTGACCTCTTGAACACAAGGTGAACAGATTAACCACTACGCCAGGGAGATCCCCAACTGAGAACATATTTAAGCTTAGAGGCAAATAAAATAATCCATGACCTGTTCAACCGACGATAATGTAAACAATCCACGTGGCCCAATCACTTGATTATTCGATCATATGAAGTTTGCTTAGTAACAGCTACTTGACACACACATCGCTCAGACGACAAGCAGCATGACAATGGAGATTTTGACATTAACCACAGCTTTGAAATGGGTGTGCTCGCAGACTGCGACACATGCCTGTATACTCAGTGATACCGAATACCGTGAGTATGATTGTGAAAGCGCAAGCGGGGTGCATTCGGGAACAGTAGCTAGATACGGTGAGGAATTCCTGGGTGCTAAAGGTGACTTTTATTTTTGTACCGGGACATGCGGGAGTCCGGGGTAATGAGAGAGCAGATAGTTTGGCATCACACGCAGCTAATACGGCTGTAGGCGGAGCGATGGATCGCGCAGAAATTTTGAACGCATTACGGGAAAACGCACGAACAAATCAGTATAAGTGACAATGGCTCTTCTTCAATGAATATAATAAGGTAGCTTGGTTTGAAATGTGGTGTCGCTAGAAAGGAGCATACATACATTAGGATATAGTAATAATTAAACATACATTAGGATGCAATAATAATCAGTCATACATTATGATGCAGCAATAACAAACCATACATTAGGATGCAGCAATAATCAACAGTAGATTAGGATGCAAGGATAATAAATAATATACTATAACGTTATTTTATTCAATCATACATCATAGCACAGTAGACATACTCAAGAAAATGAGAAAAATCAGAAGTTAGCTATAGTCACTGTCAAATTTCCCTGCCGATCAAAAATCTCCAGAATCATCTATCCATCATAAGGATGATTGTTGATCATTCGATCAATCAATAAACCCATAACCCTTCAGGGTCGTAGGGGTACCACATTGGATGCTTCAGCACACAGAGTCCTCCAGCGAATTCTATCGTCAGCGGATCATTCGATACTAAATTATGAAGTAAGCACGAACACTGTCGTCCTCTTTCCTCAATTCTTTATTTGTCATCATTCTTCAAACCCATTGTTTCATATAATTGTTTCAAAATATAGATGTCAGACAAAATAACAAGAATAAATATTGATTTGGAAAGTATTTACAAAGTCCTTGTTCGTACACAAAAAGAGAACATGAAAAGTTCATATCAGTGGAAGCTTAAATGCGCGTCTAAATTCTCTGCATTCAGTCATTTGACATGGAGAGACGGTTACAGACTTCCAAATGCACATGTTATAAAAGAATTCCACGAATTCTATAGAGAACATAAGACAAATTTGGTTGTGATGAGAAATAATCTCAATGTACATCGTTGTGTGAATTAATTTATAATTAATGCTATAATGTCTATATTTGTGTCCATATTTATGTCTATATTGGGAAACAAATTAAATAGATGATAGGAAACATCCAAGTTTGGGTGAGGGAAATGGCAACAACTTATAGAATCATATGAATATCACGCAGTGTTGAAAATGTTGTTATTAAAGTGCTGAATAAGGTCTATATATAGATGGGGTTTTGGGCAGCAAATGGCAGTAATCATTTTTCTAGCTAGTCATGTGAACATATTCGTAACGCATGATAATAAATGACATAATCAATCAGGGAAGGTGTGGAAATGAACAGGATTGGGGAATATTGATAAGAGAATTAGAGAGAGAGTTAATCTTAAAGAGAAAAGTACAATTTCTTTTTTTGGGTTTTTCTGTGTTCGCTTTCAGATTTCTACACTGATAACTAGGCAAAGGTAACAGTCAAGCCCAGCCTACGAGCAGTAAGATAGTGTTTCATAATAGAAACATAACCAATTGAATATCCGTTTTTCATCGTTTGTTGAACAGGTAAACAACAAATGTTTGGCTGTCATAGGTCTGGTGCCACTAGTGCACAAGTTTCGTGTGCCGTTCTTGCATTGTGGTATCGATGTTGACACATTATGTACTGTTCTGTGATCAGTCGAAATACAATCACTGGTCCCGTTTGAAAACGTAATTTCATGTCAGGAAAACACGATATCCGAATTTATATTTATCGCCACTCACGTCAGACGCTATGGTCATTTGTTTACATACTAGAAGTTGTTTATATTCCAGAGACATGATCGCTAATTCATTTATATTAGAAGTAGGCAACCTTTTTTGTTCGTCTGCCCGGATGCCACTTTGATTTGATTTTGGTTGAAATAGTACTAAAAGATGTGTGTTAGTCATAATGGCGCTAAATGTAGTACATTTAGTAGTATATACACTGGAGCAAGCGCTTAAAGTACTTTTGACCAGTCTGGTGGTCCAGAAAAAAGACATGTTGGACCACATTTTATCACCACTTTTATACATATACACATGTATGTGTATACACATGCCGCAGGGATTTCAATGAGACATTTTATTAAAACAAGAATTTTTATTCTTTTTTTTTGCTTATTATTTTTGCGAGTTAGACATTCCAGTGAGTTAGACATATCACTACTTGCCAGGAGTACAGCACACACTTTTGGGCCATATATCCTATCGTTCTTCTGTCAGATTGGCTGACCCACTTTGATGACACATTTAACATTCCCCATCACCTAGGAGTTTGCCAAACAGGGGCAAAGGTGCAATGTCCGCTGTCCTGCATAACTTTATCATCAATGGATTATTTTATAGAAGACAAAAGTAAGAAACTGAGACAAGATGTGACAATGATGTTTTTTGATAAGTTGTCAGACTAAATTTTCCTTAGTTACCTCCTATGGCATGACTGAAAATAGAAGTAAGTACCCCCCCCCCCCCCATTTCTTTGCAACTTGAGCTAGAAATGCAGGGCCCGGTTGGCAAACGGGCGAACACTCGTACTGAACCATACCTCAAGCATAATATCCATCCATTCGTGACTGTCAGCAGATATAGAATACCTAACTGCTAATCGCAAACTGGCCTTCAATCAGTTCTTTTTTTAAATTATTGTTGTGACGTTTTTCATTGTTTACTATTTATATACTTGGAGTAGCCTTGGCTATTTTTGGAATGCGATTCCGAGTGTATAAATATTGGCCAATGAAAAAACATGGGGATAATCAAGAAAAGTAACGAATGAGTTCTGTTAGAAGGCCTGTAGTACTCTGTCGAAAGCCACGATCCATCTATATCCATAAACCCAAAACCCATCAGGGTAGTAGTGGTTCAACATTAACACACATTTTCATGTCCTCCATAGATTTCGATATTTAGCAATGAGGGTGAGTATGGAACAATCGCGAAGTGTCAAGTCCTTGATATTCGTATATATGTATGTCCATGATTTTCTTACATTAATATAGGGTAAACTATACCAGCATTGAGGGAATACACTCAATAGAACAGATTTGTATGACATTTTACTGTAACAAGAGAGTAGTTGTCTGGTACTTTCACCCAATGCCATTCGAATTGCGTACAGTTAGACACACACTAACACTTTAGACACGTCGTGTACTAGATAGACAAACACTATCACAACGGATATCATTAGCTAATGACGTGTTATTGATTCTCCGTTACTTTCCTCAGGAGACATACTCCCTAATATAACTGGTGTCGTATTTTGGGCACACATTATTTTTCTTTTCTGGAACATTTATTCATATGTACAAATTTCTTTTGTTTTAATCCTTTTTTTTTTGAAAAAAATACTTTCCATCTTCTACTTCGCTATCCCCTCATAATTAATATTTAGTTTGCTTACATATATAATAATTACCATAAATCGTAATGTCTATATTGTTTTATCCTTAACATTTGAGATACTTATTTCCATTATCCTTGTACTTTTTATAGTATTTTAGCTAATAGTTATTTGGGTAAACATTCATAGTTACATATATGCTTATATACTGTTTAATTTAGTTTCGTTTTCTGATTTGACAAAGTATTCCTGTGAAAACTCATGTTCTGTTTTCTGCCAGTGCATTATGAGGACTTAGTCTACTGGTGACTCTGATTTTTCTCTAATTCTTCGTATTATATGAATTAACGTAATTTAAATAATTGAAGTGAATATTACTCGGTATGATGTAGCACTGATTTAATAGTATAATCGGGTGGATGGAAACTGAAAACATAGATTCATGAAGGTGTTTGAGTCAATAGATGTACATTTTTATATAAAGCTAGCCCCTTCTCTACTAAAGACGTGTCTTTCTGGGGTCTTTGTTACCTCTAATATTTTATAGTAGTGTGTCCTGATATAACCTAATTAGACTTTGTTGTCCGCTGATTGACAGGGGCACTCCTCTCCAACAGAGAGGCAAACTCATGAACTACCTACTTTTTGTTGTCCGCTGATTGAAAGGGGCACGCCTCTCCAACAGAGAGGCAAACTCATGAACTACCTACCTACTAAAGATGTCTACGTATCATTGACTTGTATATTCTTTATCTTATGATAGGTAGTTTCGCAGAAAATACTGGTTTGTTGTGCCAATCTTATATCTGTGGTTCTTATCGAAGGCTGTCAGGGGTAATCCCAGAAAATTTGGAAAATGGAAGCTGCGGTAATACCGGGCACATGCGTAAATGAGTAGAAAAAACGTAATGAAAACCTTAGCAATATTTTTTATTGTTTTATTTTTAGTATGTCGTGCTCAATATTTGTAATCCGTTCCTCATTCGTCCACAAAATTCCACCGATGCTGAACTCTATTGTAACACGATAATGGTCCTACGTCCAACAGGATACAGCCCACGAAACTGAAAAGTGTTGTGTCACCGTTATATTTGAACCAAAAAAGCCCGAAATATCATACTTTGAAGTGGTAACGAATACGTTCAGTGTTTTTACTATTTTCAAATGATCGCTAGTAGCCCGGTTCCACGAGAAAACTAGCTCCCATAATGTACACTGGACACCAACCAGACTAGTTCTCATACTATACACTGGACACCAACTAGAAAAACTAGCTCTCATACTGTACACTGGACACCAACCAGAAAACTAGCACCTATACAGTACACAGGACACTAACCACAAAACTAGCACCTATACAGTTCACTGAACACCATCCAGAAAACTAGCTCCATACTGTACACTGAACACCATCCAGAAAACTAGCTCCCACACTGGACACCAACCAGAAAACTTTTTCCCATACTGTACGCTGCACACCAAATAGAAGGCTAGTTCCCACACTGGACACCAGCCAGAAAACTAGTTCCCATACTGTAAACTGGGCATCAACCAGAAAACTAGTTCCCATACTGTACAGAAAACTAGTTCAATACTGTACAGTGAAGACCAACCAAAAACTAGTTCTCATACTGTACAGTGAACACCAACCAAAAACTAATTCCCATACTGTACACTGGACACCAACGAGAAAGCTAACCACAGTCAAGCATGCTTGAAACAAAAGTTTCATTAACTGTAGATAGCGATATCGACATAGCCACATACGTCCAGTCGTAACACTTTAACTTATCTGTACCCCTATTCCTCCTAGCTTCAATATAGATATCAGTTGTTATATTTGTCTTTGCACATCTACCACACTTTTGTTTGTATGTGTATACGCATATATTTTATGACTGGTCATATTTTTCAGTTTCTCTTTAGTTTCTGTTCAAACACGAGTACATTCAAAAGTTAAAACTCACAAACATTTTGATTTTAAATTGTATTCGATTACCTGTTCCACTATGCTTATGTGAAAGAGTCGCTTCAATATAGATGGTATAGGCAGGTCCGTAGATACGTTATATCAACGGGAGTAGGGGAAAAAACCTAAAAAAACAAGTCATTGTCATGTTTTGTGTGGAGCATGGTCGAGGGGTTAGAACGCTAGTCTCACACGAGTGAGGTCTAGAGTTCGATCCCTGGAAGGACTGGGTTTTTGTTCTGTCGGAGGGTAAATTAAGAAACTCACCCTGTACATGACGTGGCGACAACAAGAGCATGTGGCCTTTATCACACAGCTATTCAATGCTCTCCTGCAACGCCTGAACTGGTAAAATACAGTATTGACAGTTTTTTTTTTTTGACAGACAGTTGTGTTTTCATGACATTTATTCTTTTTGATAAATAATTTAAGAATCGATTTGCGAAAAATCGCTACGGGAGTTTGCTTGACGTTTACCCCCCCCCCCCCCCACACACACACCTTTTGAGCAATTCCTAGTACTAAAGGTCAAGTTCCAATTTACTAAGTGGTTAAAAGAGGTCTGAATACCCTAACCCACACCCCCATATCTAAGGGTCTGAGTTTAGAAATAGTCTATCTACCATCTGCTGTCAAAAATGTCAACACAAATGTTTTTTTGTTTATTGAGTGCCATGTTGTTCATTTCGTGCACACGTATTCCCCATATCGCCCAAATGCAAGATGTCATTGTGTCTCAGTGTTCGTTCACATGCATCTTCCATTTGTTTAAATTTCCTTCCGCTTTCAAACAGGGTTGCCACATAGTTGGAATTATTTTTGGTTAAATTTTATATGTTTTTACAACTTGTTCTATGTCTGTCCTCTGTGCAGAAACGCATGAACACATAATACAATTAGATGGAACAAAGTTCAATGAAAATAAAACTCCAATTCTAATAAATGGTACCACCATCAGCAGGTATCATATCATGGACAAGAAATGCCCCACCCACCCTCCCTATGGCAGCCTTTCAAAACTCCTGCCGATGATATGATGTGACATGATGAGGTGGTCCTCCTGCGTTAATCGTTTTTCATGTCATACCCCATTTTTGTTGCCTTGGCATCATCCCCTCCATTATGGTCTTTTGTAATCTCTTATGATGTTTGATGACCAAAATGTTGTAATTCTCAAGACAGAACCGTGTTGTTTGGCCAGCTTCCTTTCAATTCACTAAGAATGTTCCTTTGGTAATCTTTGTGGTCTATGATATTCTGGTGATTAATCTGTAAAATTGTGTTCCAAAATTTTATTGTCACCTATTGGTAAATAATAATTATTATATATATAAATTAACAACTCCGTAAATCTGTGTTTTTGTCATTCGATATACTCTCCTGAACTACTTTAAATTTAAGGACTAAATTTGGCACGGTTATAGATTAGCTCAAATGGAGAGCATTGACGCTCGCCGAAAATCTTAAAAGTTCTCATGTAAATCGGCAGAGACGACCACTGATATCATTGGTTAACCTTTTACCTCTTCCACGATGTACACAAGTCAAATAAACAAATGGGGTATGTCTAGAAATAGTAACGTTCCTTTCTCATTTCAATCGATAATGCTACTGTTTTAACAGGTTCACTATTTTTATCATTGCCTTTCTGCTTCTGTCGTTTATACATTTGTCTATCAGAAATCACAGAAAACTTACCCCATTTGTCTTTCGGATTTTTAAAAAAAATCGTTTTGATCTATCGATCGTTAACAACGGCTGTCATCAGAATAAAATAGCATTTATTTAAAAGAGCTACTTTAGTACATTTGGTATCTATCCGCGTTAACTCAGAACGCGTATGGTAATTAAGTCCAACTGTACTTTGAGTTTATGTGTTCGATCCCAGAGACATTTATTTCGTTAACAAATATACACAATAATAGCACTGTCGTTGTCACATTATAAATTGGAATTTTTGCGTGTTATTTTATTTTATTTCTGTTGTTATAATAAATGCATCCATCATACCACAAAGACCTACATATACCTTTCCATGTACATATTTTTCTCTATATGTGGGGAACTAATAGATTTTTTGAGTTAGAAGTAAGCCACTTCTGAAAGGTCGGAATACCGAATTATTAACAGATTAAATTGTACACATTGTGTAAAACAGGCTATATCTTAACGCCCTTCAGTTGGACAATGCATGTTATTCCTATTAATCTAGTAAATCTATTACAACTATACTCTATTAATTTATTGTTTCTTATTCTCACCAGGGCAACGCTGTGTATTGTTTCTTATTCTCACCAGGGCAACGCTGTGTATTGTTTCTAGAGCACGTATGCAAATGTAGAAACAAAATAATAAATGTATCTGAGATTTTAATGTTGTTTGAAATTATTTCCTGGTTTGCGTCAGAGCTCCCTAAGTGCTTAGTCAATCACTCGGCGTCATCTGGTTGGCTACACACATATAGAACGGTTGCACAACTCAATGATGAATACGTATGATAATGTTTTTTTCGCGAGTAATGAAATGTGTCGGATGGCCGAAAGGTTAGAGCGTTGGTCTCACTCCCGGAATGGACTGGAGTTTGCTATGTTGGATGATAAATTTAAAAAAAAGAAACTCACACTATACATGACGAGGCGAGAGACAGGACATGCAGCCTTTATCACACACGCCACATGTGGTCTCTCTTCAGCACCTCCACAACAAACATGCCGTATGGTGCCATTTTGTTTATGTACCGTGCAGCAAAATGGTATGGTTGGTTACCTATACAAGTTAATTCTAACTGTCCTGGGATATTTCTGTATTTTACTTATATTTGTAGTGATCCTTTTGGGTGAAAAAAACGTGAAAAGAAGCGGAAGAATGGGAGAGGTACCCATATTTTGGTTTGCTTTCTAGTACTAAATGTGCACATCAGTTAACTCCGTAGCTTGTAGCGAGAATTGTAAGAATCTCCGAAAAACGTTCTTTTGAACAAGACGTCACGATCGGGAATCGAAAACTTTAGCATCAGGTAATTAGCTAAAAGTAAAGCTAGAAATATCCGTCAAAAAATAGTTCTTAACAATAATTTATAATATGCGTAAATTACGTGAAATTTGACAATTTAAGTTTTAAGATCAATATGGCAACCCTGAAGTAAGGTGATGTTCATTCCCCGTGACGTTAAACATTATATTTGCGAGTATATATTTTGTTTCAATTTAAAAAAACAAAAAACAAATATTGTAATTCTGCAATGGCCAAAATGATGAACGGTAAAAGACAATTTGTGAACATGTAATATATGTCTACTTTGATATTCTGAGAAATACTTGGTGATTAGTGATTTTCTGCACCGACGGCAGCATACGACGGGCAGTACCATGAGAGTGCTGTCTCTTTCAGTAAATGGTATGTCAATTGCTAATTTCTCAACACGCTGATTGTCCATATCTAACATCCTACCCCTCAAAAGTTCTCCTCAAACATCCCCCCTCCACTACTAACTCCTCGAGCAATTTCAAATTCCTTCAATCTTATAACAGCTCCATCCACCATGTTGTTTTCGTTCAATAAGCACATGCATAGTAAATTTTTAAAATGTTCCATTCTTCATTGTCACCTGTTTTGACATCTGTGATTTTTTATCACGTGTGTAAGATTTCTTATTATCTTTACCTCCAGCATAACCAAAGCATAATATGCAGGTAAGTCACTGTACGTTTGTAACTTCTATATAGTCAATAGATTATATATGTTGTGTCTCAAAGAGCATTACAATACAGACAAGATTAGTGCAATGCCAGAGGAAGAACATGCACACGTTGGATTACATAAAGAAAAGAGTCACAAGAAAATAAACATATACGAAACACACAAAAAGCTATCACCAGACAACTCTTCTACCCCTGATGTTGCAAGGCATAAAGGGGTATATAGCGAAAAGAGAAAAAAAAGACATTATGTATGTCATTTGTACCGACAATCCTTTACCTACATCGCTCAATGTCTATCCTTTGTACTCTAAATCTGCGTTTGTCTGTTGTACAGCTATTTTTATCATTCTGTATTTTCCATTGGCTAGCTTGTGTACCACCAATCCTCTTCTCGTGTTTCATTTCACCTTCCCTTTTTTATTACCTTTCCCAATTCATAAAAAATTAAAAAATTTCATTCATCATTTTTGGCTATCTTTTATTCTCTCTCTCCCTCTGTGACGTGTGTGTGTGTGTGTGTGTGTGTGTGTGTGTGTGTGTTTGTCTTTCATAACATTTCCCATTGTTACATAATATTCCTCCCATACGCTAAATCTTCCAAGCAATCTTTCTACAACAGAAGTGCAGTAATAAATAAAACATGGCATTTGTTCCCGCTGTTCATTTGTTGCATGCGTATGTGTGGATGTTTTTGTTGAGACGGGAGGGTGCTGGTTATAAAATATAATGAACAAAATCAATACATGTAATCGATCTCATAATTACTGCATATTGTTCCATAAATGTTTGGTCATTGTTTTACTTGTCCAATTTTTATTTCCTACAGTATGCTAGATCTTGTACACGGTGAATCATTTAGGCAAGCCATATAGTTGAAATAAAATAGTCAATATGCACGCTTTGTCTTTAGCTGACGATTCAAGTGGTTCATATCTTGACATCAATATCTGAAGAAGTTCTTACGACAGAAACGTAGGGTAGGAATTTGAGGTTTTGGGAAAGTTCACCGACTCAGTCAAGCAAAAACAAGAAAAATCATTTTCTCTATTTGTGTTCAACTCACGCACTTAACTCGACTTAAATATCTCTGGTTGTCTCTCCCAGCCCCTCTTTCTGTGAATAATTCGCTCTATATATATATATATATATATATATATATATATATATATGCTGATTCTGGAGGACAGAATACCAAGTGAGAAGAGGAAGACAAAGAAGACGATGGTACAGAGACATCGAAAACAAAATTTATGCTATGCACATGTCTCTGGAAAATGCAGTGAACAGTACACAAGGTGTGTTCTCTTTAACAGTACTTCTCAATCGCTGGCGCCCAAGTAACATGTCTACCGGGCCGTGTGAAGTTTTCCTAGAATTGTAAAGTTATTTATGAGTATATATATATATATAAAATTAAAATATATTTAAAAAATATATAAAATACTGCCTGCACAAAATCGCAGACTTACAGAATGACCACGGTGACAACGTTCTCTAAAGTAACATAGAAACAATGTGTTTTTCACCTTTCAGCTCTCTGTATAACATATGTCCTCATCAAATCTCGTCCATCTTATCCTATCTTTTGTTTTTTCTTTCAGTTTCTTCCACGTCATATGCATGCTAGCGATCTTTATGCCCATTTAGACTTCTTTGGATGGTCTCTTAATGTTTCAGATGGTTACCAATTTGTTTGTATTTTATACTACCAATGGTTGGGCAAGTTTTCTGTTATATTTTTCATATATGTCTGTTTATGTTTATGGGTATTCAACTAAAAAATTATTATTCTTAACATTTCATACCGCTTACATGACACGGGCATGCTATTCTATGTATCATTTCAGACTCATAAATGAATATATAATGAGAGATATGTATATACTTGCAAATCTAAATTATTTCCAGTGAAACACACACTTTGTTTTTCTTATTTATTTTTCTGAAGTCTTTGAACCTCTTAGTACTGAATCATCTTTTTTCCTATTTGCATTTACGTATTTTAAAAATTCTTCAAGGTATCTTTTACCCTTCCATTCAATCTTTCTTTTTTTATCTTAAACTTACTTATATTCTACAAACATATGTCCGGTCGATATGCATAGTTGTTAACCTTGTATATTTGTTGCCTTCTTTCTGCACTTACCCCAAGCAGAAGACTAGATCTACTCTCCAGATCGCTTCCATCACTTCGTTTCCACTACAATTCTCCCAAAGAGCTTATAAACTTATGTAATCGACAAACATCAACGACCAGCTCTTGGCAGCATTATGCAATTGTGGAATTTATTGATCGCATATATAGCCTCTTGCCAAAAATGCGTTAGTAATTCAGCTAGGAATCACCTCTTGTTTTTATCATGCTAAAATGGCAGAACGGCTGTTGTATTTGTAGTCATCTGTTAGTTTTTTAATGTACAGAAGCTTGTTATGTTGTTATCTTTTAAAGCCTGCCTTGCTTTTAAAGACAATGCTTTATTGTCCAGAAATATTTTGTTTAAAGAAGATTTAAAAAAAGAAGCTCCAACATTTTCGAAGAGAAACATCAATTACAATATTGTTAATACAATGGACATAGCTAATGAAGAACATAAGAAACACAAATATATTGATTTGCAGATGTCCAGTTAACACGCACACACATATTAAGATTGAAGTTTAGACCAAAACGCCTTAGTCAAGTTAGGGATAATACATACTGGAAACGCGGTGAAACCGAATACTGTTCTGTTTATATTTGTCCCTTTCTTTTTTTATGGATGTGAAGCATGGACTATAAACAAGAAAATTCAAAGTGAATTGGAGGCTACAGAAATGTGGTTTCTGAGAAGAATGATGAAAATACCACGGACAGCCAAGAAAACTAATGCAGATGTTCTCATTGATACTGGAGTAAAAAGATCAATCATATCAAACATTAGAGGGAGACAGTCAATGTTTCTAGGGCATGTGCTGAGAAGAACACAGCTTGGACACTTAATAACCACTGGAAAGATCAAAGGGAGAAGAGATAGAGGTCGACAAAGAGAAAAGTTACTAGATGGGATTGTATCGTGGCACGGTAGAAGCTCACCAACCGAGCTTATTGACAACACAAGAGACAGAGAGTCGTGGAGAAACATGATCGCCTACGCCAGTCGGCATGGCACTTGATTGATTGATATTAAGGAAGACCCGTGATCTATACACCGAATAACTATTTTTGTGCTACATGTACAATTGTACTTAAACCTAATATATTGTTGTTTAACCCATAGTTTGCTCACATGTTGCTGCATATTTTCAGTACAGTCATCATCATTATGTTCCGTCTCTGAAACATAACTTGAACGCGCTCTGTTTCTTGTCTTAGTGGTGTACTCTGCTAGAATGTAGTCTACACATCTCTTGATGTTTCTCATTAACATGTATATACCTTCCTACATACTGTTAGCCTTTCCTCAACTCTATCTTCAAGTAAGGTCTTCAACAAGGTATCATGTCTTTTAAATTGTCCAAAATATTTGATTTGTTTGATCTTTATTTTCTTAATATTTCTTATTTTATACAAATTGTTGTTAGAACTACTTTGTTCGTTTTGTTATCGTTTCATTTCATTATCCATATTCTTCTCTATATCCACATTTCAAAGACATCAACTCTGTCTTCTAGTTGTTTGCTATCCACGTTTATGAGTCATAAAATAATGCAGAACAGAAGTAACATTTTATAATTCACATTTTTATTGTAAAATACTTCTTACCAATTTGTGAAACTCTTACTATTGAAATACATTTTTTCATATTTGTTTCTATGTATCTCAAGAATATTTCAAAATATTTCCTACACTTTTTTCTAATCTTTTTCCGTTAAAACTACCGTGTTGTTTAATACATCATCCCTCACAGAGCATACGAGTTAACGTTGTTATCTTCTGCAGACATAAATGCATTCAAAGCGAATCATCTCAAAGCGAGTAATCTCATTCAGGAAATCTGAATGTTAATGAGTGACAGTGTGTTGATAGAACGTATGTAATTTTAGAGGAAAAACCGAACCTTATTGTGATATTAGCCGAGTTAGTGGTTTGATCACCATCATTGTGAGCATGAAACGTCTGTAGGTGCATCGAAAGGTGCACTAGAAACATTCTTCTATGTTTTCAGTTTCTTGTGTAAGAGTGAAGAGAAATGGGGTACAACACTGAAAACACTCCTTTCTGTTCTTAGTTCCTTGTTTAAGTGTGAAGAGAAATGGGGCGCAACACTGAAAACACTCCTTTCTGTTCTTAGTTCCTTGTTTAAGTGTGAGGAGAAATGGGGTAAACCACTGAAAACATTCCTTTCTGTTCTTAGTTCCTTGTTTAAGTGTGAAGAGAAATGGGGTACACCACTGAAAACATTCCTTTCTGTTCTTAGTTCCTTGTTTAAGTGTGAAGAGAAATGGGGTACAACACTGAAAACACTCCTTTCTGTTCTTAGCTCCTTGTTTAAGTGTGCAGAGAAATGGGGTGCAACACTGAAAACACTCCTTTCTGTTCTTAGTTCCTTGTTTAAGTGTGAAGAGAAATGGGGTAAACCACTGAAAACATTCCTTTCTGTTCTTAGTTCCTTGTTTAAGTGTGAAGAGAAATGGGACTAACTTGCTTGAGTGCATTCGTAATTACACGACCAATGAAAGTTCTAGTTATAACTATCAAGGTAAAGGTAATTTGAGTTATGAAAAAGAATTGTATCACACATTACCTCATAAGTACTCAGTTGCCTTGTCAGTGGTTGACCACAACCGTCTGACTAGCGTCTCCAACCGCACTCTCTCAGCAACTGTAGCGTCATTCCTTGATTCATTTCAGAATAGATGCCCTGGTTACCCTACTTCCGTGTTTCTGACCCGTGGGATTAATTTTTATTTCAAACCACGAATAACGTGTGGATTCGAAACTCAGGTTTGCTGGTCACCGGGTAAATGATTGTACACTTGAGTGCAGTGGCGTAGCGAGGGGGGGCGGAGATGCGGACTGCCCCGGGCTGCATCATCGGGACGGCGGCAAATTTATTTCCGTCATTCTTTCACAATCACTTACATATTTTTAATGTCACCAGGGCGAAAAATTATGATTCCACCTCGGGCGACATTGACCCACGATACGCCACTGCTTCAATGAAACGGTCCCTAGTATCAGTTTTCTGTTGGTTGATGAAAATCCTTCTAAATTTGCGCTCATTTCTGAGTACTATGTGTACAGTAAGAGATCTAGTTGTATGTAAATAGTTGTGTTGTTCAACACAATAATATTAATTACATCCCATATTGGAATATATCTGGATATTGGATCAAATAAAACCGCAAGATAATGTACTTCTGTTTGCTAGACTATGTCAAGGTGAAAAATGTGCAGATTTATTGTTCTGCTACAAGAGAGATGCATTGGAAGTTTGGAAAGACTAAGAAATAAATATTCAATAATTCTCTACGGCAGCTGCATAGAATATGCTCTGCCGCTTGGTTTGTCTGCAATATTCTGCTGATAACAATAGTTTGAAGGGTTAGCAACTAAAGTAATGACTTCTGATGTATCGAACGTCAACCGTTACGATCGTCTAGCTGTGATGAAACATGCGTTGATTGCTGACAAGCCATTAACCGCCAGGATTAACCTGGAGCGTCGAGTGATATCGAACTTTGCCCGGACAAAATATTTTTTTACCACAGGAGGGATAAAGTTTCCAATATTGAGCAGACAGTTGTTATTAAATGCTGTCACAGTTTTTTTGCTAACTTAAGTGACGTTTTAAAGTTTAAGCAATAATCGCTTTTGTATGTGTGTAATGAGTGAAGACATTAGTACAGCCAACTGTTGTTCAACTATTGTTGAAAAGAGTTACATTCATTACTAGCTGACATACCATCAAAGATCAGGGTTAGTAGCCATCGTATCAACCGTTGTAGTATTAGAGGCAAAAGTAGTAATATCTATACTATAGCAAATATTAGAGATACAGAGTAATATTGGTTGTAACAAATGTTATATAATCATAGGTAAATGTAGTACTTTTGTAGCAACTGTTGCAGTGTTATAAGTAGAAATAGTTATATTTATTAGTGTATACTAGTTTCATTCAATAGCATGTTCCATCTAAGGTGCGGCACTGCACAAGCTCGTTATAATATGTAGCGTAGCACTTTAAAAATATGCATAGTTTTGTGTATCCGACCAACATATCTGGTTCAAATTACGTAGGTGACATTTAGGCATCCAGACGACACATAAAGCAATGTAAAAACTACTGTACGTATGTGCAATGCCTTATGTTTGAGATGTTTTTTAAATACTTTTGTACGTTACATTATAACAGAAAAAACGCAATCCTTACCGGAGATGGAAATCTGGACCTCACGGTGTGATACTAAATTTCTAGCCCCTAGCCCATTCCCACTTAAATATATCTATGGAACTTCACAAAACAAAAATGATAAATGGAAAATTAAAAAAAATAAAAATAAAATAATACAATAATGTGCACCGAAATAAATATACAATAAGCATTATTAAAGAATCATTGCGCTAAATATATCACAAACATGTTCACTATCCATTATCTGTTGTACGATATGAGTACGATACCGAATAAAGTTGAATACGATCATGAACAAACGATTCCACTCTTTGAAGAATCATCATCATCATCAAGTGCCGTCTCCGCAACGAAGGTTGGCTGCAACGTATCTCCAACATCTCTTGTCTCTTGTCTTGGTGGTGCACTCTGCTAGACTGTAATCTGTCCATCGTGTAATGTTACTCTTCCACTTGTATCTCTGCCTACCTCTTGCTCGCTTCCCTTTGACTTTACCCTCAAGTAAGGTTTTCAATAGAGTGTCATGTCTTTTAATGTGTCCAGAGTATTTTATTTGCCTGATCTTTATTTCTCTTAGTAGTTCTTTCTTCATATTAAGTGTCTTTAGCGCCTCTTTATTTGTTTTCTTCTCTTTCCATGATGTTCTCCCTATTCTTCTATATACCCACATCTCAAAGGCATCAATTTTGTCTTCTAATTGTTTATTTAGTGTCCATGTTTCTGAGCCATACATTAATATGGAATATATGTAGCATTTTATAATTCTCATTTTAACTTGTTTGTAATTTGTTTAGATATTAATAATTTCCTCATGCCACTGAAGGTACTTTTAGCCATTCTTTGAAGAATACACCCTATTTTTTTCCATGTAGATCATGTTTTCGGTATAGCATAGGTTTATCTGATTAGTTCGGTCTGCACTTTGGTGGTAACTATTGTCAATCTAATATTTAGTTCGCTTTGTACTGCTCTCCTAAATGCCATCTATATTGATTAGGTTTATTAATATGTTTCAGATCGATTAGGCTGATTAATGTGTGCCCAGATCGATTAGGCTGATTAATGTCTGCCCAGATCGATTAGGCTGATTAATGTGTGCCCAGATCGTTCAGACTGATTAATATGACGGCTTGATTAAAATACACATTTTATTAACAAAAAGTCAGCATTCGTTAACAAAAAGCCAGCTTTCCCCCAGAGAATGTTTTATTAAAAACACGTAGACAATGTGTAAAAACAACTACATTATGTGTGCATTTTATCTATGTAAAGTAGACAGTAAGCCTTTGAGTATATTAATATTTAAGCATTAAACTGTTGTGAACTCTGATGTTAAAGCATATATTTGCAACTCGAGTGATCTATGTTCAATGTTTCTGTCAATGTAGAAAAAAAATGAGAGAACTGTTAAGATTGCGAGCTCTTATATATGTCCGATTCTGTGGCGACGTGGTACTAACTATCCTACTGGAAATCTATAAGGACCATTGTCCTGCTACAAGAGTGAGCTAGCGGGAGTTTAAGAACAAACCCTGAAGGATATGCATTAGTTCATAAGCTGCTAAAATTGTTGAGTATGTGGTAGCTGCGACAAAACATGCACTCCTGCTGTGACATGGTATACAGTCGTGTTGTGATTAATAATTACATCAATATAATTCCGTGGTAATAATCATTACTATTACCATTGCCATTGGCATTTCACAGAGTTGCTAAAACAAATTGTCTGTGAAAGGAAATGTGGCGTAAACGAATGTGGATTCTAGTGATTCTATGTCTGGATGGACCTTTCACTGCACTGAGAATGTAACAACAGATGTCTGAAACTGTTGTCATCAATGCATTTGATGAATGGCTATTGATGTTAAATATTCTTATTAGATGTGATTATCTGAAAACTTACTTTATTTCAGAAAATTGTAATTGAATAGATACTAAATACACGACCAGAATAAATTTAATTATATTTAATTATTCTTCATGGGAACAAAGAAATAGGGGACTGCATGTTACGGAGATATTGTTCTTAGGAAAAAAATGAAAAATTATGAAAATCCCACAGAGAACTAGAAGAACCATACGAGATGCTGTAATGCCGTAGATATCAATGAGTGTCAACGCAACCAGTCACGTGATGATGACTTAAATCATGCATATTTTAGTAAGCTTTAGTAGATTATACACAATTGTTTCGTCCATTTTTGGTCCATTTAAAAAAATACTGAGTAGGAACATACAAATTTCCAACTCTCTAAAATCTGGTCAGGATTTATGTTACATGAAGAATTTACTTTCCTTTGTGGTTATATGAAAATAATCACGTGATCTCACAGGATAGTGTTAGTATTGCCACTAATGTTGGTCCTACACGTGAAAACTGAGTCTTATCAAATAGGTCTTCTAATTCCTCACTTCTTTTAATACATTACATGCTATGAAAACATATATAGGCCCTACTGATGATGATGATGATGTTGTTGACTTTCCTCCTTTGCAAGCGAATAATGATCAAGGCATTAGAAAAGTGAAATCAAGTTTGGTATTTGTGATGACTTCAATCAAAGCTCTGAAAAGTGTGGACAGGAATTACGAAGGTCTTGGGATTAAGGAAAGCTGTCTGATCTCTTCTATTGTTTTTTTTGTGTCTTCTCTTTATAATTGTCCGTAGAAGGCACACATATCGCAGTCAAACATAATAGTATCTATCATTTACACGTAATAAAATTATTTATTGAGGATTGATCTAAAAAGCATAAAGTATCAATGATTTGAACTTATCAGTTACTT
Source organism: Meghimatium bilineatum (assembly GCA_034231615.1). NCBI lineage: Eukaryota > Metazoa > Mollusca > Gastropoda > Stylommatophora > Philomycidae > Meghimatium > Meghimatium bilineatum. The sequence continues at coordinate 52,319,836 of CM067305.1, forward strand.
TAATTAATTATAAAATATTAATGACTACCAATTATCCATAACTTTAATTATTTATATAGTATTAATGACTTCAACGTATCAGTAACTTTAATTATTTATAAAAGTAATATTTATCACATCAGAATACGAGAAGTTTCGAGAAATGACTAACATGAACTGTTCGTGCTGCCTAGTTTGGCACAGATCCATGCACCAGAAAGAAATGTTATCAGGTGAGACAATGATTAATTATTAGAAAACAAAGTGTGTAAGAGCCATGTCTTGGAACAAAGTCAGTTTAAACTAGTTATCACAGTTCATATTTTCATACCTTGACAATTGAACATTACTATACATAATTATCGTATACAATTAACGGCAAAATGCTGGAGTAAATTGAATAGAAATGACATAGGCGGATTTAGACATGATAAGCCCCTAAGCTATTTGAGATATTGGGCCCTTTAACAATTAAGAAGTATATAGATAGTGAAATAAAAAAATGTGAGGGCCCCCAAGAACGTGGGGCCCTAAGCTATAGCTTATTTAGCTTATAGGTAAATCCTGCACTGAGAAATGAAAATGGATACAATGAAAATATAAATTTCGTACATTAAACATCAGTGGGTACAATATTCCAGAAATATTGGAACGGAGAGCGGAGCATTTATGTGAGTGCCCCACGTGATGTGATGCTAGTTTATAATCACGAATCAAGAATATTCTACGTATATCATGGACAGAAAAATAAGAACATACAAATTTTAAAAGCACTGAAATTAAATGAAGGGTGGCTTATGAATACACTCATAAGAAGGTAGCTACAGTCATTTGTGCATTTAAAATACATTTATAGCATGGAATGGCAGATTCTTGAGCGCAGAGCACCAGCAATGAAGAAGAAGAGGAAGACCAAGAAAACGATGAACTAGCGATATCGAAGAACGTATGGACATCTACTGGCCAAAACAGGCCTGCTCGCCGAGGCATAGAGCAGAGATGCGTTCAGAGTATTCACAATGAAGACAACGTTCTGTAAAAAATATGTCATTATATATATATAATATATAATATATATATATATATATTTATATATATATATATATATACTATCATTTATCTGTAGTATTTGGTGTAGTCAAACATGTACTTTCTTCACATTCATATTGCCAGGTTATTCCCATTGTATTATTCCATGAATAACGACTCCTTATAGACTATGCAGAGCTTAAAATTACCCAGGCAAACAGCTATATTGTTCATGTGACACCAGATTTTCTGGTTTGGAAATCTGAATCTCTAACTATGCTCTGTATTTACATAATCAGATTTATGTCCACAAATAACTGTGTCAAATGTATCATTTCCTGACTAGTTGCCCACGAAATTTGTTATACCATGTTAACAAGGGAAAAAATAATAATTAAACAATAAACATAGAAAATGCGTGAAAAATTCCTACCACAAAAAGACTACTACCTATATCTTGGGCACATTATCAGAAATGGTGATATGTGTGAAACATAAGTTAAAAGGAGAATAGGAATGTATAAAAGTACTTTCAATGACACGAGAAAACTGATAGAATTTAAACTAATACTATACACCCTACAAATATGTATTCTTCTTTTTCTTTCGTTCACTTGAAATATGTCTTATATGTAATTCTATCTCCTGAATAAAACTCAATGTTTTTTGTAGTTCATACTAGTGGCCCATAGAGCTATGACTTATAAAATGCGACATCTATTTTACACTAATGTATGTCGCAGAAACATGGATAATGAATATAATGATAGAGGAAAGTATTGATGCATTTGAGATGTGGGTATATAAGAAGAATGGAGAAAACTGTTTAACATGATATTCATGGAATCTTGCTTGGTTTTACTAGTCACCAACAGCTTGCTTTTATCAATGCTAATTTTCATGCTATATTTCCGATTACCGTCTTCTAAATTTGAGGTGAGTTCCTGGAGTTCAGATTCGGAACCAGGCAAGTGGTCGATATCATCGGTATAACGCGTTACAAAGTGGTCTACAGCCAAAATGTATTGATGTCTGAAGTTTGTATAATACCGCCTGCATTATATATTCAAGTTACATGTTAGAAAGTACTGGGGAAAGTATGCAACCCTGACGCACTCCTATATCCGTCTTGGGAATTTCCCCAATGTCATTATTTATGAAAATAACACTGTGTATCCTTATACAGCGCATCAGTAACTTCTATCTTATTTGTGTCGAAGTTATATTGTTTTAATAACTGATATAGACTGTGGTGCCACATAAGATCATATAACTTTGTGAAACATACACAAATTCGAGTGGTAGAAATGAAGCATAAGTAAAGTAAAGTAATCCATATCATTTATTAATGCCGTTGGGGTGTGAGATGTTAGCGATCTCACATTTCAGAGACTCTGCAAATGAGGGCGGTAGCCATCTTCGCTCCCTCGCAGTCTTTACTTCCCGGATTTTCCGGTACCCATTTAACGCTGGGTCGACCCGGGAGCCGTTTCGATCTGAAAAACATTTCCGCCTCAACTGGGGAATGAACCCAGAACCATTCATATGCGAAGACAGTGCGATAACCACTGAAACGCGGCTCCCACTGAAATAAAGCATGGAAATGATGGAAATGAACGCTTACGGGAATAGTGGAAATGAAGCATACATATTGTGGAATGGAAGAAATGAAATATATATGTTGGAATGGTAGGAATGAAGCATATACATTTTGAAATGGTAGATGCCAAGCATACTTTTATTTTTAATGATAGAAATGAAACACATACATCTTGAAATGGTAGAAAATAAACAGATATGACGGAATGGTCAAAATGAAACATAATCATGCTAGAATTTTGAACATGAAACATAAACATATTGGAATTTTGAGCATGAAACATAAACATATTGGAATTTTGAACATGAAACATAAACATATTGGAATTTTGAACATGAAACATAAACATATTGGAATGGTAGAATTGAAACATATCCGTGTTGAAATGGTGAACATTGAACAAATTACACAGTGGCTGAAATAACACTACTATATGCAACCCTGTCGTTTATTCATTTATCATGTAAATGGTAGTGCATTAATTCTCTTGATTGTTAATTAATTTAACGTGTAAAATTGTTTGTTTTCTCATATTACGACGCAAATACAATTATTGTATTAAGTTCTCGCATTTATTCAGGTTGCAGTGCTGCAACCGCCCAGATCCCTTTCTATTCAATGTTTACATCACATTACACTCAAACACATTTTACGTGGGTTTAGTAAATAATCATTTAAAATGTTTTTGATAACAAAAGTGTACACAAGAAAAATAATTAGTTTTGTTTACTTGTGTCAAAAATGGCAACGTTTTATTTTGTCTGAAACACGTACATTTCTAAGGTATTTCATTTTATTTGAATAACTTTAAACTTTTCTCAAAAAAAAGAAAATATTAATTTGAAATCTGAAAATGCATTTGGATTTTTAAAAAAGCCTAAAAACAGTATATTGAGGCGGTATAAGGTGAAAAAAGTGTAGTTTAAAAAATTGCTCGTTTAGAAGGTAGTGATCCTATTGTGTTCAATGAGTAGTATTTCCCGCTCTCCATGTTTATAATATTCTTTTGACACTCTCCCTCCTTCTCTCTCTCTCTATCTCTCTCTCGCTCTCTCTATGCGTAAGTATTATTGTTTTTTTGCTAATTTACATTACATCATACGTGAACAAATCTCTAGTCTATTTCTAGGAATTCGGGATTAGAATTTCCAATGGTTGACTGGGTATGTCCTGTAAAAAAAAACAGGAGAGTGCGTTAGTTTGTCGTGGGATCATCATCACTACACTCTGTACACTGCCATATGTGCTCCGATTTCCATCTGAGTTTATCCACCCATAGACGATTATTGATAGTTTAATTCTTTGTTGGATAACAAACATTTTTCTAAGCCCATAGTAGAGTTCATTTAAATCTAAGAAAGCTACATTTCTAAGCCCAGTTTTTGCATACTTGACATTTTCAAGGAATCAAAAACCTCCTGGATCCCATTTGTCGGCTGTTTTAACGCAGGGAGTTTGACATGTCAGCCCAATCCACTGCTTATCCGTTTGACACAATAGTAATTTATAGCACCCTATCTGCTCTTTCGGTTACTTGATCACCCACATGACCAGCCACACACGTTAATTTCACGCATTCTAACGTTGTCATCACCAACACATCAAGCTACTGTTCACGAACGCAACCCACGGGTACATTTTGAATCATGTTCATCTATTCACTGAGGAAGTCTATTCCAGTTATTTTCCATATACTCTTCAAGCGATTGGTAAATACAACATCTCAATAACCATACGACTTGTGGTCACATCGAAAGAATGCGTTTGACTAATGAACAACTATATCTACCATCATTGACACATTTCAATGTCTGATGGGAAAATCTGAAACAATATCACCAGACAGATTATCATAATTGTGGTATAATAGAGAAAACCATTATTATAACGGAGATTAAGAGGGCTATCTTTTATTAACTTTATTTAAATATTTATTTAAGTAACGATTTTCCTGATGTGCTGTAATGTATTTAGTATATAGCAGAAAAAAATGAGGATTTATGGAGCAACCAGCATTTTATGTGGGAATAAGTATAATTTTAGCCTCTTATTACAGATTGTCCTTTGATGGGGGATTAATCAATTAACATCGCACAGTCCAGAACCGATTTGTGTAATAGAAGTCAGCTCATTCCAATTCTTTTTCATTCAAATGAATTATTTTGTGACACTGTGTGTTACAAACGCCGTTGGTCCTACATCGGGCATGTCATACGCGCAGACATTAACATAATACACCACCTATCTCTTGAATGAATACCTACAGACAAAAGATCCAGTGGTAGACTAAAGAAACACTCAGAAGAACAATACTTAGAGAAAGTAAAACAATCAATATACACACTATTCAAGAACTGCACATAATAGATTTGAACAGACAGAGTTTTCGAGATCTGACTTCCGCCCTATGTTCTAACTTCAGCGTTAACAGAAAATGAATGAATAAATGAATAAATTACAGATTAACTGGAAAGATCAGAGTATCATCGTCCGACTGCGCACACAACACGTACAGCTCAACAATCACCTGAACAGAATACAACCACAACACACTCTATGGTTCTGGATGTACACGCATCCATATGAAACTGTTGACCACCACATATTGAATGCCCAGCGCTGGATTACATCAGGAAAATGCTTCTTCCTCCAGGGCCTGATAAATGGAACACAGTATATGGAACAAAATAACAGCTCACAAACACATTTATATATCACACAATGGCATTTGGTGAAAAGGCACTAGCCCAAGGACCGCTGGATCAGCAACCAACCAACCAAACCTAAGATTAACTAAGCAAAATATAGGCCGATCAGTTGCACATTTGTTCATGTGGTACGGGACTAAACAGCACTTTTGGTCGACACATGTTCGTAGTTTAGAATAGAGCCTCCTTAGCTCTGGAGAAGCAAAAAAATGGTTGGTTGCTGATCTATTTTCCTTTAGTTTATTGTTTGGATTCGTGTGTAGATGTTGGCATTGTTACTGTGCTGTTTATTGTGTATGTCTGTGTTTGAGTTGTTGTTTTGGGTGCATTTCAGTAGTCAATTTTTCGGTCAGAGCAGTCTGCCGCGGACCTTGATATTCGAGACGTTGTACGAACCTATTTGTAAATATTGTGGGTGTGCAATGGTATTATAATCCTGGGAAGTCTATTGATTTTCGACTCACCCCAGGCCAGAGCAGTATTTAACTCACACCACTAGGAAGGTTGGTTTCTACCTATGCACTGTTCAAAGTTACTGCAGCCAAGATAGAGTTCACTGTGCTCATTCCCCGACACCAATTGCCTTCTGATTATGCCGAACTTCCATATTGCTCCAGGCATGCAACTAAATGTTCAAGACAAAAGGGTTGTCACGGCCTGAGTCACAGTCACCCATCCCTATGATGGGCCTCAGCCATTGGAAAACAGTACAGTAAATTTCTCCCTCCCCAGTGGTGCACAGTACATCTCTTGTTCCCTCCAAACTACAGAAGGTGCATGCATTTATACAAACAGTAATGCACAAAAAACACAAAACGCAACAACAAACGAAAATCATGAACATCATAATTGTGTAGATGACATGCTACAAAGCTTCCATAAGAGAGCCTCAATAATATTACTGATACTTTAAATACTACTGCTGATACCATAAATAATATTACTGATACTATAAATAATACTACCGACACTATATATACTACTACAGATACAATAAACACTACTGCTTATACTATAACTACTTCTACTGATACTATAAATATTACTACTGATACTACAAACACTACTGCTGATACTATAAATACTACTGCTGATACTATAAATACTATAAATACTACTGCTGATACTATAAATAATATAAATACTAGTACTGATACTATAAATACTACTGCTGATACTATAAATACTAGTACTGATACTATAAATACTACTGCTGATACTATAAATACTAGTACTGATACTATAAATACTACTGCTGATACTATAAATACTATAAATACTACTGCTGATACTATAAATAATATAAATACTAGTACTGATACTATAAATACTATAAATACTACTGCTGATACTATAAATACTAGTACTGATACTATAAATACTACTGCTGATACTATAAATACTAGTACTGATACTATAAATACTACTGCTGATACTATAAATACTATAAATACTACTGCTGATACTATAAATACTACTGCTGATACTATAAATACTATAAATACTACTGCTGATACTATAAATACTACTGCTGATACTATAAATACTATAAATACTACTGCTGATACTATAAATACTAGTACTGATACTATAAATACTACTGCTGATACTATAAATACTAGTACTGATACTATAAATACTACTGCTGATACTATAAATACTAGTACTGATACTATAAATACTACTGCTGATACTATAAATACTATAAATACTACTGCTGATACTATAAATACAACTGCTGATACTATAAATACTATAAATACTACTGCTGATACTATAAATACTAGTACTGATACTATAAATACTAGTACTGATACTATAAATACTACTGCTGATACTATAAATACTAGTACTGATACTATAAATACTACTGCTGATACTATAAATACTAGTACTGATACTATAAATACTACTGCTGATACTATAAATACTAGTACTGATACTATAAATACTACTGCTGATACTATAAATACTAGTACTGATACTATAAATACTATAAATACTACTGCTGATACTATAAATACTAGTACTGATACTATAAATACTAGTACTGATACTATAAATACTACTGCTGATACTATAAATACTAGTACTGATACTATAAATACTACTGCTGATACTATAAATACTACTGCTGATACTATAAATACTACTGCTTATACTATAAATACTAGTACTGATACTATAAATACTACTACTGATACTATAAATACTACTGCTGATACTATAAATACTACTGCTGATACTATAAATACTACTACTGATACTATAAATACTATAAATACTACTGCTGATACTATAAATACTAGTACTGATACTATAAATACTAGTACTGATACTATAAATACTACTGCTGATACTATAAATACTAGTACTGATACTATAAATACTACTGCTGATACTATAAATACTATAAATACTACTGCTGATACTATAAATACTACTGCTGATACTATAAATACTATAAATACTACTGCTGATACTATAAATACTATAAATACTACTGCTGATACTATAAATACTACTGCTGATACTATAAATACTACTACTGATACTATAAATACTATAAATACTACTACTGATACTATAAATACTACTACTGATACTATAAATACTACTGCTGATACTATAAATACTAGTACTGATACTATAAATACTACTACTGATACTATAAATACTACTGCTGATACTATAAATACTACTGCTGATACTATAAATACTACTACTGATACTATAAATACTATAAATACTACTGCTGATACTATAAATACTAGTACTGATACTATAAATACTAGTACTGATACTATAAATACTACTGCTGATACTATAAATACTAGTACTGATACTATAAATACTACTGCTGATACTATAAATACTATAAATACTACTGCTGATACTATAAATACTACTGCTGATACTATAAATACTATAAATACTACTGCTGATACTATAAATACTATAAATACTACTGCTGATACTATAAATACTACTGCTGATACTATAAATACTATAAATACTACTGCTGATACTATAAATACTAGTACTGATACTATAAATACTAGTACTGATACTATAAATACTAGTACTGATACTATAAATACTAGTACTGATACTATAAATACTACTGCTGATACTATAAATACTACTGCTGATACTATAAATACTACTGCTGATACTATAAATACTACTGCTGATACTATAAATACTACTGCTGATACTATAAATACTACTGCTGATACTATAAATACTACTGCTGATACTATAAATACTACTGCTGATACTATAAATACTACTGCTGATACTATAAATACTACTGCTGATACTATAAATACTAGTACTGATACTATAAATACTACTGCTGATACTATAAATACTACTGCTGATACTATAAATACTACTGCTGATACTATAAATACTACTGCTGATACTATAAATACTACTGCTGATACTATAAATACTACTGCTGATACTATAAATACTAGTACTGATACTATAAATATTACTATAGATACTATAAATAAGACTATTGATACTATAAATATTACTACAGTTATTATTACTATAAATAAAACTAATAATACTACTACAATCATTACTACTACTTTCACAATCTATTATTTATTTTTTTATAATGAATGTGTTTAACGCAGATGTGGACAACTTTCTTATTTCGGCGGGCCAGATTGATTTTTTTCTCTTGCGGCACAGGAGAAATATTCAGTTTATGTTTAGTACTATAGAACTCCAAGAAACATGTTATGCGCTTGTGCGCCAATGCGCCAGTACTTTTAGGTCATCCACGGGGGGGGGGGATTGGAGTTGGGCGGGGGGGGGGGGGGTAAAATACTGATTGTTAATTTGGGTATTAATATGCATCTCGCAGAATGCTACTAAAGAGCTCTTGGCGTAGTGGTGGTAGTGCCATCTGATAGACGGTCAAATCAACCCAGAAGCCATGCTGAAGTCGGATTTGTTAGGCCTAAATACACATATGGTTGTAGCTAAGCTGTAAACGATAGCACAATACATCCAATTCTTCGAAATGCATCCTACAGGAGAATGGACGCACAAGAAACATTACGCTAAAACATCACATTACTTTGTCAACGTATACATCAACATTGTTAAAATTATCGTATTTTATGAAATGAACGTAACTACTCATTTGTTACAAGTAAAATCTTCTCGTGTAGAGAGAACGTAAACACACTTAAGAGATGTGTTCTGTTGTGAAACGTAGTCATCTATCCCACACTGTACCCAAACGATTGTTTGTGCTAACCTCACATCACAGTATTTATGTCCCCTCTATTTTCACGTGCCGTAACTTCGTCTCTGATTGCTCTGGCATCGATCACTCTGAGCTGATGATATTTGTTGTGTAGTCTATGTGTTCTCGCGTTTTATATTCAAGTTACTTGTGATTTCATGTGTTTCATTACAATAATTGTACCATATATATCCTACACAATATATCTGAACTGTTTCTCTATCTGAACTGTGGATACGGACTTCAGTGCAACAGTGGGTATGTAATAGTCTTTTGTAAATAGTTCTCAAGAGAGTTGTTAACACCGTATTTTAAACCACTAGACATTACTTTAGCTCTATCTTCTGCTATATTGTTGTTCTGTAAGATTGTGCGTTTCTTCTTGTGTATAAGTGTTAGCAACCCATTTCCAGACGATCTTCTTCTTCTTCTTCTGCGTTCGTTCTCAAACTCCTGCAGATTAGCAGGATGTAGTCCGGAGAACGAAATGCGTTGTGTCATGGTTTACATCATTGCTACGATATCTTCGCCTTTCGGTCTGACACATCCGACTTCAGCATGGTTTTGGGTCACTGACCCTATATGCGATGGGACAGCCAATTCCATCCCGTAACTTCCTTAGTCGCCTTTATGACATGCTTGGAAGGTAAACAGTGTTGCTATTCATTGCTCCCCTTTCGGGCCTCTGCAACACACGGGCGCTCCAGACGATGTTATTGTTATTGTGATATAACAAAAGTAATCCACCACGATCCATGGAGATGATGAATGAGATGTACAGGACAACTCTGTCACACGAGTCTTCCACAGTATGTACAAGACAACTCTGTCACACGAGTCTTCCACAGTATGTACAAGACAAATCTGTCACACGAGTCGTCCACAGTATGTACAAGACAACTCTGTCACACGAGTCTTCCTCAGTATGTACAAGACAACTCTGTCACACGAGTCTTCCCCAGTATGTAGAAAGAATCACAGGCAAGCGTGTTCCACCGAAAGCTTTATAAGTAATGTTGTGATAGTTTATTTTATACTGCGATTGAAGTCCGTAAGTAAAGGATGGGCGGGGGGAAGTGGGAGGGTGATTGAGGGTTTAAATGTCCTCTCTCATAGAGAGAGAAGGTGACAGTATGTTAAATGCAGGGACCAGGCCGAAACAGTGGATACATCCCCTCCCACTTCTCATACACATACTTAAAAAGTCAGAATATGTTATTAAAACTAGGAATCTAGCTGAGACAGTGGGTCAACCCTCCTCTCTTTCTCTCTCTCTCTCTCGCTCTCACTTAGGAAGTCAGAATATGTTATTAAAACTAATAATCTAGCTGAAACAGTGTGTCAACCCTCCTCTCTTTCTCTCTCTCTCTCTCTCTCTCACTTAGGAAGTCAGAATATGTTATTAAAACTAGGAATCTAGCTGAAACAGTGTGTCGACCCCCTGTCTCATTTAGAATGTCAGAATATGTCATTAAGACTAGGGATAACGTTAAAAAAGTGGTTCAACACCCCTCTCTCTCAATTAGAATGTCAGAATATGTCATTAAGACTAGATGTCCCTTTAAAAAAGTGGGTCAACACCCCTCTCTCTCAATTAGAATGTCAGAAAATGTCACTAAGACTAGGGACCACGTTAAAAAAGTGGGTAAACACCCCTCGCTCTCAATTAGAATGTCAGAATATGTCATTAAGACTAGGGACCACGTTAAAAAAGTGGGTAAACATCCCTCTCTCACTTAGAGAGTCAGAAAATGTCACTAAAACTAGGAATCAAGAGGAAAAAGTGAGTCAACCCCACTCCCCACCGTCATTAAAGGTGATACTATAGAAAGGTCACGAGAAATCGCACGAACACGTTGATATGACATTTGTTTACGTAAACCCGATCAATATCGCCGCCCTGAATGAATGTGTTCTCTTTACGGTGTTCCATTAGCGGCTGTTCCTTCCCGAAAGTAATGGCAACCTACGGGAATATTGTGCTTAGAAATTGTCAATGCCTTAATCTAATCTACGTCTGTTTGGTTATATAAAGAGATACAATTGTTTAGAAAGACAAATAATGGAGAGCAGAGTACATGAAAGAAGGGGGAAGGGCAAACGAAGAAGACGATGGACTGATGACATTAAAGATATCATGAATACATCGTTGGAAAATGCAAACCGCATCGCCCAAGACAGAAAGGGGTTCAGATATTTCATTGGGAAGACAACGTTCTGGAGAGAATACGGCACATGACACACAAACCCGAAGATGTATTTCTCTACGTCCCTATTACGTAAACCCGATCTACTTACCGGCGGTGTCTCTACGTTCCTTTTGCGAATCTTATATGACTAATACATTATCACTATTCTTTGATTTCCTGTGTCTTAATTTCTTTATATACATGATTACTGCTGTTCCAATGCTATATTTGGTAGATTGTTTCTGTCAATACTGTATGTTTCCCGTTGGGGAGATGCAGAGACCGCATGACATTGCTGTCAATACCTCATGTTTCCGTTAGGGAGATGCAGAGACCGCATGACATTGCTGTCAATACCTTATATTTCCCGTTGGGGAGATGCAGAGACCGCATGACATTGCTGTCAATACCTTATATTTCCCGTTAGGGAGATGCAGAGACCGCATGACATTGCTGTCAATACCTTATATTTCCCGTTGGGGAGATGCAGAGACCGCATGACATTGCTGTCAATACCTTATATTTCCCGTTAGGGAGATGCAGAGACCGCATGACATTGCTGTCAATACCTTATATTTCCCGTTAGGGGGATGCAGAGACCGCATGACATTGCTGTCAATACCTCATGTTTCCCGTTAGGGAGATGCAGAGACCGCATGACATTGCTGTCAATACCTTATGTTTCCCGTTAGGGAGATGCAGAGACCGCATGCCATTGCTGTCAATACCTCATGTTTCCCGTTAGGGAGATGCAGAGACCGCATGAATTTGCTGTATCTCATATTTTACAGGGTGATTTTTGTTTGTAAAATATTTCCTCCGACAGAAAAAAAATGGTTTACGCTAGTCGAATCCTGAACCTCATGGTCGCGAGACCAACAATAACGTCTCAGCCATGCGTCACGCTTAGAATGTTTTAAACGTCTTAAATTGCGAGCAATGTTACTCTTGTACCTTCTGCGCAATGAAAGTTTCTCTATAGTTTTATGTCACACCCAAAAAACTTATCTTTTCATCTGTGTGCACTGTTTTGATAATAAGGCTCATACTTAGAGAGGGTAAGGTTCCAATTCTATCAAAATAAAATTTGTCACGCGAAACAAATCTAAGCTTGAATGTAAATAACTTCCTATCACAATTGAACCAGTCCGTTCAAAGACACCAAATCGCCTAGCAACTATCGTACACGGGTTTTTCCGTACTTGACTAACCGCATCTCCCAAAAATATGCGATTTTATCAAGGCATTCAAACTGTGCAGTCAAGTCACTGAGAACAAACCAATCGAGACTAGGACTATTACAACAACAACGAACATCCCGTATAGGTATTGAAGTACCCTCAGTAACAACAAACATATAACATCTGTATTAGTTGTACAGGGGCCAATATGTCTCTGGCATATTTAATCTCTGGCTTCCTACTTGAATTTACTTGTATAAGCAAATATTTGAAGCAAAATTGTACTGTCTATTTATGTTATCCATGCTTACAAGAAGACCTATTAGCCATTGTAGAATTAAAACTATATTACATGTTATATGTGTGTTGTTACTGAGGATACTTCGATACCTGTACAAAATGGTCAATGTTGATGTAATAGTCCTAGTCTCGATTGGTCCGTTCTCAGTGACTTGACTGCACAGTTTGAATGTCTTGACAAAATAGCATCATTTTTGGAGCTGCAGTTAGTGAAATACGGAAAAACCCATGTACGATAGTTGCTAGGCGATTTATTGTCGTTGAACGGACTGGTTCAATTCCCGTTAGTCTCAACTTTAAAAAAAAATATATCTTCTGGCTTCCTACGTGAATTTACTTGTCACATTTTGCAACTATTTGGTATTTCTTGCTGTCTTTTCGCTTTATACTCATTTATGCCTTGCAGCGTCAGGAGTGGAAGGGTTCTCTGGAGATGTATTTATTGTGTGCTTCATATATGTTTATTTTCAGTGACAACTTTATTTCTGTAATCTATCGTTTGCTAGGTCTGCCCCTCACTTTATTTTCATCATGACTGTATAGTAATGTCCATTTAGGACAATGTCCGATGGTATTATAGATGCATAAAAAACCCACTTAAAATGTTGTTTTCTGATGTAATCCAGAATTAGCATTGTGTGTGTTTGTCTTCTGGTGTTTTCATTTCTGATTCTGTTCTTTTATTTTTACTCGAGTATTCTACGTAGACAAGACATTTCTGTTGCAGCAAGTTCCCTTTTGGATTTTATTATTAAGTGTTTGGAGTACGATATTAATTGAATTGAAATTCGCTATTATTTCCAATATATCATTACAAATTAATATATTTCTAATCTATTTATCGTACTTTATATAATTATATTATACAGTTATGAGCATCATCAGGTGCCGGAACGACTGGCGTAGGTGATCGTGAACTTCCACGTCTCTCTATTTCCAGTATCTTTTCTATGAGAAAACCGGCCTCACGGCTCGTGGGGCATTCTCATAAGTGCTCCGCCCTCTGTTCCAGCAGCCATTCGACTCGATGGTGTTTCGGGTCCAATGTCGCCGAAACAGACGTCGACATTATGGCACAACTCTGGCCCGTGCGAAAGACCGTTCCAGTATCTTTTATGAGGATCGTTGTTAACGAAGAACGTATTACATGAAATAGTTGTCCATATTTTGTTTCATGTTATGTTGGTGGGCATCATCAGGTGACATATTCTTTCCAGAACGTAGTCTTTCCTATGGATCTCTTGAATTTTCCGCTTTAAATGACGAATATTTTCTTCCTGTCACAATGGCGTGTGAGAATGTATGTGTTTTCCCAGATATCAGTTTACATCGGATGTTCCTCCTGAAAGCAACAGCAAACTACAGTAGCATAATGTCAATAAAATTTCTATGTTTGTGGTGCATGTCTTATCCATGGTGAGTGAATAGTGATCTCGCCTCACAAGCACAATTTTGTCGAATTAGATTGTGGTTCATCAGCCAATCGTCTATACCGGACAAACGATTGCATGTATGTTTGTGACGATTAGATATTCTTTTTACCAAATACTTTATATATAATTAACATTTATGTACACATGCACAATGTTTACGATGTATCACAAAAGTGTTACTACGAATGGATAAACGTACAATAGTTACTACGAATGGATAAACGTACAATGAACTGCGTTTCTTACATACACTTAGTTTGTGACAAGCGTTCAATTATGTGGATTATTTTCATGCAACGTAATCTCGTATTACCTCCAAGAAGTTCAAATTTATTTAAAACATGAACAGCTAATTGGTTTACGAAACAAAATAGTGTATTTGATATTGGATGTAAAGCGCTACCTGATAAGGATGCCTTGCTGTGGTAGATCGACATGTGGGTTCTTCGCTTCATGTTGGAAGACACTGATAGCCCTTGTACATTGGATATTTACAGGGTTTTCATCAAGTATGGTAAGTACATTTATGATTTAATATTTTTAATGGTACTATTATGTTGGTTATTTTTTTTTCTACATGTGGTGTGTTTTGTTTATGTTTTCATTAGTTGTAAGTTTCAAGTCATTGTTACTTTTGCACGTCTTTTTTCGTGATATGCTTGGTCAAATATATAAATGCTTGTTCCATAACATCGTCTTATCTTTGCTGATGTTTCTTGATTCTGGATTAGAAACTGGCTTCACAGCACGCGGGTATTTCCCATAAGTGCTCCGCTCTCCGCATCAACAGCCATCCCAGTGTATGTAGACTTGGAGTCCAGGTCAGATGTTGATTGTGTGATCTTCGGGACATTCCAAAAAACATTACTTTTCCTTCCCTCACCTCTAGATATTCCCATTTCTAACATTCTCTGTATGTGTACGTTCTCAGCTTCATTGACATCATCTGCATCTTAAAATAAATCTATTACTGCCTTCATTAAGTCTGCTTTATCTCGTCTCAGCAATGTTCCCTCTATCACCGCATTGCCTGCCAATATGTCGGCTCTCTCGTTTCCTCTGACCCCAGCATGACCAGGGCAATATATCCGTGTAATGTTCTGGACAACTGAGTTGCTCAATAAGTCCAACCATTCTTTTCATAGCATGAACTTTTCTATCTTGCGCAGCATGCTTTGAGAGTCTGTGAGTATTACTGAGTGTGTTGATGAATCATTTATCAACCAATTAAGTGCTGCTGTAACTCCCTCTATCTCCATCCTCATGCTCTATGTGACAGTAGAATATGCTGAAGATTTCTCAACCAACTTCTTGCCATTTCTGTAGGCAACAAAACCCCAACCGCGTTTATTTGTGTTTCTGTTAACGGAGCCATCTGTGTACATAATTATGTCTTGTGATTTTGCGAATGTAGTCGGCCGAGTTCGTGCACTGTATCCTGAGCCCTGATGGATCTTTGCTGATGTAGAAAAGTACAAGAACATACTAACACACCCACTGAAAACCAGATTCAGTAAACTAGCTAGTGAAAGGCTGAGCAAAAAACAGTCGTATCGACCGATCCAAAAAAACTAAACAGAAAATATAAGAACGAAACACCAGACATAAGAAAAGATATAACACCAACACTTTTTTCAAGTTCCATGCGAGCAATATCACTATCAAAACTAGCATACACTACAACTAGAATATGAGAGAACGTATTAAATTTCAAAAGAAATCAATACTATGCAACATAATTGAAGATATGCACCCCAAAGAAGCATGTATACAAGCATACACCGATGGATCAGCAACCAGAACAGTGAGGAATGGAGGTACTGGAGTTTACATAAAATATTAAGAAAATAAAATTAATCCACATGTTAACTAAATGGAGTCTTCTGCTCCAGGTACTCTGCAGAAGAACATGCCATAAACATTGCTACAGAAATAATTAAAAAGACAACAAGCCAATGCCATAAGGAGGTGTTTCTTACTGATGCAATATATGTCAAACTGCCAGACCTGAAGGAAGCCATACGAGAAGTGAGCATCCAAAGAAGGGTAGTACTACAGTGGATACCATTTCAATGTAGCAAACCAGGAAATAAGGAGGCAGATATACTGGCATAAAATGGAGCAACACATGAACAAAAAGACAAAGAGATCACATACCAAAAAAAAGAGGACCGTCAACAAGGCTTGTAGGAAAGTCGACTAACCAAACGACAATTATCAATATCTTGACAGATATGGGCAGGTTATGATCTTCCGCATTAGAACTGGACACACCATAATAAATAGTCACTTAAATAGACTAAGACTTGTTCCATCACATTTGTGGACAGGCAGCACAGACAGCGGAACCTATCCTGTAGGATTGCATTGCTCTAAACCATGTAAGGGAAGAACACTTGCCCACAATGATGGATATCCACAGAAAGCTGTATGGAAGCACTGAGGAGCTCTCCAATACAGTAGCATGCATTGAGAAAATCGGACTCGCTGTGTTGACATGTAACTCTACGAACGAGAAGAAGAAGATATGTGCTGATGCGACTTGTGATTAGTTACTTTCTGTACATTTTGTAAACCAGCGAATTAAAATTACGGAAAACCTAGGATAAGCTAGAATAAGTGACAATGATTGAGATCATGACACATGATGTTTCTAGAGAAGTTATTGGAGATTGGAGATTTGGTGATGATTGACCAAGAAAAAAATATTATGGCATAACACACATCCGAGTGGGTCACATCCGGGCGCATGGTAAATATAAAGACTATTGCTTCTCGAGGGTACTACTCTCCAAATACAAAATAATAAAATAAATAATTATTCACATGTTTACAATCCTTTTTCCGTAGAAATAATTTTCGATTACACTGGTTTACAAAAAAATCAAGTTGGAAGTTGTCCATCATTTTTTAACTGAATAAGGAACATTTTGCGCCACTGAAGCCAAAAATGAAATCCATTTGTCTCAATCAGGTCAGGGTTTTTTTCTAAATTGATTAAAAAAATTATATTCTCTGATTATAGCCTTCTATTCATAACTACATTTTGGTGATATTAGTAGTTGATTTATATGTTACATTTCTCATATAAAAAGTATTTAACAGAATAGCCAAGCTTGACACGCAGCGGTGGGAATAGTATCATATTTCGTCTACCAGATGATTATTGACGATGTTCTTTGATGTACCGGCACCAATTCGTCTCGTGCAGGCCAGTCCTTCTTGGTATAATGCTGAGATTTGTCCCTACTATCCCACATGCACAGAAAGCAGGGGTACTTTGTAAAGCAAGACTGTCGTCCCAATAGGAAATTCACCCTTTTCAAGTCAACACAAATATACCACTCGTGCTGATAATAGGAAACATTACCCAGCACATACTTCACCGCTTCATACTTCTCCTTCAGTGTATTCGAGTGAGCAAGGGGTACAAAAGCAAACTGATTGACATTGTGAAACAGAACACATTTTAGTGATCTCTTGCAGCTGTCGATGAAAAGTCTCCAATCTCTGGGTTCATAATGTTGCACTGTAAGCTTCTGCAGAAGGTGAACAAAATGTGTACAGAACACCGAGTCCTTACCAAAAAGGATGAACTCTTGATGCCTGTTGCGATAAAAATTGATGTTTGTACTGTCAGACAAGAGTTTCCTTTCTTTTAATCTGGGTGCCAAGAGCTCAGCTGAGGACTTTGGTAAATTGAGATCACAAACAAGATCATCGCTAAAAGCCTCTTCTTCTTTATTACCCTCTTGACCTTCCAGAACACTGGAACAATCTTCGTCACTGATGAGTTCTGTATAGAGAGGTACTGGGCAGTCATGAGAGTGAGCTAAGGGACGACGTGCTGATTCAAGATCAGGATACTTGAGACATTTCAGTTCTTTCTATTGATCCCAGTCACATCAATAGCGCAGAAATAGCAGTCAGAGACATGATTTGTGGGCTCCCTCCAAACTATGGGTATTCCACATTTCAAACTGCTCTTCTTGCCTTCAATCCACTGACGCAGGTATTCAGTGCTTGACTTGCACACCATGTGAGAAGCCCATGCTTTATCCTGGTCACCAAGTTCTATACCAAAATACGCATGGTAAGCTTGCTTTATGAAAGTTGTGACTGGATTCCTATTAGAAACGAGGGTGTATTCACCGCAGATGTAGCAGAGTATGTTAGGCTTATTTCTGCAAGAACTTCCTTGAATCACTTGTAACCTTAGAAAAAGAAAACAAATAGTAATACTAGTAAGTTTAAACGTGAAATCTTCAGAATTTGTATATTTCAAGATAGATCAAGGAATTTTGCAACATATGGCGTGAAAATATCAATACATGTGACAATAAAATACTTGCTTTCTATATCATTTGTCATTTTAAATAGGAAAAAAACACTTTTGATAAGATGTGTGGAAATCAATTGTCGTTTTACTGATTGAGTTGACATGGACTGACCCACCTATAAAAAATATCATGTGCTGCTAGATAAAAAAAAGCTGACCTGATTGAGCAAAATCAATGTGAATTTTTGATCTTGCACAATAAAATTATTCTAAATCTTCACGAAAAAAACAACAACTATAGACAGCAAATTTGATGTTGATCAGTTTTATTTTCAAATTTGTATTTATATTAAATTTGTTCAGTTCATTGTTATTTTTGGAAGTCACTAAGATGTCGCTTCAACATAAAACTAGAGAAATGTAGGCTTACACTGAAGTAAGACATATCACATTCCAGTAAATGGTGGTGGCTGCATTATATATACAAAATAAAAGTGGAACATTTATATTTGATAAGACAGACAGAAGTACTTACAAGATAAACAGAAATATATAACCGAATTGATTGATTAACAACAAAATAAAAATATTTAAAAATAACAATAAATATATAAAATTTAGCTCCTTATGGTTAAAAATGAATATTTTAACGTTTTGTGCAAAATTGTGAGTAAAATTCAACATCTATTAGTTGTAATATAACTTGCGTAAAATAGTGAGGAGATAAAACTGCATTGTTGGGAAACAACCTAGAGACTAGAGGTATGAGGACTGATGCAATACATGGCACAATAAAGACACAATGGACATATGTAATTCAAAGAAAACAACATAGTAAAACAACGAAAGCAATGCTAAACATTGTAAGCCATAAAAATAAAATAAAGTAATCCATAGCATTTATTAATGCTGTAGGGGTGTGAGATGTTAGCGATCTCACTTTTCAGAGGCTCTGCAAATGAGGGCGGTAGTAGCAATGAAAGCAATGAAAACAATGTTAAAGAATGACAGCGAGGCTGAACAATGAAACTAATGCTAAACAGTGAACGCAATGCTAACATCAGAAGTACACAAAGAAATAAAGACTGTGAAATTTGAAAATGCTGCATCCCCTGACTACAATACAGCAGGTATAATAAAAATTACAGATGAATTAGGTGTAACTATCATAGAACTTTGCACTAGTATATATGAAACGGCATTTTAATTGTTGACGCCCTGGCTTCGCTTATTAGTTGTCCTGGGTTCATTCCCCAGATGGGACGGAGATGTTTTTCAGATCACAACGGCTCCCGGGTCGACCCAGCCTTAAATAGGTATCGTATTAATCCGGGAACTAAAGACTGCGAGGTAGAGGATATGGCTACCCACCTCATATAGCAAAGTCACTGAAATGTGAGATTGCTAACATCTCACACCCCTACGGAATTATTAAATGTTATTGGTTAACTTTACGTTATACCACTACCTAAGAAGCGGATATATATAATAAGAATATCATCCGCTAAGAAGCGGATTATATATCACAATATATAATCACCCGATACTGGGTTGATGGCTACGTCCTGAACGGGTTACGCTACACATTTTATAATCAAAATACTATTGAAGATTATACACGATAAAATTATAAACAAGTTACACATAGATGTAATTGAAGAACATCTTCTTCTTCGTTTGTTCTCAAACTCCTACCGATTACCAGGATATAGTCTAGATAACGAAATGCACCGTGTCATGATTTACAGCATTGCTGCGAGATATGCGCTTTTAGGCCTGACACATCCGACTTGAGCATGGTTTTGGGTCACTGATCCTATATGGGATGGGACAGCCAACTCCACTATATAATTTCCTTAGTCGCCTCTTACGACATGCATGGACGGTAAACAGTGTTGTTATTCTTTGCTCACCTCTCGAGCTCCGGCAACACGCAGGCGGAAGAACAATTTGATTTTGGGATAAAGTAACCGGAGATGCTACATTTAGTATATGTGGATAAATAAATCGCAATTTTAAAAAGTATCACTTTCTGCTTCTTGGACTACAACAAAGCATTCGACAGAGTCAAATGTGAAAAATTAATCGAATGCCCCCAAGAAATTAATTTAGTAAATTATGTTACGACATCTGTAGATATCAACTCGAATATTAAGTATTCAATATGACATTTTGATAAGTAGGTACTCTAATTTTAAGTATGTGCTTTGGCATCGGTTGAAAAGTTGAATGTGAATGTTGTAGATGGAATGAGAATTGACTGCAAAAGACAAGAAATATTTGCAACACCTCCGCGCCAACACACACACAGCTGAACTGACGATACGCAGTCACGAAAGGCTCTCCTGTCAGCCGAAATGCATATTTATTTGAGGGTCGGTCACTGTTGATGTCCCAAAATGGGTAGATGCCGTTAGGAAGGAAGATCAACTAATCGTAAGCAAGTAATTCTAATATAATGTGTATAATGAGTAGGCTAGGCATAACTGGAGAGCTGCGCCACCTGCAAATTAATGGAGAAAAAATCATGGGGAAATCATAGCTAAAGGAATGTTTGGCTCGAGAACAAGCTTGTAGTTACATCCAAGAAGAATGTCCGGTAAATTATTCCGTGGTGTTCTAAATATGTGTAGAGACTTAGTCTTGGGCGAGGTGTTCACGATATCGGTGAATGATACGTCTGCTAATATGGCGAACGAACCAGAGCCCAACTCTACTGTAGAGTGTTTCCTATACCGGAAACATGCGCGCAGATGAAAAAAGGTTAATTACCCGATGGGTACAAGGACAATCATCTACTTACGCGAGACAAGTTCATTTACATTGAGGCAGTCGACCCAAGCCTAAATACATGATTACCGCATTCATGGAGAATGCCACCTGGAGACACATTGTTGCCTGTAAATTTCAAGGGAGTGTGGGTGATAAATCGTCATGGCGAAGAGGTTATACACATCCACCCATTGTCTGGTGACATATAGCAAGGCTGTCACAAGCTAGGAAAGCTCACAAAAAATTAAAAGCATGCCGCAAATGAATGTGCTGGGCCGGAAGGCACACAATAGTGAACCTCAGGTATTAAACTGGCAGCACAAAGTATTTCAAGATTCCCTGGGGGAACCACACGATCCCTTATGTTTATCAGAGAGCAAAGGAACAAGAAGAATAAGCATTTATCTCTCTCAAATCCATTTGAGTTTTTCGGTCTATTTTTGTACAAATTTATTGTTGTCCACGTGGGCACCAAGATGTGACAGAGTTAAGCCAGCCTGTTAATGGTATAATTGAGCACTACGTAAAGGAAATAATATGATGGACGCTTTCTGCTGGTGTTCTATAGGTACATCGATGATGATATTACTGGCATGTCCGAGGTCGATTTGTTTCGTTTTATGTGCGTTAGCGACATCTTACACCAGGCTATCAAGAGGACGTCTGAGGTCTCTATCTCATATGTGGACGTTGAAAATTATGTTAATTAGTTAACACTCAAGCATGTACCGATGTAGCCTACAAGTACTTTACATAATCGACTGATGCTCATAGCATTCTCGACTACATATTTTCTCATCCCCTACCTGCCACAACTCACAGCCATTCTCTCAACTTCGTCGTCGGTGTCGCTTGTGCATTGGGTATTTCTTTCTCGACAAACAACACAGGTTGATGGACTTCGTCCGCTGTCACCTATTCCCTGAGAGGGCCCTAATGTCTGTTCGGCTTCTCGTGTAAAGCTTCTCCCATCTTGACACCATCAGGATCACATATACGATTTTTTCCATTGTCAGGGGAAAAAAGGTTCGCATTTTTTTAACCCCCATAGTTCTGCTGCCCGCAGTGTCTTATTTCGGCATCTTCCTCTTCTTAAGTCTGAAAACTGGATATGTTATGTGGTCCCCTCTGGTTGCTCACAGACAAAAAAGAAATCTTAAGGAAAACTTGGTCAGCAATCATGTTAAGCCTGACTTCTCCAGTCAATGTTTCAGTCAACTAGCAATTTAGTAGTTGCTATACCCGTGCATATGCCTCACAGAACAGTTGACACTCTCTATCGAACTAGATCTATGGCAAGCATAACTTACAATTTACATTTACACACAAAATTAGAATTTAAAACTACCTGTGATGCTGAGGTATGCTACTTTCAACCGCAGACTTTAGTCTAATGTGGTTATATCTGGACTTTTTCATACTAAAAACTCGATTGTATGATTCGTCAAAAACAACATCAGAAGTGATGTTTCATGACACTTCCATAAAGTAACACAAACATATCTCATTTGTGGATCAATGAAGCTCTTTGAACCCAGGAGGCTAACCTAATAGGCTTTATCATAACTTTGATATAAAATACTGTGTGTCAAATATATGCCACTTGCATACATACTTTCTTCTTTTCGCCTTATACCCCTTTGTGTCTTGCAGCGCCAGGGGCAGGAGAGTTCTCTGGAGATGAATTTTTGTGTATGCTTCATATATGTTTGTTTTCGCTAACTCCTTTATTCCTGTAATTCCACATTCGCATTGCGTGCTCCAATTGTTGTATCAATCGTGTCTCTATAGTAATTATGTTTGAAGGGCGCTGTCATATGCTGTTTTGAAATCATGTGAAAACAACTTAATCTGTTGACTTCTAATTTAATCCAGGATTGGCATTGTGCTTATTATGTTTTCTGATGTCTTCGTTTCTGGTGTTATCTTTTATTGTGACTCCGAGGATTCTACGTAGACAAATCATTTCTGTTGTAACAATATTTCTTTTGGCTGAAGCTGTTAGTGGTATCCACATTTGGCATTGCCAGCACAGTGATAGTATGATGTCACATACTTGCTCCGAAGTGAATATATATAGTTAGAAAGAGAGAAAGAGAACAAGAAAACAGTGAGATTTAAAACCCAAGTTGGTTGGAAAACTATTATAATGGGGGATAATTTGTCTGCGTTTTGTACCTGCTATATAGCAAAGTTGTTTCCCCTGAGTTAAGTTTGAAAATATAACATTGCCGCATGGTAAATAGTCACCCGATCATCATTGCACTTCGGACATGTCCGTAGGTGATCCGATCTCCACAAGAGTGTATCCTCCTTTATACATTGAATGGAATGCACATTTCTATCGGCGCTGCATTTCAAGCAGTTCCTATATTATGGACATAGTAAAGTTATATCGCACTCGTTAATTTAATTTATTCGTGCTGTTTCTGGGAAGAATTTCAACATATCAGCCCAACATATCTATTGTTCTAACTTCCGACGCAGTAGCAGTGTACGCAAGCTGATCTACGCAAGCAATGAACACCCACATGATCAGGCATTCCAATTTCGACTTTTCTCGCAGACTTGAACACCCACATGACCAGGCATTCCAATTTCGACTTTTCTCGCAGACTTGAACACCCACATGACCAGACATTCCAATTTCAACTTTTCTCGCAGACTTGAACACCCACATGACCAGACATTCCAATTTCGACTTTTCTCGCAGACTTGAACACCCACATGACCAGACATTCCAATTTCGACTTTTCTCGCAGACTTGAACACCCACATGACCAGGCATTCCAATTTCGACTTTTCTCGCAGACTTGAACACCCACATGACCAGACATTCCAATTTCGACTTTTCTCGCAGACTTGAACACCCACATGACCAGGCATTCCAATTTCGACTTTTCTCGCAGACTTGAACACCCACATGACCAGACATTCCAATTTCGACTTTTCTCGCAGACTTGAACACCCACATGACCAGACATTCCAATTTCGACTTTTCTCGCAGACTTGAACACCCACATGACCAGGCATTCCAATTTCGACTTTTCTCGCATACTTGAACACCCACATGACCAGGCATTCCAATTTCGATTTTTCTCGCAGACTTGAACACCCACATGACCAGGCATTCCAATTTCGACTTTTCTCGCAGACTTGAACACCCACATGACCAGGCATTCCAATTTCGACTTTTCTCGCAGACTTGAACACCCACATGACCAGACATTCCAATTTCGACTTTTCTCGCAGACTTGAACACCCACATGACCAGGCATTCCAATTTCGACTTTTCTCGCAGACTTGAACACCCACATGACCAGGCATTCCAATTTCGACTTTTCTCGCAGACTTGAACACCCACATGACCAGACATTCCAATTTCGACTTTTCTCGCAGACTTGAACACCCACATGACCAGACATTCCAATTTCGACCTCTTCACTATCTCAAGCTAATGTTCTCAAACGCAACCCACTTACATATTTTAGGATTATGCTTATCAAGTCACTGAGGATGGAGACGTAACCTTTTGTCTGTTCATCCAGTTCAAGGCCATGGTCACTGCCTGCATCTCTAAAGTCACGTATAGTCAAACACACACTACTCTTTCCTTTTATGGTCTTCCTTGTGCATTAAGCTGTAAAATCCAAGTGCCACACACGTGTCCAACAACCGAAACATCTTTTTATATATATCATGCCATGTTCTATGGAATTCTCGTTGGCAATCGCTTGCACATCAGACTCTTCAGCAATAGAGCACCTCTCTGTACATTCTCTATTGAAAGTTACTATTACTAGGACAGATGTTATGCAATCTATGGGTACACGGTTTTGTTCCACACCAAGTGCCACATCCTCCAATATGCACATAATGTGTATGACGGCTTAGAACCACTTCTCATCCACCACTTTCTATCCACAAATTCACGTCAACCGCTTCACGTCCACCACTTTCCTCTCTTTAGTCTACTACCCTTGAATTTCAAGATTTAAAAATATAGTAAGTGTTCTTACGCATCTGGGATTTAGAGATTGTCTCTGCAAAACTGTATTCTGCGCTTCCTATATTGATAATTAAGTAAGAATTGCATTGCCTACATGCCTCTGGAAAATAAACAAGAGACTCGCACTCTCTCACATTTCTATATCATTATCATCAACATCACCAGCATCGTCTCCGCCATCATCACCAACTTATTTAGTCCAGGAAACCAGCATCGTCTCCGGCATCATCACCAACTTATTTAGTCCAGGAAACCAGTATCGTCTCCGCCATCATCACCAACTTATTTAGTCCAGGAAACCAGCATTGTCTCCGCCATCATCACCAACTTATTTAGTCCAGGAAACCAGCATCGTCTCCGCCATCATCACCAACTTATTTAGTCCAGGAAACAGAGGCTGAAAAAAATTGGACGGGCTATCCATGACATTGAGCAGAACTTCAAACCTGCCCAAGCAAGCACTGGTGCCGAATTAAAAGATACCAGGCCAAGAGGCGCACCATCACCCATGGTATCACGAAACACGACTATACACTTGTCTTCACAAGAAAACGTAACACTTGCTTGTGTAGACATAAAGTAAAAAAAGTAAAGTAACCCATAGCATTTACTAATACCGTAGGGGTGTGAGATGTTAGCGATCTCACATTTCACAGGCTCTGCAAATGAGGGCGGTAGCCATCTCCTCTCCCTCGCAGGCTATGTAGACATATTAAAATGCGAACAAGAAGAAGATCAATACTATCAGGGAACAACTAAAGTGGTTTATTTGTGGCGTATATATTTGATGTTTTTGTGTGTTGTTGTTCTTATGAACTCTTAATGATCTCCTCTCCCTATCTCCTCTCCCTATCTTCTCTCCCTATCTCATCTCCCTATATTCTCTCATCTCTCTCAGTATCTCTAGAGTGTTTAATATATCTTCTTCTTCTGCGCTTGTTCTCAAACTCCTGCAGAATAGCAGGATGTAGTCTAGATAACGGAATGCACCGTGTCATGATTTACATCATTGCTGTGAGATCTGCGCCTTTAGGCCTGACACATCCGCCTTTAGCATGGTTTTTGGTCACTGACCCTATATCGGATGGGACTGCCAACTCCACCATATAACTTCCTTAGTCGCCTCTTACGACATGCGTGGAAGGTAAACAGTGTTGCTATTCTTCGCTCCCCTTTCGGGCCCTAGCAACATAAGCCTTCGCCCTCACATAACGATCGTTACCAAAAAACTCTAGAACTAAGAGGAGAATAATTCGATGTACATAGTCAAGTAGAATGATTTAACATACACAATATTTGATGCATTTGTACCATATAGTGTTCTGATATATTTTCTAAGCCTTCTAAGCAACATGTGGATGTCTTAGTAAGTTTTTCACAGAAGCAACAAGAATTGAAAGCACATTGTACTTCAGATATTGTAAATGACAAGGCATATCCACTTTGGAATCGTCTTGATTCCCGCTTAAGAACGAACCATCATGACATTGAGGAAATGTTTAAACGTTCTCTACTGACCATCATATTTGGGAGGCATACATCACGATATCAATGTGTTACTGTCTTGCAAAGTGAACCAACTACTAAAGCAACAGACACAGAATATTAGAGGTACGTTGCAGCAAACCATATTTGCGGAGATGGTACTTGATGAGTTTCCAATTCCGTTGGCAATTTAACAGTATATACTTTCAGTGTCCCAGCCAGTTGTTGATTGGTTGTTGTTAAATTTTGTTTTTTTTAATAACTTTTTAGTCCATCCCCTGGTCATTCCCATTTTATAAGACCCTAAAGACGTTGAATATTTGTGGTACCTTCTGGTGTAAACCAGATTTAAAAGAACACGTTTTTTTTTTAAAAAAAAAGAAAGAAATGCATACTGGTTGTTCGACACTTTTAAAGGTAACATTTCCTTGTGATAATATGTATGCATATATTTCTCACACCATCACTTTATCATTATCTCCAATACATTTCTCACACCATCACTTTATCATTATCTCCAATACAGTTCTTCCACCTTCATCTACCACTAGTCAGTTTTTAAAGTTTGCTACCTGTCCTACCTGTTATTCTCTCGTGTGTTTTCAACTCTTCTTCCTGTATGGTTTCGTTCTTAGTTTTTTGAATTTATTTTATTGGACATTCTGTGATGTTTTCTGTGATTCTGTGAAGGAGCGAACTTACAGATTTTTCCCATCTCCCAAGAATTGTGAACAGCCAAACTCTTGTTTTCTGATGTATAATTGTGGGTTTTCTTCAGAGCTCTCTTTTGTACACAGACGGTCTCAGCTCTCAACGGTTTACAAAACTTTAATAGGAAGACTCTTCCAAAGTTATCAGCAAATCTCACTAAAATATATCATCAGTAGCTTTTTTACAAAACACACTTCATAACAGAATCTTGCTTCTTCTTCTTTGTTCATTCTCAAACTCCTGCAGATTTGCAGGTTGTTGTTCGAAGAACGGAATGCTCGTGTCATAGTTTACAACTTATCTGCGTATTTTGTTCTGACCCATGCGACTTCAGTACGGCATCTGTCTACTCTGACCCTATCTGGGATAGGACATCTACTTCACCACTTAACCTCCCTAGTCGCCCCGTAAGATCTGCTTGGCAGGTAACAATTCTGCAATAATGTACTCTGTTTTTTTTACCACGCAGGCAGCACACAGTTTGTAATTTTACTATTAACTGCAACTGCCATTTATTTTTGTGTCAAAGCATCAAAATGTAATAATAAAACCATCACCGCCAGAGTTGGGTGTGCTAGGCCGTTGGCATAAACAAAACGTCGATAACTCCGTTCTCTGGAGTACATTTTGCGGGAATTCTTACATGACGAGGATATCTTGCAATTTATATGATGATATATATATATGCGAATGCATCGTTCTAGAGCATACATCCAATGGGAGTATATCTGCAAAGTCACAATGCACTCATTTGCATTATTGTTGACACTACGTCACATGAATTGTAAGTATTGAGTCCGGTTCTGTGTGACATTAAGGCACATCAACTTTACAGACACCCTCTATATTAGAAATATTGGTTATTTTTTGGAACGCATCCACCCAGATGTGACTATTTTCATGGACTATGTTTGTCAGAAAATGTTTATCCTGTATTAATTTTAATATAATTTTTTTATGGTTAAGGTTTTAGTTTCGCAAAACAAAACCAATCCTAACCCAAAACCTAAGCCTTACCCAAAAAATTAATTGTTAAATGAATAATTGATAACTATCCGTGGCAAACATTGCCATGGGAAATATTCAAATTAATAATCACATCGCGGGTACGCATTCCAAACCAGAATCGAAATATATATATTTTTTAAAACTAGTAGCATATCCTTTTCAGAAGGTAGCTAGAAACCCATAATGGTTTGATGTAGTGATTTCCTAGGCAATTTAAATACGTTTAGTACCTTCTATCGCTTTCGTAACGGTTAGTATGCACGTTTTTCAACACCATTTTCTTACCAACATTGTGTTATCAGTGTCAAACTTGGACATTAGATTCTAGAACAATACATAAGATTAACACCACTGAAATGAAATGTGTGAGACGTAGATTGGAGTTAGCTTGAGAGACAAAATCAGGAATGAAGCACTAAGGAAACAATTAGGGATCAAACCAACAATAGAATACATACATAAACAAGTTAAATGGTACGGACACATAACCAGACAGAAAGAGCAAAGTATTATCCAAAAAACACTTAACAAACGATACGAAAACAGGAGACCTATTGGACGCCCTCGTAAAAGGTGGATAGATAGTGTATTAGAGACACTCGGAAATATAACAGCAGAGGAGGCAAATAGAAGGGCAAAATACCGTACACTCACTCCCCCCTCAACCCTGAAAGGTACATGAGGACAGAAAGAAGAAGAAGAAGAACAAAGAGATTCTGCAACAATGCTTAAGAAGAAAGAAGTACTAAAGAAAATATAAATCCAAGAGATAACCTTGAAAAGACACGACACTTTGTTGAAAACCTTACCTGGATGTAGATTCTAGTGATGGAAAGAGGTAGGCAGAGATAAAAATGTGAGGGGAACATCATGTGACAGACAGGATACACTCTAGAAAATGCAATATTAAGGAAGGAAACAGAAGATAATGGAGGAGCTTCTGCCAACGTTTGATGCGGAACGACACGTGATGATGTTGGGGATTGTGATTACATTTAATCCTGTTTATCCTTATATTCTCCTATATTATATTTATATCTCCAAATACTGCATATAGCTGTGAATTGTTCGCTGTGTTAATATCCGTGTACGCTTTTTTCAATATCGTAACTTTTGCTTTACTGTTTCCATGGTGACCCAGACAGTATTCAATCGCCCTGAGACGATGCCATTTATTAATATTGTAGAGGAAAAGTTTACAAGACAGTAAACCGTACACAGACAATGGATGGGCCGCGATAAATTGAATATAGATGGATTTAGTTTGAATCTAGACATATGAACATAAATGACCTTTTTGATATTTAGTATGATGTAATTAGGTAAGTACAACCGATATACAAGTATATGTAAAGTCAGCACAATAGGTTATGGTAGAAATGATGTACGTGAAGTCAGCACACTAAGTTATGATAGAAAGGATGTTCGTGAAGTCAGCACAATAAGTTATGATAGAAAGGATGTTCGTGAAGTCAGCACAATAGGTGATGGTAGAAATGATGTTCGTGAAGTCAGCACACTAAGTTATGATAGAAAGGATGTTCGTGAAGTCAGCACATTAAGTTATGATAGAAATGATGTTCGTGAAGTCAGCACATTAAGTTATGATAGAAATGATGTTCGTGAAGTCAGCACATTAAGTGATGTCAGAAAGGATGCTCGTGAAGTCAGCACACTAAGTTATGATAGAAAGGATGTTCGTGAAGTCAGCACATTAAGTTATGATAGAAATGATGTTCGTGAAGTCAGCACAATAA
Source organism: Meghimatium bilineatum (assembly GCA_034231615.1). NCBI lineage: Eukaryota > Metazoa > Mollusca > Gastropoda > Stylommatophora > Philomycidae > Meghimatium > Meghimatium bilineatum. The sequence continues at coordinate 52,350,546 of CM067305.1, forward strand.
GTTATGATAGAAATGATGTTCGTGAAGTCAGCACAATAAGTTATGATAGAAAGGATGTTCGTGAAGTCAGCACATTAAGTTATGATAGAAAGGATGTTCATGAAGTCAGCACATTAAGTTATGATAGAAATGATGTTCGTGAAGTCAGCACATTAAGTTATGATAGAAAGGATGTTCGTGAAGTCAGCACACTAAGTTATGATAGAAAGGATGTTCGTGAAGTCAGCACAATAGATCATGGAAGAAAGGATGTTCGTGAAGTCAGCACACTAAGTGATTGTAGAAAAGGTGCAGGAAGTCGGGTGGCAGACGAAGACACACTGACATGTATAGGAACAGATGGTCAGACTAGCTCATAAGAATACATGCGGATAGCCACGTGACTTGTTTACTATTTTACTCACTAATTTATTTGTCGCACAGACAGACATCCAAACAGATACCAATCCCTTAGAATAGCGAGGTTTGTAGAAGTGGTTTGGGTATTGAACTCCCCTTTCACCCCCACCCACTCCTCAGCAAATAAGAAAATGACTTTTAGTACTAGACAAGGGGTGCACAGGGAACGCATTGCTCTAGGCGGACCCAGGGTTAGCAGATAACCAAGATCTCAAATGTACCTCCTCGCGGTGCACCCTGGTAACAGAAAACAGCAGCTCGAGCTGATTGTGGCCAAATCATTTGGGGATCGTGTCCGAGAATGTGGAGGAAGCAGATGAAAAGAGATTTGACTGCAAAAGAGAAAGACAATATCTCCGATACCATTTGCATCACCACATACAGTGACACTGTCGACACACAGTGACGCCTGTTAGTCCAGTCAGAACATTGGAGGGGCGGCCAATGTAAAAGGCACGTAAAGGTGGGTGCGTGGAGAGAAACATATATAGGTCATAATGAGTACAATGACACAATGAAAGGGCAGAAAGCGCCAGAGAGCAGCGCGAACTGCAAATGAAAAGTTCATAAGAAAGGGGAACTAGAAGCTCTGTTAGCTCATGACGAGCTTCTAGTTACCTGTGATCCTTATAGGCAGAGACCCAGACCCAATCGTGGGAACTCGGATATGCAAAAAGACCTAACCCAACTCTAATGTCGAGCCTTCCTATACCGGAAATATGCTCGCGAAGAGAAAGGGTTCCGAACCCGATGTGTTTAGGAAAGAAGGGGACAACGATTGCAGTCCTGACCAGGCTCTACTGTCAAGATTTCCTATACCGGAAATACACTTGCAGAGAGAAAGGGTTCAGTACCTGATGGGCTCAGGCGCTATTGGGACAAGGTCGCTCAGCTCGAGAACGCCTTGCTCTCAAACGCGTGGTGTGAGACACACACTTGTGCGGGGGGTTCACGATGTCTGTAAACGACGCCTTGGGTAGAAGGGCGAACGAACCAGGGTCCAACAATATATTCGTGGTGGTTATTTGAGAGCGAACGCTGAAGAAGATGTACTAGACATTTAGCAAATTGGTCGACTCCCCACTTAGCCATTTTCCACGAAAATGTCATTGCAATTCTTATCAAAAAGAGGGAACAGATCACGAAAACGGACGAATAACCTTTTTTTTAAATCTTTTAAAAAATAAAAACCTCTCCTTTCTACGGCCCCGATAGATACATTGTGCTCTCGACGGATGAGTGTTTTGAGGCATAACTAGATGGGACAGTATGTAACGATTGATTAATTATGGGCATAATTTAGGCGTTATCCGAATTACCAAAAACATACACAAGAGATACACAAAAAAAGAAATACTTTCCTGCTGGAGTAATTAGCGTATACATTCTTAGATCTAGTCCTTAAACCATGTACGAGTCTTAGTAGCTATTGTATTATACTTTGTAGCTATTCTATTATACTTTGTAGCTTAGTGTTGTTTCGTGTAATATATATATAGAAATCAATTGAAGAATAATAAACATTAGTGAAGTAATGTGACAGTTATAGGAAATGCAGGCTCATTCTGAAGCAATGCACAGATAATGGCCACGGTATCGGAGTTGTGATACATGGACCATACATTGCATAACTAATATCTAGGGTATCGGAGTTGTGATACCTGTAACATTGCATAACTAATATCTAGGGTATTCTGACTTCAATTTTTGTATAATGCTACAATGTTTGGATAATGCTGCAATGTTTGGATAATGCTACAATGTTTGGATAATGCTACAATGATTGGATAATGCTACAATGTTTGGATAATGCTACAATGTTTGGATAATGCTACAATGTTTGGATAATGCTACAATGTTTGGATAATGCTACAATGTTTGACAATATGTTTATTAATTACTTGTTCATACAGGAGGCCATTAAATTGATGATTTATATGGATGATATTTACAACATGTGCCCATAAATGTTAATCTCTCATCTTTGCTAAGAGATAAAGTACATCTTTAATCGTAAGCTGGATTGGTGTTTCCCAGATAGAGATGTCCTTGTTACCAACCAAATAAGTACTTCAAATCATATATGTTTATATGTGCCCAACCACACGGCTCCTTCTATAATCATATATGTTGATTAATCAATACACAATAAGGATGGTGAAACCGAAAAAGAGAAGGCTATATTTTTATGCATGGTCAATATTTAAAAACAAAATAAACATGAAAATAGACATCATTTTATTGTAGTTCATAATCGAAAGTAATTTTAATGTTTTCTCAATTGTATCTATTTTTCAAACTCATGTCGAGTAACATGTTGTAGTTCGAATACGGAATACACCGCGTCGTGGTTCATCGCATTATTCAATATCAACGACTTCCGTCATGACAATCCTGCTTCAGTATGTAAATTTTTGGTAGCGAGTTATCATTCCCCATTAAATTATATACTTCTTAAGTATATCACTGTGTAGCGGCGTTCGGTCCAGGATCACCCCGCGGACGTGAAGCATGGTCTAGGCAGCTTTGGTTCACTAACATTTTCGTCGAAACGTCATTTCAGTCTGATTAGTGAACTTATAAGATATGTTTATTCATAAAACTACGCTCATATTTGAAAATTGGCAACTATGTTTTCAAATATATTTGGATCAATATTAAAAGATATATATATATATATATATATATATATAAATACGTACATAAATACATACATACCTACCTGCTTGCACGCACACACACACCCGCATATATATATATATATATATATATATATATATATATATATATATATATACACTACACATCTCGGGAATCCTGCCAATTGATCACGACGGTACTACTTTAAGTAAAAGATATAGCTAAATGTCCTGTATTTGTATACAATTGTTTACATTTATATTCATCACTGTCAATAGTAAAAGTACCATAAATTTAATTCTTCTGTAACAAAATAAGTTTAACTAAAACAGTCATTAAGGAAATATTCCTCTTCATCGAAATGGTAAAATCTGCATAATTTTCTATAACAAAATCATAGGGTCTTCAAAAACGTAAAGTGACATGCAACAATGCATGTTCATTTTATTATTGGTTATTGAGGTATTAAATGCAGAGTTTCGGCTATCGCAGCATTTCAAAAGTTTTGGAACCAGATTGTCTTAGACGATAGCAGAAATCACTGCACGCAAGTTAAAGATTAATGTCTATTTCTGAAATGCTACGATACAAACTAGGTCACCTTCACATACATAATCCCACATGTGCAAAGTTACATACTGTGGGTTTCGTACATACAATGGAAAATGGTCATCACATACACCTCATAAATAAAAATGCTGTACCTATATGATTTTCCGGAAAAGATCACTCCATGAATGTATTGAACACCCATCACATCTTTAAATAATTACATCGTCTTTTTGCCAGAATCAGAAAGGGGAACCAGAAGTAGTTACTGGTAAACTAACATGCAGGTAGTAAAAGGAGACCAAGATAAAATATTGTTAACTAATCCCTTCCGTAATAAGTCAAGGTGATCCATAAAGAGATACTGAAGACAGATATGTCAGACCAAAAGTCGCTGATATTGTCACAATTCTGTAAACTGCAACCCAATGCAATTTGTCTGTATGGTTTACAACTTCCCAAAACATGAGTTTGAGAAAGACGAAGCACGAAATAAAGACAACAATACAAAAACTGCTTTGCGAATGTAAACGTGAATAAACAAATGTTACAAATATTAAAAAGGACATGCTATCTAATCCTTGACATTGTGGTTTCCAGCTACTGTGTTATCTCGGTTGTATCCGTCATAATAGTTATTCAATAACATTACATTTGTCTAGAGTATCCCTTGTTCAAATCAGCAAGCTAGCTTTCCGAGTGGACGAGAGTCGGCCTAAATACAGTATCGATTTGGGTCTATTAAGAATTTAGGACTAAACGAATGCTGCACCAGAGCTTGAACAACTTGTACATTTTAAAAAAAGTTGTATAAAATAAAATGCATGTGTAGTTGAATTGAATCTAGACAATGTTATTTTCTCATACAAGCAACAAGATGACAATATTATTAATCCATTATATTCACAATTTGCTATTCACAAGTGGTGCATCTTCTATTATTTTATTAATCAATAACGTAGTTCAGCGGGGAAAAAAGGTAACTCGTGACAACGTCATGTGAGCAAGTTATCCCCCTTTGACTGGACCATTTAGAAGCACTGAATTTATTGCACGCGTAAGCTTGGTCGATGATACGTAACTTTTGGAATCTTTACTGTGTGAAGAGGTGGGGCAGGCGGTGAAATATCACCCTCTTTCTCATTACACTTTATGTTAGAGAAAAAGAGGAAAATGGGAAAGAAAACCCCTAGCAAAGTGGAATGAATACATAAGTGTCTCCCTATCCACACATGCACATTTTCTGGGCTTTCAGCCTGTACTGGGCAGTAGTTGGGACAAGGCGTTTTATTTATAACATTTCTTCTCCAAGAATTATGCAGTGTATTGTGTCAGTGTGTGTTTTCTGATATTTATCGAATGTGTAATACACGTGCTAAATATGTATACTATGTATGATAGATTGTTTATCTCTAGCAATTTGTTTAATTCGATAGGTGTTCATTACCGCCACATGCTAATCACACCCGCTCTTCAGTAAATTATAATTTTGTGCGCACAGTGTACATGGTAAATAAGCTAATGATTTCTGTTTATAGTGTAAATAGTAAGCACTTACTTATTGTTTTATGGAAACAGTGTACTTAGTAAACACTTACTGTTTTATAGGTACAGTGTAAATAGTAAACAATTACTTATTGTTTTATGGAAACAGTGTACTTAGTAAACACTTATTGTTTTATAGGTACAGTGTAAATAGTAAACACTTACTTATTGTTTTATGGAAACAGTGTACTTAGTAAACACTTATTGTTTTATGGGTACAGTGTAAATAGTAAACACTTACTTATTGTTTTATGGAAACAGTGTACTTAGTAAACACTTATTGTTTTATGGGTACAGTGTAAATAGTAAACACTTACTTTATTGATTTGTTTGTACAGTAAAATTAGCAAAGGATTACTGTGTTGATGTAGGTTTACAGTGAAAATAAAAAAAATTATTATTTTATTATTTTTTGTTCAGCGAAAAAGTAAAGCATGGCTTTACTGATTTTTGTATTGCCTTGCGGCGTCAGGGGTGGAAGAGTTCTCTGGAGATGACCTTCTTGTGCGCTGTTTGTAAGCTTGTTCCTGTGGCTTCTTTGATTTCTGTGATCCATCTTTTACATGGTCTGCCTCTGGCTTTATAACATTATGTCTATGTGTCATGGCCATTTCTGGCATTCTATATGTCGGTAGTCTGGAAGCGTGTAAAAACCACTAAAGAAAACTGTATACAGTGTATATGCTAAAGTACTGCTTTACTGATTTGCGTACACATTAATTATACACATTATATTATATATATTATATATTATAAAGTAATATTATTATTACTTTATTGATTTGTGTGCACAACAGTAAGCGATATTATGTGATGAATAGGGGCGGTATTTTGTCGTGTATATATATATAATTTTCGCAATATCTTACTTATCGCTTAGAATCTCATGCAGCTCTGCTGGTTTCTATATATATTCGAGTTGCCTTTCCCTTGAAACTAATCAACAGAACCGAAGTGGTTAGTGCATATGAGCAGGACACTTTATTCATAAGCCTGCCCGGGCATTAATCATGTGTGACATGTAGATACTTTGTGTCTCGGTATTTCATTGGATATTCTTATTGTTCATTTGAAATTTTACACTCACCTGCTTCTAAACGTTCTATAAAGCTGTAAACCGTCATCATCATCATGATCACCTTCTCTCATTATCTTCCTAATTTTTCCTGTTCATTTAAATGTACTACCATTACTGGAAGGAGGAACAAACAAAAATAGTAACACTGCCACTTGCCATGTATTTTGTAGGATGCGACGAAGAACGATGTGTGTAATATTGATAACTTTAAAACACTTTCAAAAGCGTATTGACCCTTCACACAGTGAACAAGCTAAATCGGGACCATCATCCGAAGCAGGTTGCCCACCTGTAAGACAGGGGGTGGAATATCCTACAAATGGTTGAGATTATTGTCATGTTTGTATTCGAAGCCTTGTAATCCTCTCCCCATATTTACATTATTTGTAACTTTCACAGCTTTCACATATTTAAATTGTAGTAGTAAAGTAACCCACATCATTTATTAATGCCGTAGGGGTATGAGATGATAGCGATCTCACATTTCAGAGGCTCTGCAAATGAGGGCGGTAGCCATCTCCTCTCACTCGCAGTCTTTACTTCCCGGATCAATCCTGTACCCATTTAAGGCTGGGTCGACCAGAGAGCCGTTACGATCTGAAAACATTTCCTGGGGAATGAACCCAGGACCACTCATATGTGAAGCCTGTTCGCTAACCACTGCGCTAACGCGGCTCCCTAGTCTTTGTACAGTCGATTAAATCGTGGTATTGATCACGCTGTTCCTGAATATTGTTTTTTTCAAGGGATATTCGGATGTTGAAGTTTTACACTGCCAGTATTACTGCCCGCTCTAACACCAGCTTCTTCTTCTGGAATTACTTCTAAACACTTGTACGTTATTCTGTTCAGAATTATTTTGATCATCATTTCAGTCGGATATATTATAAGACTAATGGCTCCATAACTTATATCACTATCGGATTTCCTTTCTTAAGAAATTAATGATTGTGTTCTTTTAGCTGGTCATTTGTGTTTTCTGATTAGTGTTATAAACTTTCTGGCACATTTTAGTCATATAATTTAACCGTATACATTCCTCTGTATTTTAGGAGTTCTTCCGGCATGTTATCAACACTATCTGATTTCATAACTTTCAATTTTCATTATTTATTCTTAGAGGTAGAAGTTCGAATGAAAATTAATTTTTTGTAATGTTTCTCAAATACGATTAAGCATCTGTCTTGTAAGTTGTAAGGCACATCTTTTCAAAATCGGAAGGCCTTTAGTTTCTTTATATACTGCGTAAAATATAATAGAATTATGTTTGCAGTTCGCGTAACTATGTCACCAAACGTGAATTATTTCAATTTTAAAAAAATTCGATAACCAATAATAAAGAAATGTTGTGTGCATCTTGAGAATATTCATCGCACGCTACTGCATTCCAAACGTAGAAAACCTGATGTAAACAATTGGGTTGTGGACACTCTTGACACACCACGACATATACGATTGGCGCTCTGTTGACTATCACTGTATAGGGAAGCGATATCGGCACAATGAATTATGAAGTTAAATGCGCAAATGTGGAATATCAAATAAAAATTAAACAGGCCTTATGCTTTATAGCTAAAATAATAACAATTCTACAGGGCTATCTTTGAATTCTCGCAAAGAAAATAATAAAACATCACTGCCCTGCCGAAATCATCAATCGCTTTGTTAATTTTTACTCCTTTTCCTTTCTATTTCCTTAATCTCGATAGCCTGTGCTATGAATAATAATGTTGTTGTGGGCAATTTTCCCATCAATTGGCCGAACGGTAGTTTTTTTTTAATTGGTTATTTCTGTGGTTGATACGGACTTGGCAATCTCATGCTGATGTGTTCATATTTGTATACGATGAAGTCTTTATATTCCTTATTTGCATTAAATTCGTTTCTAAAATATAAAAATGATCATTATCAAACCAATAAGCCTTCATGGTCGTAGGGGTGCGTTTCTGAAAACATCGACACAAACATTTCGCCCTGCTTCTCTGTTCACAGTTCCTTGTTTAAGTGTGGAGACTCTTAAATCTGTCTCGTCTTTAATACTATAAATCTATACTTTCTTTTTACATTCACTTCTTCTTCACCCTCAACTGTTCCTGAGGGGAACTTTTGAAAAGGGAATCGTGTTTTATCGTAAGTCCGATGTGTGCAAAGGATTTCGCATTGCTCTCGTGAGGACCAAGGGTTAGCACGAAACTTTAATGGGGAATTGTTTGACTTAAACCTAACACAAATTGTCGTCTTCATATTTCCTTAGTGCGGAATTTTGGCCTACTTCCTAGTACAAATTACACTAGTTAACAAATTTTCAGAAACATTTTTTGTACCAGACATTAAATACATCGCTTCTTATTGATTTTGGCTTGCGTGTTTCAAGTATCATAACGAAATTCCCCAATTGGTTCTGGTTTTTTTATGATGAATTTAAATTTAAGCAATAAAGATTTCATGTATATTTTTTATACTCCTGGTGAACAGTTATTCTTTGCACTTTAGCCGTATAAAAACTATTATTGCAAATTAAATTAAGTGATGTTCCACCATAAAATATTAGAATAAATAAAACACTATATAAAGTTCACATTTAATTTTTCTAAAGGGCACATTTGAACACCAACCGTCATTAACCGTTGCTGTTCGAGCCATCTGTGTATTCAATCGGTGATGTGTCTCTTGTCACAGTACAACAGTAATCAACGAATATTGAATGGCTCCAATTGTCTTGATACCTTGTCCCTATAGCAGAAATGTCTTGGTGGAATCGTTTACTATGTTCATCACTGACCGCTCCGCAGTTTGACTTTAAAAAATCTAGTTGAGAATGCAGAAAATGAATGTTTAAAGACATGTTGCAGACTAGACTTATACTTCAGAAGAAGATTTTCTACAATTTCTTTGTAATTATCAGATCTGTAATTATCAGGACATTTTCTGAACAGGTATTTGAAAGCCTTATCGGTTTTATCCATTGCCGTGACCTAGTTTTTCATGAGACCCAACTTAATCTGCAATGGTGACAACGAAATTTTGCTACTGTCAACAAGTGCAGGGTTATCCACGTTCGTAATGCAACGCTGTAATGACTGCCTGATTGACAAATATCTTCTGATGTAATGGTTACTTCATACATGACTATCCCACGCACAGATAAAGCAACAGTACTTGATGTAGTATCCTGTAATCCAAGCAAAGGAGCTACCATTTTTAAGTCCCCACTTAGTGACCAATTATGATGACTGTAATTTATACACATCAAAAGTTGCCTAATGTTTTCATATGTTTCTTTCAGTTGAAATGAATGGCCATTACCATTATTCAACAAAGCAGCTTTAGGACTTGTCTTGGATAAATAAATGAAAAGCCTCCACTCTTCCGGGTTGTAATTGATATTGAGGGCTGACATTAAATCACAAATGTTGTGACATGTAAGCCTTTTAAAAATAAAATAACTTAGTAAGTGAATTCTGGCAGTTCCTAAACACAGAAACAGTTTGTTCAAATTCTGAGTCTTTTAGGTTGATAGCTCAGAGAAGTCATCTTCTTTGGCATCGGAAGGAGCTGAAAATGATTCTGGCACTTTGGGAACTGTTATTGCAGCATCGTGCGGTACCGGACGTATTGCATAGGGGATGCTTGGATATTGCAGGGTCCATTTTTTCGTCTTTGACATTTCTTTCCCAATTGTAGACCCCATGAAGTAGAAATAGTTGTTGATATGGTAATTCTAAGAGTGACGGTATAAAGTGGCTATACAGACTGTTCAATGTGATATGGAAGACACAAAAGACACCACAGGAGTGGAATACAGCGGTGATTGTTCCTATCTGGAAGAAGAAAAGACCGTAAGAGGGACTGCATAAAGTACAGAAGCATATCACTCTAAAGCCAAATAGGAAGAAAATTGTAGCAACATTCTAGAGAAAAGGATGCCCGCATATATAGAACCACAGCTTAACAACGCACAATTGGGCTTTCGGAAAAATAAAAACTGTAAAGATGCATTCTTCGCCCTCAAACAAATTTCAGAGAGAGCGACAGAACATAACCAAGACTTATATTTGGCTTTCATCGACGAAGAAAAAGCATTTGACAGAGTGGATAGAGCACTATTGTGGATAACACTACAGACTTATGGAGTTCTCATACATCTGATAAGCCTATGTCAGAGAATATACGCCAATAGTCAGTAAGAAAGAGCACAGGTACATCCGATACTTTTTAATGCATTCAGGAGTGAGACAGATTGTGTACTATTCCCCCCACCCTCTTATTGTTCATAAAATACATAGATCACATCTGCAAAGTAGCAATGACAACGTAAGAAATGCAATCTCATTGAAAACTAGAAAGAAATGCTATCTGAAGACGACCAAGCACTAGTAGCACCACCAGAAGAGCAACTACAAAGTCAAATATACAGATTACAGCAAACATGTCAAACCTTTAACATGAAGATAAATATAGAAAAGACCGAATTAATGAAGATAGGAAGAACAGCATATATATATATATATATATATATATATATATATATATATATATATATATATATATATATATATATATGTGTGTGTGTGTGTGTGTGTGTGTGTGTGTTTGTGTAAGTACGTGCGTGCGTGCCTGCGTGCGTGTGTGTGTGTAAAACAGACTTAAACAAGTGACCGAATTCACATAGATAAGAAGTAATATAACAACCGACGGCAAGAACAGCAAAGAAATACACAATAGATGTAGTAAAGCATACCAAGCCCTAGAACAAATGACACCAATCTTCAGAAATAAAATGTAGATTTAAACACTAAAATAACACAATTCAAACCGATTATTATGCCAACTCTGTGCTACCAATGCCAAACATGGATAACGACAGCAAAAGACAAACGTAATCTTGTGACAGCTGAAATGGTCGGCTTACACAGAATCCTTGGAATATCGTTAAGAGACAAGGTGAGGAATGAGGTCATTAGACCAAAAATCAGCACCACCCAAATCTTGGAATATATTAAGCGTCAACAGATCAAATGGTTTTTGCACATCAGCAGACTACCATCAGATAGAATACCGCAGCAATCTATGCTACACAGATACAGTGAAGGCGACCTAAAGGCCGAACTCGAAAACCATGGACCACCAAAAGAAAAGAGGCGAAAAATTCCACAATATACTCAATGTACACGAGGGGCATCTCCAGAAAACTTTCCCAACCCTGACGCCGAAAGGCAACAAAAGGTTAAGCGAATAGATTAGATAGAGGGTATAGAAATATATAGACTAACCACACCCCCACACTCCCTTCAGTCCAAATAAGAAAACGTCACAAGATGAGACAAAGCAAGGATCAAACGGATAATCAAAATAGACAATATAGAACTATAATGTGTATACACATTCGAATATACCTATTAAAACAAAAATAAAACAGTTCCTGGGATTGTTCCGTCGAGATTAGAAATCACTCACAATTACAAGACTCAAATAAACACAAATGAGAAATTTGTGGCAAAATAGTAATAACGACACTAAAATAACCATTTTAAGATCATGTGTTGTCCCAGCGGCAACGTATGGATGCGAGACTAGACAATATCCAGAAGAATAAATGCATTTGAAATTAAGTGCTACAAAAAGATTATACGAATATCGTGGACAGAAACAAAAGAAAAGGGTTGAAATTTGGAAATTTCCTGAAACTAAATCAAGGTTTGCTTCTAAATACCAGCATAAGAAGAAATCTACAGTATTTACAGTACTTAAAGCAACATAATGGTAAACATAGGCTGATTCTGGTGAGCAGAGTAGGTGACAGATGAAGAGGAAGACCAAGAAGACAATGGAGCAGCGACATTCAAGATTGTATTAACATGCCTCTGGCTAATGCAGACCTGTTTGCCGGGAACAGAGAGGAGTTCAGATGTTCTCCAATGAACACAACGCTCTGGAAAGAATATGTCACTTTATATATACATAAATATATATATTGTGACATCTTTTCCAGAACATAGTCTTTCCTATGACTGTTCTGAACTTCTCATGAACAAGAAACATGAGACAGCTGACCTCCCGCTCCCAATTTCACCTGTAATCACTCCGATATATTGTCCATCTTCTTCATGGTCAACCTCTGCCAGTTACCGTCGACCATGCCCTCCATTATTATCTTTCCATACCATTATGTGTCTTTAAATGTCCAAAAAATCCCAGCTTTCACATTATAATGTTAAGATGCCAGGCCTCTACGCAGTTTACCTTACATCTCACTAATGAAATAGCCCTGAGACAATTACACTCAATCAGTGACGTAGATATGAATGTGCGAAGGAGGTTATGGTGTCTTATATGAAGAATATTCAATTTCTTGTGATAATTCAATTGTGTTTTTGGATAATTCAATTGTGTTTTTGGATAATTAAATCAAGTAAATTGAACATCTTATTTTGAGGCACGTTCTTTTCAACCGCCGACGCTAGTCCAATTTGGTTATGAGAACATTACATCCAAAGAAGAAAATTAGTGGAGTATACAGTCCTGGTAATCATGGTAATCTCCTATTTTCACTAATTTATTGCAAGGGTGCAGTCCTGGTAATCTATCCACCAGATCTCCCATTTTCATTGAAGTTCTATTGAAAGGGAATGGATCTACTACCTATTCTGCTTCTATTGTTATACTCGTATTAACTAAGAGAAAGGGAGGGGTCCGAGCTTCGTAAACACATCATTCTTCTCTGCCTTATCTACGGGCAGATCTGACTGGCGCTGAAGAATCAATAGTGGTGCTGCAGCTTAAGAGAACATCAGACATCAAGCTGTGCAACAGAAGAAAGAAAAGATGTTACTCAATGTCCCACATACTCCTCCCAAACATTCTCAGAGAATGGTAGACAAAATACATGAACTCATAGGACTCATTAGTTACAGTTGAGAACAATACATGAACTCATATGACTCATTAGTTACATTCGAGAACAATACATGAACTCATATGACTCATTAGTTACAGTAGAGAACATCGCATACATCATTATCTTCATCATAATCCAAGTTGAGCGGAATGGTCATCGTCAACTTTGACGGTCGAACACAATCTGCGGACACATAATCTCCATTAGATCAAAGTTTCTGCAAAAGTCATATTATATTTTAAAGCATAAGCGTACTACATATAAATTCTCACCACTGACAAACCATCCACTGACTAGCCACGATATTTTCTCACCACTGACAAACCATCCACTGACCAGCCACGATATTTTCTCACCACTGACAAACCATCCACTGACCAGCCACGATATTACCAGATATTGATTCCCTAATAAGAATCCAACAACTAAATATATTATTTTATTTGTATTGATTTCTTGTTCAAGATATCATCTTGATGCGTGTAGTTTTGGGCACAAACGTCAAACGTAGCCAGCTATCCAGTCGCTATCACGGGCATGTTTTATTGCGTGTTACAATGTCCTGGAGACGTAACTCTGTGAGCGATGTGTGATAATACCAAATCAATATTAGAAATATGACGAGTTGCACGTTTGTTATTCTTGCTTATCAATAAGTTTCTGATAATTTTTAATCTTTTCATTAGTTTTTCTGCGTTCGTTCTCAAGACTCCTACAGATTTGAACGATATAGTCCAGATAACAAAATGTGTAGTGTCATGGTTTACAGCATGGGTGGGATATCTGCGCCTTTCGGTCTGATAAATTCGACATCGTCTTGGCGTCTGGGTCACTTGACCCTCTATGGGATGGAACAATCAACTCCTCTCCCAAATCCTCCTTAGTCGACTCTTACGTGGTACATGGCAGGTACCAGTATTACTATTATTTACCTTCTTTCGGGCCCCGTAAAACAGGAGCGTTTTTATTTGTTGCCTCTGTTTCTGATTACTTTCGCAATTGTTATCTTTGAGCCTTTGAGGATGATGATGAAATAACCCATTTAGCTTTGAGCAGGTTATTTTGATAGCCCCACAGCCTTTCAGACAAAAGTACAGGTTGTTTTCAGTTGTGTAAATGGTGTGACATCCAAACGCATACAAGGTTGTTTCAAAGGCATAAGGGGCGTTTATGGATGCATGTTAAGTCTTCGAGGGAAGGCATATCAGTGCCTTGGTAGTCAAGGATTACCGTGTCCTTCAAGGAGCTCTGCACACATCTTAGAGTCAATTATTTCATAATTCTTCAATCAGATTTGTTGAGCCGTCACATAATGATGACACATCTAGCATTTCCCGTTACCTAGGAGTATGTCACACAAGTGATGACACCTCTAGCATTTCCCATCACCTAGGAGTATGTCACAAAAGTGATTAAACATCTAGCATGTCCCGTCACCTAGGAGTCTGTCACAAAAGTGATGACAACTCTAGCATCTCCCGTCACCTAGGAGTCTGCACAAAAGTGATGACACATCTAGAATTACCCGTCACCTAGGATTCTGCCACAAAAGTGATGACACATTGTAGCATTTCCCGTCACCTAGGAGTCTGCCACAAAAGTGATAACAGATCTCCCGTCACCTAGGAGTATGTCACAAAAGTGATGACACATCTCCTGTCACCAAGGATTATGTCGCAAAAGTGATGACACATCTCCCGTCACCTAGGAGTATGCCACAAAAGTGATGACACATCTCCCGTCACCTAGGAGTATGTCACACAAGTTATGACACATCTCCCTTCACCTAGGAGTATGTCACATAAGTTATGACACATCTCCTGTCACCTAGGAGTATGTCACAAATCTGATGACACATCTCCCGTCACCTAGGAGTATGTCACAAAAGTGATGACATATCTTCCGTCACCTAGGAGTCTGCCACAAAAGTACAGCGATGCAATATCAACTGCCCAGCATCTCTTTATCATCCATTGGAATTATTTGATAAAAGACAATGTTAGCAGAACCACAAATAAAGACACTGTTTTCAGAAACACAAATAAAAGACACTGTTAGCAGAAACACAAATAAAAGACACTGTTAGCAGAAACACAAATAAAATACACTGTTAGCAGAAACACAAATAAAAGACACTGTTAGCAGACACACAAATAAAAGACACTGTTAGCAGAAACACAAATAAAAGACACTGTTAGCAGACACACAAATAAAAGACACTGTTAGCAGAAACACAAATAAAAGACAATGTTAGCAGAAACACAAATAAAAGACACTGTTAGCAGACACACAAATAAAAGACACTGTTAGCAGAAACACAAATAAAAGACACTGTTAGCAGACACACAAATAAAAGACACTGTTAGCAGAAACACAAATAAAAGACACTGTTAGCAGACACACAAATAAAAGACACTGTTAGCAGAAACACAAATAAAAGACAATGTTAGCAGAAACACAAATAAAAGACACTGTTAGCAGAAACACAAATAAAAGACACTGTTAGCAGAAACACAAATAAAAGACAATGTGAGCAGAAACACAAATAAAAGACACTGTTAGCAGAAACACAAATAAAAGCGGTTGGGGTTTTGTTGACTACAGAAATTGTGTAAAGTTGGTTAAGAAATCTTTAGCATATTCTACTGTCACATCGAGCATGAGGATGGAGATAGAGGGAGTTACAGCAGCTCTTAATTGGTTGATAACTGATACATCAACACACTCGGTAATACTCACAGACTATCAAAGCATGATGCGCAAGATAGAAAAGTTCATGCTAAGAAAAGAATGGTGGGAATTATTGAACAACTCAATTGTCCAAAGCATTACATGGATATTCTGCCCTGGCCATGCTGGGGTCAGAGGAAACGATAGAGCCGACTTACTGGCAGGCAGTGCGTCGATAGACGGTACATTGCTAAGAAGAGATAAAGCAGATTTAATAATAGGCAGTAATAAATTCATTTTAAGATGCAGATGATATCAATGAGGTTGAGAACGTACACATACAGAGAATGTTAAAAATGGGAGTATTCAGAGGTGAGGGGAGGAAAAGTAATTTTTTTTTGGAAAGTCCCGAAGATCACACAATCAACACCTGACCGGAACTATGAGTCTACATACACTGGCATGGCTGCTGGAGCGAAGGGCAGAGCACTTATGGGAATGTTCCGCTTGCTGTGAAGCCAGTTTCTAATCAAGAATCAAGAAACGTGAAAAGATTTGGCAATGACTTTTCCTCAAGTGATTGGTTGTCAGCATGTCCCCCAACTTTCCCTAGTAGCCTCCTACGACATAGTTGGACAGAAGACATTGGCCCTATTATTTGAACCATGAACTAGAAGTCTTGTCCAGGGTTGCAACTCAAGTGTTTTAAAATGTAACATTCATATCCATATGTAGCATTGAAGCTATATTACCAGCTACAATGAACTTAAAAAGTGATAACTCCAGGCCAAACAACATAAAGCTGTTCAAAGAGTGTTTTTTTTAAACAACTAAAAGTAGAAATACTTTTTATTGCAACTATAAGAAACAATACCGAAAATAAGTACACACAGACACGATCGACGTTTCGACTACAATATCCTTTATACGAAAAAAATATAGGGACAACGGTAGAAGAAATCTATGTACATGAATACATTATTGAACGATAGACAATGTTGTTTTCTAAACGTGCGTTCTTGATGAAGAACTTTCTGTAGATATATTGTTGTAATATGTTATTGGTGATTCATATAAGTGTATCCCTCATTGTTCGACTTTTGTCAGTATTGAAATAAAGTTTTTTATGTAGCTCAACATGTTTTGTTTTTAGAGTTAGTGGTCAGTGCCAACATTCTTTGATCCACGTTATCAGACAAGATAATCAACAACATTTTGATGCTCTTCTAAAACTCTTTTTTTCCCTTTTGGACACGATGTTTATATGTCTTATTTGATCATAATTTTTGCTTGTTTATAATTCTCTGTTTCCTTTACGTGGAACCTTCAGGGAATATAATTTCATTTAGAACCATTGAGATTCCATCCTTCCTACCGAGTGCCGTTTCACGTTCGTGCCAAATATAATAGCTTCCTGCAGGTTCAAATGCTCGGTTAGAGATTATTGATTGAGAGTTATTGTTGTCATCAGGGTTGCAGCTCGTGTTCCTGTTGTTCTAAATGCTACGCCAATTTTTTTTCCTGTACACAATAAAATATAATTGATTCCTAAGATCGTGAATAGATAATACATTTAATATAGTTGCCTTCAGCATTAGTTACCATGTTTGATTTTGAGATCGATGAAATATATGTTGTGCTCACAATAAAATCAACCAAACATTTTCCAATAAAGCTTTAGGTGCGAATTAAGGAATACTCAAATAAAAAAATTATGAACAAAGTTTCATAAAGCGTAGAATATTGACTTCTTTGTAGACATGGTTTCAGATGTAAACTCCGTCCGTGTTAACAAATCCCCACACCGTCAAAATAAGGTAGCAATGCCGCTCAGGGATCTTCGGGCCAGACGACCGTACAGCATAAAGCAGTTATCCTCAGTCCAAGGATAATGAATATCCACATGCCATATGGATCAGAGTATATACGCATCGGTCAGAACACAATGCAGTTTAAAATGGAATAACAGAAATATATATATATGTATGTATGTATATGGGGGAGTACAGAACATGTAGGGCCGAGGCTGAACGTCCCGCTTACAGTCAAGGACTTCGTGAAGCGCTCCACAACAGCCTCTCACATCCAAGTGCAGCTGATTGCTGCAGGAAGCTACTGTTCGGCTGATACTAAGATTCTTGCATCAGAGGCATCATGCACAAACTCGCCCACAGCAACATCTTTACTAGGTACCCCTGTTTCAAACACAGCTTGTTATGGGACTGACGCAATTGTTCGCAGTATACCCATATCTCTCCTTTAGTGTCATGTCTACCATCCTTTTTTGTGTAATATCGACGCCCTCACCTGGAATCCTAAATGGTGAGGATAAACATCTCTACCTTGAGTGGTTCGGGCCCTATCTAATGACCCAGATGCAGCGAGAGTGTCTTGCAAACTGACATTGTACCCACAGATAGATAATGTCGTAATCTTGAGATATTGGAAGAGGGCCAAGAAAACTCTTGAGTAATATAGAAACTTGATGCCGAAGAGAATCGTGAAGGCATATGATGCTAGACGTGACACCTAAATCACCAAAAGCAAAGACTTTTCATGGAGATTTCATGAGGACAATTGACCAAACGACCAGTTTCAGACAGAGGAAGACATCTGCATACTATTCTTTGGGATGGAGATGTCTGCAGAAAACAACCGAATGCCAGTCAAACAAAATCTACAATACGAGCTCGGTCGTGCTCGGTTGCCAAGGCCCGCGCAAGAGAGATCACTCCCCTTGCTCCTTCTGAAAAGTCAGCGACGGGGAATCTTAACATCCTACAACTAAACATACCAGACATACAAAACAAGTAAAAAAAGCATCACAGAAACTCAACTTGCACGTAGTCCTCTTTCAGAAAGCTCTACTTTCAAGGAAAGAAATCAACATCACGGGCTACACACAGCACAAATATAAATGTCTGAAGTGTCCGAGAATTATGACATTAATTAAAAAAGATGTCCACACCACCGAAACCAACAGTCCTGAAGGAGGCATAGACCACCAGAGAATAAAAGTATGGGACAAACACAACACCTTGTATATACTGCACAAAATTGATTTTTTCCCCCTAAAATCATCCACAAGTCTGCCAGAATTTGAGCTCACAGTAAGGAAAAACATCAAAGCTGGCGACTTTAATGGACAAATTCCAACCCTTGGTTACATGCGTCATAACAACAGATTAAACATTGCAGACATGTGCAAGAGTTCAAATCTAGTCCGACTGCAGACCTTGGAGACTACACCAACCCTCTTACACAGGGCGCACAATTATACCAACTGACCCGATCTGTCTTTCATTTTATCTGATATAGCAAACAACAGCACCATCAAAGTTCTAGAAAATCTGAACAGTTCCACCGACCAACCTTAGCAATTGTCTCAAACAACAGATGACACTGATCGCGGCATAGCCATCTTGGAACTTTAAGAAAGCAAACTGGGCCAGGTACAGTCAAGTAACTGATGCTGGGCTTAGTGAATTCAACAGAAAAGGTAACATGAACGTAATATACCGAAAGATCTGCACCATAATTTGCTCAGCCGCTAAAATTGTATTACAAAGGCAGAAGTCAAGAAATACAAACACTATTAAACACCTCAATTGGCTAAAGCAATAAAACGGAGGAGAAAGTCAAAGAAGAAGGTTGAGAAGCACTCTACCCCTTGAAACACAACGAAATACAACAGATGGACATCAGTAGTAAGATACATCAAAAAGGAAAATACACAAAAGTCCTGGAGTGAAAAATGTAGCAAACTAAATCTAAAAAAGAGAATGAAACAAAGCATGGAGACTTGCACAATTTCGAGGGAAAATATATAAAGATCAATCCAACATCCATAGTAGATGGTGTGTGACAATGAAATAACAGCACCCAGCATGAAAGCAGATACATTCAGCAATATTTATGCACCTGTTAATAAGTCACAGCAAAGGAGAAATGACAAAATGAGTTACAATTTCAAAGATCGCATTAATAAAATGTCGTTTGCTATATTATATGGCAATATCTAAAATAATAAATTCATTTGAAATGTATTGCTGCAGAGAGGACCATACTATTTCGCCTTAGAATAGGTCATTGCAGACAGTTGGATCACCTTTACCGATTCAGGATCTCATACACAGATGAATGTCCATGTGGATCCGGAACCCAGACTCCGGAACACATACTTCAGAACTGCTCAACATACAAAGAGTAGAGACAGCAGACCTGGCCAGAGGATACAGACTTCAGGCAAAAGCTATGGGGCAGCCGCTCTGACCTGGAGAAGACGGTGGACTACGTCTTGACGACGGGCCTGACAATATAGCATGACCACAGTTGCTGGACGCAGAAGAAGAATAATAAAGATAGAGAAAGAATAACATTATAATTTTGAAATTACTAAAACTAAATAAAGGATGCCTTCTAATTACCGTAATTGGAAGGAAGTTACAGTGAGTTGGGCACTTAAAACAACATGATGGTATCGAAAGGTTGCTTATGGCGGGCAGAGAGCGGGAAGGAGAAGAAAAAGAGGATCAAGAAGGCGATAGGCAACGACATCGAAGAATGTATGCATATTATATATACATATATTATGGAGCTATTTTATATTGAGAAATATTTTTTCTGATGTGTTTACCTTAGCAAACACTTTTTAAATGCACTAGGTCTTGCGTCACTTTACGTGTGTATAGTTATGTTGTGAGTCACTTTAGGTCTGTATAATGATGTTGTGAGTCACCTTACGTCTGTAGAATGAGGTCAGGGGCCACTTTACGTCTATAAAATTTGATCACGACTTGAAAACGATTGGGAACCAACATTATACGCTGGAACAGGCTTCGAATCTCCAAAACTGAAGTTACCGTATATTTGTTGCCGTATAGATAAAATATTATCTACAATGCTAATAGATTCATCATCATCATCAAACCCTTAACTATTCAGTATCGCAGCTGTGTCACTCAGGAAACAACACAAAAATTCTAACGTACCTCCCAGTTCTGAGTTTCTTGTTTTAGTGTGGATAGTCCTAATCCAGTCAGGAGTCCCTAACATTATCAACACCTACTTTCCCGAGTTCCTCTTCTTTCCACCGCAACTTTTTCTTGCATGATAGTTTTGGAAATAGAGTTGTGTCTCATGACATGGCCAAACTACGAGAAGTTTGCAACGTTTAAATACTGCAATGAGATGTCATTGTTGACTTGTAAGAGTGTTTATTTTGCTTCCCAAGTATATGTTGGTTTTATAATGGATACGTAATACTCGTCTGTAAAATTTGTTTTCAGTGGCGTGTATTCTCTTCTACATTTTCGCTGCAATTTTCCAATTCTCACATCCGTACAAAAGATTCGATATTATTAGATATTTACTTAGGTTTATCTAAACTACTATTCTTATTATATTCCTCCATGTTTATTTAAACTGAACATTGCACCATTGGCCATTTATACACCATATGCACCAAGACTAATAGATTATCAATCAATCGTCATGACGAGTGGTGTAGTCCATATTATTTCTCTACATATCTGTCTCTTGTATTGTCAATAATTTGATGCTATCTTTGTATGCCACAGTGACAACCCATTCAGAAATGTATCTCTTCTTCTTCCTTTGTCTATTCTCCCTTTCATCTTTCCGGTGGTTACTAAATGTTCATGTTTTGATTTTCTCATCACATGCCACAAATATATGGACTGTCTGCTTTGAATATTTGCTAAAATTTGTCGCTTTACTCTAGCATTTCTGGAATCGTCTACGTGAGATTATTAATAGATTATACGCAGTTAAAACTCTATGCTTATATATTCTACAATTTATTAATTAATTATACGCGGTTGAAACTCTATGGTTATATACTCTACTATTTATTAATAGATTATACGCGGTTGAAATTCTATGCATATATATTATATTATTTATTAATAGATTATACGCGTTTGAAACTCTATGGCTTATTCTGTTATTTATTTACAGTTCATAGATATATCAAGATGTTTCCATTAATAGTTAACTCATTCATGTTGTGTACATAGTAATGACAATGAGTAATATCATAGCACAATAACTAATTCATGTTAGAAATCTCATACAAACAGAAGCGTTGTTAAGTGTGTCGACGGTAGCGTTTAGTATTCAATAAACATCAGACATGACGGTGAAGTGTAGATAGTTAAGAGAGCTAAGCGTTTATGACCAAATCTGAATTGTGATATTTATAATATGGGATATCATTTTCATAAATATTAGATAAGTTCATACTGATATGTGCTTATATGTGAATACTTAAACATATTGTATATAATTGTGCTAGTTGTGTTCAATAAACTTCAGAGATAATTATGAACTGTATGAAGTGTTCAGGAATTAATACATCCATCCATTAATCTTCAAGGAACTAAAAAACACATAAATAATCGCCCGGTGTCAGGTATACGCCCTTGAGATCAAACCTCTGCAAAAAATCGATTCATGTTTCTGAAACATTGCCAGCGAGCCATACTATGTAATTGGTTGCACAGAATGTACACATAGATGATGGCTGAGAATTCTGAAGAAAGACGAACTAATAGTAAGTGTGTACGTATGTTGGATCCATTATTGCTGGAGACTGATGTTACGTCTAGTCATCTAATTGATTATCATGATGGAAACGAAACAAATGCAAATAAACAACATCGTCAAACATCAATAGAATTCGACCGTCTACTTGATTCAAATCCATTTAAGCAAGACATCGCGGAGAAATTCGGTCTCTCCTACACCGGAACACGATTCAGAACAGAGAACAAGAATTTCAAACATATCAGCACGTCGGATTGTGAACCCAATCAAATTGTGAGCTATCGCAATGGTGTTAATACACTACAGAACAATGGTATAAACCTATTTCAGTCATGTAGCAGTGAACGTAGTAACGGGATTTCTTCAAATGATGATTCTCGAAGCATTTTTGTCAGATTAAGTCATTTTCTTCTACAAAATCGTCGGTCTTTCGATGAAAGCATTGAAAAATTCGATGAAGTTGACATGTGCGTTTCAGATATGGACATAAAAGCTGATAACTGGTCTGACAACAAACATATTGCTGAAGATTCTAGTTGTAAATTACTAGAAATAGTGCCAGTCACCAGTAAACGCCCACCTGCGTGTATGACTGCACATGTTTTGAATTTTGAGCAAGACATCACAATCGCTGATCGAGCAAGTGGGTCGTGCAATCCATCCAGCTTGCACATGGACTCAGTCGTTCAGGGACAGAAAGAAGTAGATAACAAATCAGACAGTAAGAATTTTCGTAATTTGGATAAATATTTTATTTTTGATGAGAGTGCACCAGATGATGAAAGTACAGCGGATAATGAAGAAAGTCAAAGTTTATTAGTAGACGGAAGAGATGACACTGATTTATGTGACTCGCACACGATGTCAACAAGAGATTTTATTTGTGAGAGAAAAACATATTACAAAAAGTGGCATTCTGAAGGAGAATCAAACCTTTGTTCTATGGACGAATCTTTCGATATTTCGCAGTTGTCTACACAGAGCTTTGATTCTGCAGTGCTGTCACATACATATGCTGAATGCGTTAGTGACTTGACCGAGTCTATAAGTAATACTTCTATATATTATGAGAAGACCCACACAGAGGTTGATATTATAGATACATCAGAACATTGTAGATTTGATACACACTTACGAAATAAGCAAGTTCTTGAAGACATAATAGATACCTTCAGTGAACCTTATACGTGTGATGAACATCCTTTACAAATTCACAGTAACCATGATGTGTCTTCTAGCGATGATAACTATCTTTGTCAGAGTGATGATCTGTGTTTAACCTCACTCAGTAACAGCTCAATGGATATTGCTGATGAGCCTGAAGAGGCTGATTTCCTAAGTTCGAACCTGACTGTTGAATTACAAATCAATGACAATGATGCTTCTATCAGTTCGTGCATTACAGAAACTCATGAACCAGAACTTAAACATTTAAAAAATACTTTATTATACTCAATCTTGAGTACAACAGTAACCGAACTAGAAGAAATTCAACAATCAGAAGATGCGACTATTTGTGAAGAAAGTCAACAATCAGAAAACGCGACTGTTTGTGAAGAAAGTAAGGTGATATCTATAAGTAATATGGAGAATAGTGACAACATTACGGTAAGATCTGGTGGAAGCAACTATTCTAGAACACAGAAAAATGTATGCCTGAAAATTGGAGATTGGGAAGTTGAAGGTCGCAGAAGACCTGATAAAGTTACTGCAGTCACTGAAGTAGTCATTGAAAACGAAATCAATCCACTGACTGAAATAAAAAATTGTGCTTTGATAGAAACCATATTGGTCCAATCAGGATTATGTAACTCTCAGGACAACTGGAAATCGAATGGTGAAACTTTATCAGAATATGTAGAATTGAACAATGATCATGAATATTCAAAAGTAGATCATACTCCTGATATGCCATGTTCAAAAGTAGATCCTACTACCAATATTTCATTTTCAAAAGTAGATCATAAACCTGACATGCCAGTTTCTCATCATGTAGAAAACATTGATCAGTTTAATTTCTACTTCGAAAAACATCAAAGATTAAACGATTTGCCAAATGTTATTGGGAGTTTAGATGTTAGCAGTCATGGTTCTTTGAATGGGTGTAGCTCAAACAATAGCTTTGATATTAGTGGTTTTCATCAACCCTTGATCGAATGTCTTTCAAAGAAAAGCGTTGCTGTTAGTACTTATGATTCGCCGAATGGGAATGTCTCAAACGAGTGCTTGGATGTTAGTACTCATGATTCGCCGAATGGAAATGTCTCAAACAAGTGCTTGGATGTTAGTACTCATGATTCGCCGAATGGAAATGTCTCAAACAAGTGCTTGGATGTCAGTACTCATGATTCGCCGAATGGAAATGTCTCAAACAAGTGCTTGGATGTTAGTACTCATGATTCGCCGAATGGAAATGTCTCAAACAAGTGCTTGGACGTTAATAATGGTAATTCAGGATCCAGTTTTCTGAAGATACCACCCGTAAAACCAAACAGAAAAAACTTATCTATTGACTTACGAAGACAAAGTTTGCTGATGCAGACTCGACGTCGTTCATTGCCAATGCTTAGATTAAAGAGCCTTGTACATGTACTGCCTGCGGTGATATCACATTCGTTTGGAGCCCAGCACGAGCAGTCTCGCCGGTTTTCCTTGCCTGTTTCTATCAGCACAACTGAAAATATTAAAACGTACAGTACATCAACACCCCGAGTAAAATTCGAGGAGAATAGCACACAATCAGTTTCATCTTTCAAACCAAGCAGAAACGCTAACAGAGAACTGACAAGTCAATGTCATGAACGTAAGTCACAAGATATTGAATCGTTTTTATCTATCAGTGTTAATTCCTCAAAACAAAGCTCTTCTTTGTTAAGTGACTTGCACAATTGTACTGAAAACCCTGAGTTGAAGAATCCAATGTTGTCGACTTCTACAGAACTTTCGTCAGCAGTTTCAGCAACATATACCGGTAAAACAATTAGCACAATGACTACATCCAACAGTGTCAAATCTTTAGTGTCAAATGTGTACAATGTCGCCGAGAAATGTTCAGTCAATGACGAGGAACGTACACCTCAGCAAAGCAAGTTATCAGAAGCCAGAGAAGGGAAATTGCTACTACACGAACAAAATGAGGAATTCACTTACAACAAATTGCAAGAACCTGAGGGATACATATTAACACATCAATGTTCAGACTCTATAAGGAACGAAATGGAAATCCAACAAAGTAATAGTGCAGTTTCTCTGTTTCAGTCTCCAAAAATCACAACGGAACATACGAAAGCTACTATAAGAAACTCAAACATGCAGACAATACCAGATATCAATGCACAAACGTGCCCCAATAAGATTAACTACAGTAAAGATAACAGTTCTCCAGATACTGATAATAATTATCAGTGCATTTACGGCATCACAGCGACTAATGTCAAAGGAAATATCCCTATTCCTTATGGTATCGTACCGGATAAAGAAGCTATAATTGAGCCGTTGATTACTTCACCCGAAATAACAATTGGAAAAAATAAACACACGGTTATGCAGAAATCAGAAACAAGTGTGAGAGAAGGTAATATTATAACAATAGTTTCAGATAATAGCGTGGATATTATTAAAATAGAGAGTCATATGCCAGAAGGATCACGTTCATTAAAAACTGAGAAGTACCAAAATAATAAGATAGAGTCAGGTGATGTTATGAGTCATATAAAAACAACTAACACTCAAGAAGAGATGATAGCAGGTTTGGATGTAGAAGAGGTTTCATTCGCGAATCATAATGTTCTTGTACCAGTTAACAGTGATAGCAAAAATGGAACGAAACATCAATTCATCATACCGATTGAGGCTGATTTTGATGAAGTCAATGTCCTAATCGATTTTCAGAAAGATAATAGCAATGTTGCTCTAGAATCAAAGAACAATAAACGTTCGGATTCAGAATGTGATCAATTCGAATACGATCCTAATAAAATAGAGTTAATGAAGACGTACAAGGAAACGCACATAAATAAAGAATGCATTCCTCGGTCAGAAGAGCTTAATCTCAGTGAAATGTCAAGAGAAAAATGTTTATACGACGAAGATGTTCACGAAATTGTTAATTATGATCAAGAAAATGTCATGATAGACATTAACACTTCTATTGCATGTCTAAACCAGCACACAGCGAGATCAATACAACAAATGTTTGTCGGTATTCCTTCAAATCTGTCCACTACAAAGGACATTAAGAGTAATGAGCAAAAGGTAGCTTCCAATGAAGTGATACTCACTAGTGGTTGCAATTACCAGAAACCTGACTATGAAGAATCTTGCCTATCGCATATAGATAAAAGTAACGGTAAACTAAAAACTGAGTTCAATGGGAATATCGATTCGTTTCTAGAACAGACAGATGTAATTGTAGAGGGTGATGAAATAGAGACCAGCTTTTGTAATTCGTATGATGGTGGCTATTTCGGTGATTTTTCAATGAAATCAACAACACGACACACAGATCCAGAACTTCAACCACAATATATAACAAAGTTACTTGACTCAGACTTTGGAAATAACATTAGCATGTTTGATGATCATTCTGAGACATCTCTAGTAGAACTATCAATAACAGACATTGATAGAAAATCAGACATTGTGTATGATGCAAAAGACAGCAACCATGACGTTAAGAAACGATCAGAAATCCAATCTACTTTCACAGCAGATGATTTACTTGTAACTGATTTATTCTCTGAGTCACATAGGAAATATTTTCCACCAAATAGCGAGGAAAGAGGCAGTTTTCAAGAAATTGACCAGATTCTTAATGACGATACCGGTGAACACTTAGGAAAATATAAATTTGATGACTTTTCAATACATGCACACATGGATTGTGAAAACATACGCGGACGTATCACAGAAACGCATAGAGGTTCAGAAATTTCTCAGCCGTTATCAGATGTGCTATATAAAGACATGAAGAGTGAATCCATCTACAGTTTGACTTACGAATCAAATTCGCCAAAAATATGTACGGTACATATTGATGACTGCAAAAATAACAACACAGAAATGTTACTCACAGATTACCGTCACGACACGTATCCCGAATCAGGAATAATTGAAGCTTATAAAAACGCAACAGTTATATCAGGAAGTGAACAGCTAGACCACTCAAATACATCAATAAATGTAGTGTTTGAGAAGGTATCCCATGGTGAAATCATTCATTCTGATGAAGAAATATACGACATGGGAGTCAACATTTCTCAAGTAAACAGAGAAAAACGACCAATGATGTCTCTGGAACCATCTGAAGACACAGATTCATTGAGAGTTAATGTTTCAGACACAGCTAGCAATAGGGAAAGCTTGGATGAAGATGGTTTACGTTCCCTTTGCTGTGGAGGAACATTTAAGATACCTCTCAACTGTACTGTACCCAGAAAACATACAAAGGTGTGTGTGGCTGACTCTAAAGACAAAACCCGATCTGATGTCAATAGTTTAGAAAATACGAAGTATAATTCCACTGGATATGACACTTCTAATAATTTCAAACATCTTAAAATAATCGAAACGTTTGAAATAAATAAGCATGAACTGAACAGAAGTTTTGCAGGAAGTTTGGAGGAATTAATGGAGGAGTCAGTCACTTCAGAATCAAGTGTGGATACCAGACTCGAGACGCAAGATAATGCTGAGCAGGATGAAAGCAACTACAGTAGCATGAATTATCAACACGGTTTGGAATCTACATTTGTGCTTGCTCAACCAGAAGATGTATATGCAGTTCAGCAAGCAAACATAAATGAAGCAAAGAGACTAAATGGAGTGAACAATGACAGTGAATATGCCGGTATGTACGGGTCAGCTCTGGAAGAACTAACTCATCGACAACTTAAGGGCCAAGAGAAAGAGTTAATTCCGAAAATCATAGAAGGAAATCCCCTTGTCAAATCGAACACGTATGTTAATGTTATATATAAAGCAGACTGTTCCAACCAACATACAGCTGAGAATTGTATAAATGATAAAAGGAACAACAATGGTGATAATTTTGATACTGTAGAGATGGAAGAAGTCATAGACACACGTATGCAAGAGACATCTATTAGAGGAGAACAGTCTCATGAATGTATGACTGATAAAAAGTCACGACCAGCTTCGTCGTATTGTCCTAAGCGTCAAAATTATCATGTTTACGAAAACATCCAGCCACAGACTGAGTCGATGAAAGATCTTTCAGAGCAAACTTCTAGTAATAATCTGCGGCCAAAACATACATGTATTGTTGAAAATGATAGACACGCAAAATGTTTCAGTATTTGTTCTGATATAGAATCTCAGGTCCATCCTGAATCTAAAAAAAATACCCTTAATGTTCGTTCAATAGCGCATCACTCAGCATCGGCAAACCAAGAGCCAGTTTACTACAACAGAACAAGTTCCCTACCCCAACTTCCACAATCAGATCATCGGTTGTTGGTTCCATACTCAACTTATGCTGCTCAACCTGGGTGCTTCTTAGAGTCTGAATCCTTCTGTCCGAGAAATTTTGAAAGAAACGGAGAATTCCATGACAGAAGATCATATGAGTCCGACAGTTCTTCTGGTATTGTTGTACCTGGTTGTTTACGAGATTCACCGTCACAAGATCTTACTGATTCATTCATATTTGATGAGTATACATACGGAAACAACAATATTCCTATAAGTGAAAAATTGTCAAACGAACGGAAACTCGATGGAACAGGTACAAGTAATCAGGGTAATATACAGGAACCCCATTATCAGAATGCACATGTCATAAGGAAAACTGCCATGGGCTCAAGTTTCAAAAGCATTCCTACCAGTAGTAATGATACTGAATTTGACGATTTATGCTCAACCACTATTACTCAAGATCAACGTGAACAGGTCACGCCATTGACATTAGTAAGTTCATCAACAAGGGTACAAGTTATAAGAGTGAATTGCGCTTCTCAGACCAACGCAGAATCTCAGACGTACCTTGGTGTTAGTGATTCTTTAGACGATTTTGAAAATCTTCCTGTTTTTGAGGACATTTTTGGATCTATGGAAGGATCGTATCATTATGATTACAATGAAAAATTGGTAACTGTACAACCCAAACATACAAGCGAAACTATTTATTATGGCACATACAGACAAGAGTTCTCTAGTGGTCATGAAGAAAACTTTTTCAAAAAGAAGATAACACATGCTGACTCGCTACGAAATGATAGCGAAACTATGGCAACAGACGACACAACGAGGCCAGAAGTTACAGCAACTAGCAGACCTGGATTAAAGAGAATGACTGTTTTCACATTGTCATATTTTGGTGAAGGCGTGAAAGAACTGGTTAAAATATTCCATTTTCCTTTCCAATGTTGCCGTAGTGACAGAAGAGAAAAAGCTCAGGTAAGTTTTACTTGTCCAAGCTCTTGATATAATTATATTATACCACTTCTAAATGTTATTACATTTTCTTCTGAATATTGTGCCAACTCTGAATCTTAGACATATCTTCTTGTTACGGATTTTTTAGACCAACGTTTCTCAAACTAAGTTCCGCTGAACCCTAACGTTCTACAAATAAAAGCTAGAGGTTCATCGAGAAGTGGTGATGAACAAGATAATCATATATATTTAAATATATTTTTGTATATAATTTTATATTATAAATTGAGTACACACGACATACTGAAGATGTTGATATAACATTTACTGTTATATTGTTTCGAAAGTTTAGCTATGGGGAGGGGCTCTATAAATTACATCAACAATTAGGGGGAATGGGGGGGTTAAGTCTGATAAATTTTAGGATTTTAACAGTTTTTTTATCAAATGGAGGAGGATTGATAAAATTGACATCAACAATTCTATATTTTATACAACAGTTAAATTGGTTGAATTTAAAATATCTTCATAAAAATGTTAAACAAAATATTTATATTTTATTCACTTTCCTGCTACAATATCTTTATAGGGCAAATTTTATTTATAACCATTTGTTTTTGAAATAATTACACAAGAACCTGAATTATTGATAGTTGTTGACGTCGGGACGAGATCAAAAATTGCAACAACATTTTGATGTAATTTATGGACATTTCCCAGTGCACAGAGATTGAAAAACGCTGATTTAGACGATTTTGAATACATCAGTTAACTTAAGTGTGGTGCATGGTCGAGAAGTTAGAACTTTGGTCTCACACATCTGAGGCCACGGGTAAGGACTGGGTTTTTTTTCTGTCGGAGTGTTAATTTAAAAATCCCGCCCTCAGCATGACGGCGATATAAAGGGCATACAGGCTTTATCACTCAAGCCACTCGAATACTTCCTGAAACTTTCTAACAGGAAAAATGAAGTATTAACAATTTATCAGTAACTTTGAGAAGATTCTTGGGTAAATGGAAGGAATTATACTTCTAAATTGTCTGTTTATCGTTTCTACTAATTGCATCTTGCTATGTTAGTTGTTGCCCTGCTATGTTTCGGGGATTCGAAGTAGTGACAGTTTAGTTTTGATTTCAAGAACAGGCAGCCGGGAAACCAAAGCCATTAAAAAAGCAATGATAAACTTCCTAAATAATTGCATAGAAAATTACTACGCCGAGGACATATTGAATCGATAGTTACGTCCTGAATATGTTACCAACATTTGTTACGTCCTGAATATGTTATCAACTTTTGATTTGTTACGCCCTGAACAGGTTACCTAAATTAGCTACGTCCTAAATATGTTCCATACTTTTGTTACATCCTGAATATGTTATCAATATGTATTACATCCTGAATATGTTAACAAAATGTGTAACATCCTGAATATGTAACCAACATTTGCTATTTCCTGAATATGTTACTAAGATTTATTACGTTCTGAACATAAGTTCGTCCACATTGATTCTAAAATATTGTTATGGATTATACGCTGTACCTAATAATATTTTTGATGGTATTTTTCACGCTTTGTGTCTATAATTAATTGTCATTGTTAAAATTTTGATATATTTCGTGATGGTGTTGGTTGCATGTTGTATTTATGAAGTTAGTTATACAATGCATCGATGTTTCGATCAAAATGTCTCCATAAGTATAGGGACAAACACAAAATGGAACCACAAACAATTCTGTAGTTTCATTTCGTTGTTTGTTCCTATCTAGGTACGTAATTTTAACACGTCGACTTATTTTTCATTGTCCCGCGTAAATATGATATAAGTTCGTTTTTCGTTGTTGCTTAAACGAATACAATTGTTAGAAAGATTATTTATATAAAATGTTTCCCAGACTTTCTGAACTGGTTTGAAGTGTGACTAAAGTGGCAGTCATTTCAGTTCGTTTCATGGAAACCTAGCAACGAAGCATTAACGAAGCCATCTAGGCACTTTAAAAATTATAGATAAGCCGAAAGACAAACTAGAATGGGATTCGATCTGCAGATGCACGACTAATCCGATTGATCATTGATATTGTTAACGTAAGAATAGAAAAATTGTGTTATTTGCTGCATCATCAATAAAATATGAAAGAAAACTGTCCACGTTTTATTCTGTTGTCTTGATTTCTGAGAAAAATATGCAGTGGATAAGAGTAAAATTGATAATGTAATAAGCCAGAAACGTAGGATAGTATAAATATATGGATATTATTATACAATATGTTTTGATATGGTTTGACATTTGGAGATTTAAAAGCCAAACTAGAAGTGAGACACTTTACTTTCTGGTCTCATGATTTTCTTCATTCCCGTTCACATTTTCATGTTATTTCCAGAATGGAGTGAACATCACAGTTGTCGAGAGATGTAAAATCATCAAATGTCATTGATGTTTTGAAACCATGCTCATATTTTTTTATATTGATGAACATCATCATGATGTCTAAATGTGTAATTTGTAAAATATGAACTGTAACATTGAACATTTTTAGTAAATAACATTGAAAAGTTCAAGACAATAAAGATGTGTCCTTCTTAATCAACAAGTGATGTTGCCACTCGAAAGGTTGACTGCAACGAACCTGAGATATTCTCTGTCTCTTAGTGCTAGACTGCAACCTGTCCATCTCGTGATGTTTCATT
Organism: Meghimatium bilineatum; assembly: GCA_034231615.1. Lineage (NCBI taxonomy): Eukaryota > Metazoa > Mollusca > Gastropoda > Stylommatophora > Philomycidae > Meghimatium > Meghimatium bilineatum. The sequence goes on from CM067305.1 coordinate 52,382,974, forward strand.
CTTACTTGTATTTCTTCCTACTTTTTACTCGCTTCCCTACCTCAACACTACCTTCAAGTACTTTCTGCAATTCGATGCCTTTTAATATGTGCAAAATATTTTTATTTTTTTTCTTAAAACAAATCATATAAAATGCATTAAAAGAAGAAAATTAATCACATATCATTAAAATAGTAAAAAAAAACCATGCAATCAAGTAACGAGTAAAACAAATGAGAGTACTCCAGAATAGAATTAGCAAAGCAAGTCGCACACCTCTATAAAAAAACACAGTAAAACTAAGAGTACATTCCAGTAATAAAACAGTAAATCAATTAGTTCAATTCAGCAAATATAGTAAAACAAATCGTATAACCCGATGTAATAGCAATACAACAAAATAGCAAATCGTATACTCCGATATAATAACATCAAATCATATCGCATATTCTCCTACTGATGATAGTATATTACACATAATCCGATGAACTTTCATATAAGCTGTCTGTCATACGATTCTAAGACCAATCGTATTGTTAAGAAATTCTCTTAGTAACCGTTAATTAGTTTAAACAATCAAGCAATCAATCTAAGGTATACTCTACCACAGACAGAGCAAGATTTCATTGTTCACAAAAAAAACCCAACATCAGCATCCCACACCCTCATCGCTGTCAACACGTTTGAGCTCTGTGGATTTTGTAATTCATTAGGTATTAGGTATGTTGATTATCTTCTTCGCACACCGGACAAGTCCATAGGTGCTCAGATCTCCGCTTCAGTAAATCTCACATACTATAATGGCTGATGGTTCCGGCTTTTATGATTGTTCACTGCTCTTGTCGAAATCTTTGTCAGGGGATCTCTACGGGTCATGCCCATCCTCACTCCCAATTCCCACATTCTCAATATCGACTCAAGCTCATTCATCTAAAAATCCTCTGATCATATATATATATATGTAATTCATATACTCATTAAAATACAAACATCTGTCAGACAACACTCCGAGGTATTTTGAAGTTCATAATATCTGTACACTCTCTCCACATAGATTGGTAGGAGGTAATAGAGCATGAACGATGTGGTTATTCAGAGACAATCATATTCACCAGATCTCCAGAAGCATTGCATCACTGGCCATTGAGATTCATTTCAATTTGTAGATATTGAACAATTTGTTTTCCTTCAAACCCCGGGGGTTTCAAACTTTAATATCTGCATATGAGGGGGTTCTGCTATTACAATATGATGTTCATTCGTTACCTTCAAATATATATATTAAAGAGCACATAGGTCAAAGGTGAACCATGCGGAAGGCATGTGTGTATTGTTGTAGGAAAATATGTCAAGCCGCCACACCCCAGTACAACCCACATCTCAGTACCACCCACACCTCAGTACCACCAACACATCAGTGCCACCCACACCTCAGTGCCACCCACACCTCAGTACAACCCACACTTCAGTACCACATACACCTAAGTACCACCCACACCTCAGTACAGCCCATTCTAAAAAAAGGTTGAGGAAATAAATTTCACAAGAAAAGAGATTATGTTAAGTTACAACAACCAAACCGGAAGAAGATGCAAAGGAACGCTGTTGTAAGTAAACCTAAAATTCAATCGTCACATCACTCGTCTCCAGACATGCATGGAAACCCTGATAAACATACATGCATGGAAACCCTGATAAACATACATGCATTGAAAACATGATAAACATACATGCATGGAAACAGTCACACACATACATGCATGGAAACCATCACACACCTATATGCATGGAAACCCTCACACACATACATGCATGGAAACCCTCACACACATACATGCATGGAAACAGTCAACCACATACATGCATGGAAACCGTCACACACCTATATGCATGGAAACCCTCAAACACATACATGCATGGAAACCCTGACAAACATACATGCATGGAAATCCTGACAAACATACATGCATGGACACCCTCACACACATATATGCATGTAAACCATCACAAACAGATACATGGAAACCCTGACAAACATACATATATGGAAATCCTGACAAACATACATGCATGGACACCCTCACACACATACATGCATGGAAACCCTCACACACATATATGCATGTAAACCATCACAAACACATACATGGAAACCCTGACAAACATACATATATGGAAACCCTCACAAACATACATGTATGAAAACCATCACACACATACATGCATGGAAACCCTGACAAACATGCATGCATGGAAACCCTCACAAACATACATTCATGGAAACCCTGACAAACATGCATGCATGGAAACCCTGACAAACATACATGCATGGAAACCCTGACAAACATGCATGCATGGAAACCCTCACAAACATACATGCATGGAAACTCTGACAAACATGCATGCATGGAAACCCTCACAAACATACATGCATGGAAACCCTGACAAACATACATGCATGGAAACCCTCACAAACATACATGCGCGGAAACCTCCCAAACATACATTCATGGTAACCCTGACAAACATACATCCATGAAACCCTCACACACATACATGCATGGAAACCCTCACACACATACATGCGCGGAAACCCTCACACACATACATGCATGGAAACTCTCACAAACATACTGCGCAAGGACAGCCACATTACATCATGTCTCTCTGTTTGGGCGACATCTGTATAGTATTGGCGAAAAAAGATTCATTGTTCAAGTGGGCATGCCATTTTTTTCGCAATGTATTTTTCCAGCAATTACCCAATAATATTATGCATTATTGTTGGCCTGCAACCTTTTTTTTATCCTTACGAGATTTAATTGTTGGTATCAAATAAATGTGCCAGCCAGACTACACAGGCGATACTTTGTTTAATCTGCTGTTAAACTAACATGCTAAGTATCGGTCTCATCAACCTGCAACTTGCAAATGTCATCACATCTTATGGCATCAAGCCCTGACACAATAGTTTTGGAATGTTTTAGCTCAGATCTAATTTTTTTATCCTTTTATCTTATTTAAGTAGCCGTGGAACGGTGCTATCCTAGTAGTTTATAACAGTCACCTCGTCCCCACTAATATCAATAGTACAACTACTGAACAAATCCCAGTTACAATACACATTATTATCGTAATCCAATTTTCAATTATATCATAGAAAAATATTCTCCTAAAACCTGTACATCCTAGATGCAAAATTCTAATAAAAAAAGACAATCTAGTTACTTAATCACATAAGAAAATATCCCGCCACACAAACAAGTATTAGCAAAACACACCATTATCATAATCAGGTGCCATGCACGCTGGCGTAGGCGGTCATGGCTCTCCACAGTCTCTGTCCACAGTATTATGTATCAAAGTCGTTGTTGTTTCCCTGTCGTGCCAGCTTGTCAAACTGTATAATATTTTCTCACATTGTCGCCCTCTGTCTCTGCTGCTTTAAATTGTGCCTGCTGTGACTATGTTCTCTAAACCTGCCTATCTCATGAAGTGGCCAAAAAAAGAAAATTGCCTTTTTCTTATATTGTTGATCAAGGTTCGCTTTGCATTTGACTCCCTCAATTCCTCTACATTAGTTTTTCTGGCAGTCCATGGTATTCTCAGCATTTTTCAAAACACATAGATCACAAAATCAAGCAACAACTGTAGATTGCATTCATGCAATCCTGCAATAACAAATTCGTTAACCACACAATCAAGTAACAACAGTGTACTGACGTTACACAATTATTTACTTTTTCTGCGGTCAGTTTCCTATGCTCATAAATCTATACAAGAAGCTGGACCGCCTCCATGAATTCAGTCGTCAGGAGGAGGTCCTTACGGTTGCCCAAAGCTTTACCTTCAGATCTGTCTCTTGGGACCAAATTTTAGTTTTCACGTCATCGAAGAGTGGGCATGTCTGAAGAATGTGTTCTGGAGTCTGGGGACCCCTTTAACATGGGCAAGGTGAGTTTGGACAGCCTTAATTTTGTGGAGATGTGCTTGTAGTCTGCAGTGTCCTGTGCGAAGTCTACAAATTCTGATTTGTTGTGATCTGCTTAGCTTTAGAATAGGGTCCTGTGGAAAGTTTGATGTCTGATCTCTGACTTTGTATGTTTGTATTTTCTTTAAATGAGAGTTTTTGCTTCAGTGAGTGATATTCTGTGCTGGAATTATTCCTTTTTTGCACCTGCTTTTGCAAGTCTGTCAGCTGCTTCATTTCCTGTACTTTCAAACTGTATAGGGATCCACTGCAGCACAACTTTATTAGCAGACAGTTGATTTAAAAGTTCTACGGTTGTTTTTGTTAGGAGATCTTTAGTTTCCTTTTGAGTGATCTGTAGTACTGACATGCAGTTCCAGAAGAAGATTATATTAACTTATTCGAGTCTGTGTTCAGCTAGAGCCTTTGATGCTTCTAAGATTACTTGTAGCTCTGCCCTGCAGTTTGTTGATAATTTGTCAGTAGCGATTGAGAGTTCTAGTTTTGAGGTGTTTCGTATGAGTATTAGTATAATTATGGGAATTCCCCATGTGCTGTGAGGCCAGTTTCTAATCAATCAAGAATTAAGAATCAAGTATTAGTATCCCAGCACCTCTTTTCCATACTGCATCCTCTGATGATCCACCTTTAAAAAATATGAATCCACTGTGAGTTTGGGTATTGGGTGTCTAGGCGATTAAGTGTTTTTGCCTTGAGGCAGTAGGGGTTTCTATAGTTTTGCTCTCAATGCCTGGGATTGTTAGTTTTGCAGTATATACGGGTGAAATGTTTTTTATGTTATAAAATGCTTGTAGCTGTTCTCATTCATCCGGATTGTTGCTGGTTACTTCCTCAATGGCTTTCAAACGTTTATTTTGATAGGTGATTGAAGCTTGCTCTTTTCATTTGGTATTTTTTGTTAGTTCATTTATTTTCGCATGCATAGGATAATGTTTCAGACGTCTAAATTTTTCAGACATTATTGTGATTTTCTCATCCCTGCGGTCTGTTAGATTTTATAATCTTGCTGTTGCTTCCATTGACATTATATGTGTGCTCCTTAGTCCTCATGTTATAATTAGGAGACTTGGATTCTGCATTTTGTCTCCAGCTTATGAAGATTGGTATTTACTACTGTTGCATATGTGCTCAATCTATATTCCAGAGTTGGACAAACATCACCTACATAGACTTGTTTTGTGGTTTTATGTGACCCAATCAGAGTAAAAAAAATCAATATCCATACTATTCAAGAACTGCACAGTTTAGCTTTAAACAGACATAATTGGAGAGATCTGAACTCCGCCCTATGCGATAACTTCAGCGCATAAGGAAAATGAATGAATGAATTAAATGAATCAGAATACATTGGAGTTGCAAAAGTTAGAATCCAGGAGGCAATAAAAAAAAAGTTGAAGAACGGGCAACAACCTGGGGTGTTCAAATAACAAAAGCAAGATCGTCACCACACTCTTCACCTTCTCTACAAAACCTGAACATTGTGCTCTCACACTAGTATTTATCGCCCTCCAAAAATTAAGCAACCCAGTCTAACTGAGACTAAAATTTGACAAGAGACTTACATGGTAATCGCACATTGAAGAGACAGAAAAAAGAAACACGTAGACAACAAATAATGAAAATACTATCAAGGACACAATCAATTAATAATCAAATATGCTAGCTACACGATGAAGAAACAACTGCAGATCAACGTCACACAATCACGTAACAACAAAATACTTATTTCATACAATCAAGTAACAGCAGCAGACTGACGCCATACAATCCGGTAATAACAGCATTTCCTTATAACGCAGACAAACTCAGACCGAAATCACGTAATTACAGAATACAGTAGACACTTAATCTTCATGTAGAGTTAGAATATAGGTACAGTCGTTTTTATGTGAAAAGAACCGATTCAAGTGTACCCAGATTGAGTCTCAGCTGAATACGATTTGACCGTCGTATTGGTTTTGGCACTGACTTTGATCTCAATGGCTCGGCGTTCGATCATGTAAATTTAGATAAACAAAGAGATATGAGGCGGTCTTGTAAAACGTAACAGAAAGAATTGGTTGTTACGGAAAAATATCGGGGATTTCGCGTACTCAATTTGCGAAGTTCTTTTCCAGAATAGTGATGTGTGGTAATCTCACACAACGTGACTCCCTTTGACAGATAGGACGTGTGCTCATCTCACACAACGTGACTCCCTTTGACAGATACAACGTGTGCACATCTCACACAACGTGACTCCCTTTGACAGATACAACGTGTGCGCATCTCACACAACGTGACTACCTTTGACAGATACAACGTGTGCGCATCTCACACAACGTGACTACCTTTGACAGATACAACGTGTGCGCATCTCACACAATGTGACTCCCCTTTGACAGATACAACGTGTGCGCATCTCACACAACGTGACTCCCCTTTGACAGATACGACGTGTGCTCATCTCACACAACGTGACTCCCTTTGACAGATACAACGTGTGCTCATCTCACACAACGTGACTCCCTTTGACAGATACAACGTGTGCTCATCTCACACAACGTGACTCATCTTTGACAGATACAACGTGTGCGCATCTCACACAACGTGACTCACCTTTGACAGATACGACGTGTGCTCATCTCACACAACGTGACTCCCTTTGACAGATACAACGTGTGCTCATCTCACACAACGTGACTACCTTTGACAGATACAACGTGTGCGCATCTCACACAATGTGACTCCCCTTTGACAGATACAACGTGTGCTCATCTCACACAACGTGACTCCCTTTGACAGATACAACGTGTGCTCATCTCACACAACGTGACTCACCTTTGACAGATACGACGTGTGCTCATCTCACACAACGTGACTCATCTCACACAATGTGACTCCCCTTTGACAGATACGACGTGTGCTCATCTCACACAACGTGACTCACCTTTGACAGATACGACGTGTGCTCATCTCACACAACGTGACTCATCTTTGACAGATGCGACTGATCATTTTCCCCTTCGTTTATACTTTGTGTCGCCATCCTAATTCTACGTCTCAGAACGGGACACATTCGACTCTGCAGTACTTGTACACAAAGTTCAAGATTGACAACACGGTTATGTGTACATGTGGACAGGCAGCACAGAGTGACAAGTATATACTTCAGGATTGTTCTGAATATGAAACACTGAGGCAGTGGAAACAACACTTTATTCAAGCTCTATGGGACACTGTATGAACTACAAAAGACAGTTATATTAAGGAGACCGAATTACAGATATAGACATGTTTCAAATGAACGAAAGAAGAAGAAGAAAGATTTGGATATATCAAGAAAAGTTACGATTCATGAGATCTCCGTGAAAACTTCACCTTCAGAAGTACTTGTCGCCCGTATGCTGCTGGGGCCCGAAATGGGAGGAAAGAATAGCAACACTGTTTACCTTCCACGCATGTCGTAAAAGGCGACTAAGAAGGTTATGGGATGGAGTTGGCTGTCCCATCCCATATAGGGCCAGAGACCCAAAGCCATGCTGAAGTCGGATGTGTCAGGCCGAAAGGCGCAGATATCGCAGAAATGCTGTAAACCATGACACAGCGCATTCCGTTCTCCGGACTACATCCTGTTAATCTGCACGAGTTTGAGAACGAACGCAGAAGAAGAAGAAGAAGTACTTGTTTTCTAGATGATACTACCAGGAATAGAATCAACACGGGAAATACCGAATGTAATACAACCTAAGAGTGGCGCATCTCGAAACCTTGTATGTAGATGTATGTGGTTCGATTCACCAGCAATATGATTAAGGTAGGAAGGGGGTGAATTATAGCAGTGAAAATATAGTTATACTCCTAGATCGTAGGTAAATGTGATTATATCCCCTTAATACAATGAGCGGTAAATTTGGATGTCTGTTACGCAAATTACGTAAATTATGTTTCGGACGTCCGTCGGAGTTTACCGAAAAGCCTCTGTTTTGACGAATATATAAGAAAAACAAAATATATAACTCTTACACATACAGTAGTCAGTAAATATTTTCTTTTCCTCAATAAAGAGACGTATTGTTACGTCCATGTTGCATTGAAGAACTGCATATCCCAGTGATCAATACATTCGTACAGAGTACAATCATAGAACCAATAGGGTATCAGAAATCGTTGAAGCTGTGCTCCACAGGAAGTTAATAGGTAACAAATAATGTAGCACGTGTGCTGTAAAGAGCCGTGACTATCCGCGATATAAGACGTATTGGTAAATGGAAAAAAAAACTGGTAACATGATTCTTTTGACTATTCGATTTATTATCATTGGCTGTAACACACACAGTATAACTGTAGTGACTATTCGATTGATTGTTACTGGCTACCACACACAGTGTAATCGTAGTGAATACTGAAACTCATGGAATATTCAAATGAGTCATTGTTTGTTTGTTTGAGAACCCCATGAATTGCGAGCAATTAGCTCTAACTTTCTGTGTACAGTGAAGCGGTTTTTCTGAGTTTGCTTTCATACCCATATGACTTCAGCTATCAGCTTAGTGCAATGCCTAATGAAGGAGCATTTTACACAAAGGGGGTCTATTATTGTATGGAGGATATGCTACAAAGCTTCCATAAGAGAGCCTAAATATAAAGGCATGTCATCTATTAAAGTTTTCTGTCGCATGCGATGTTTATTAGTGGGCCATTGGTGACGCACACAGACGCAACGGCATGCGTAAATTAGTCATTAAGAAGGTATGTTGTCTCATTAGTCAATAGGTCTTACCTTTTTTTGTCGACGATCACGTAAAGATAGCACACCGAAGTGTATTCTCATATAATTTGTTGTGCTTTAATTCAAATACAAAGCAAGCTACAGTGCGTTCCTGACAAACTCGTCTCACAACATCAGATGTGTAATAAGTTCTTTAAAGGAAAACTACTGGCAGGCGGACAGAAGAGACGCTTTATGGAATCGTTCATATTGTCTATAAAGAGAATCAGAATCCACGCCATAACCTGGACACCCAGACCATTATGTCACATTTAGAAAAAAGCTAATACGGCCTGATATAACCAAAATAGACTTCTGTATTAGGTTGAAAGGGTCGTGCCTCAGCTAAGAGGCTTTAATCCCCCATTTAACAAACAACAAACAAACAAAGCCATAACCTGGAAGTATATAAATAAGAATCGCCCATTGTGAGGCAGCAACACCAACACAAGTACTTGAATCGCTGAGAAGTATTCAATTTATCAGACGCAGACATAACTTGTTGCACGAAAAGTAAAGAGAATAGCAAACATACATATGTTTAATTATGATAATATTTGTCTCAAATGTGAGGAGATTTTATTCAACAATTTGACTTTTCAGTCATCTAAGCACACACCAGAGAGATGCAGCACGTCTGAATCTGTTACCATCCCCTGTGATTGTAGGCTGTTATTTATTCCTCTTGCACTTAGATATATTCCTGCAACAGATAAATCTATCAATTACACTCAAAGAAGTACAGGATAGTAAAAAGGGGGAAAACTTGGCAGACTGGGCAGACACGGATAAGAATAGAGGTACACGAACATCCAAATAAACGTCAGTATGGCAGTAAGCCAGAACTATTGATTTATATAGCGAAATAGAGAAAATCGATCTAAACGAAGAGTCATTTCTCTGCTTTACTTGAATTCAGATTGTGCTACATATTTGAAGAAGATTGCACTCAAGCTACGATATGTAATGTTCATATAAACTAGAATACTCGTATACTAGATATGAGATAATATTTAAGTTTTAAAACGTGTGGTAGCATATCCTAGTCAGGATGTAGCGATCAATCCAGCCTTTTTAATTGTAGTGATTTTATAGACAATATAAATACGTGTAATATAGTTGCCACTGTTTTTTTACGCCCCTGATGAACAGTTAGATTTGAACCTGGTACATTGACCGTTTTGTACTATTTCACTTGGGGAGCCTCACGGCGCAATGGTTAGCTCACTGACTACGAATGAGTGGTCCTGCATTCATTCCTCAGTTGAGGCGGAAATGTTTTTCAGATCGCAGCGGCTCATGGGTCGACCCAGCCTTAAATGGGTACTGGATTAATCCGGGAATTAAAGACGTCGAGGGAGATTAGATGGCTACCGCCCTCATTTGCAGAGCCACTGAAATGTGAGATCGCTAACATCTCATACCCCTACGGCATTAATAAATGATGTGGGTTACTTTGCTACTGCAATTTAACCACAGAACAGGACATTTTTAAGTAGTTAGAATCCCGCTATGTCTTATATATAAAGTGAATTTTATTCTTTTTTTAGGGGGGTGGGGTGGAGGCAGGAGAGAGGGGAATCCCCGTGGGTTATCGAGTGACACGACGTAGTTATTTGCTATCTACAGTACGCTCGGTCGGTTGGTTGCTGCTTCGTTGAGACAACCGACTACAATGAAGGCAATCGTCTACGCCTGTTAAGCCTTTGAGTCGTTAAGTTAACTATGATTCATTAGAATGCATTTATCTTACGTCGTCATAGGTATAGGTTAAATTCTTTTGCTGTAACAAATTTTTGGACGAAGACGGAAAACGTGTTGAATGAGGTTGCAAGGCGAATGGGTAATATCTTAACCGTTCGTGGATCAAATCTCTTTTACTACATTAATTTTATTCATCATTTACGCTTTAATGTTTTATCTTTCTAGTTGATGTGAAAGAGGACAGTAGCACGGAACGTTTTCAGAAATACTTATGTAAAATTTCACATTATATAATGTTATGTAAGGATATTTGACTAGCATCTGTTTCCTCCTCTACCCTTCAAACTCCTGTAGATTTGCAGGATGTAGTACAGAAAACGGAAGCGTTCTTTTAAAGTTTACAGCTCTGATATCTGCATCGTTGGCCTGACACAGCTTAATCAGGCTGTGTCACTTTGACCCTGTTTGAGATGGTGCAGACAATTTCCCTTCCGGCTATCTCGCCAGACATGTAAACGCAAGTTGTGTCGTCCTTTCTTGTCGTTTTTGATGTGTACGTGTATGATATTCTAGATAAAGGCCTTAAGGTCGAAACATCGATTTGTGTGTGTGCTTATGTGTGTTTCATGTTATTAGCAAAACTTCATTACCCTGTTTCACGATTTGATCTCCTTAGTCGCCATTTACAATATTAATTGAAGGTAATCAGTGTTGCTATTATTTGCTCCACTTTCGGATACAAATAACGCATGGGAAATAGATAATAATCCCAACATAATTTCACTATCTAGTTCCTAAAACCTCCTCCTCTCTCTCTCTCTCTCTCTCTCTCTCTCTCTCTCTCTTTCATTCTTGCTTCCTCTTTTGCTATGTCGATTAACGAACTGCACACTAATTAAAGTAACTTAATTTTCGTATTTTCGTAATGTAAATAGTTGTCAACGTGTTTGTGCGACACATTCAGTTCAGGATTTACGTATAAGCTACACAAGCTATAACTTAGGGCCCCCAATAGTAGTAACATTTATAGCAATTCTTAATGCTGCATCAGCTATATGTGATTCAACTTGTAACATTGTTGAACCTAAAATTAAGCACCTCTTACATATCGTGACGACAGCTAACGGTAAAATAACTTCCTCTATAATTGATGTCTATAAAAAGCTCCTGCACTATTTAATATGAAAGCTTGCAGTAATTGCATTTTAAATATGAAAAACATGTTTCATATAATAATATACTTTTCCTTCCAAGAATGGGATATCATCATCATCAGGTGCCAAGCCGAGTGGCGTAGGCGGTCATGACTCTCCACAGCTCTCTGTCCACAGTATTATGTATCAAAGTCGTTGTTGTTTCTTTGCCGTGCCAGGTTGTCAAACTGTCTAATATTTTCTCACGTTGTCGCCCTCTGTCTCTGGTGTCTTCAATCTTGCCTGTTGTGATTATGCTCTCTAAACTTGCCTGTCTCATGAAGTGGCCACAAAAAGAAGATTGCCTTTTTCTTATATTGTTGATTAAGGTCCGTTTCGCATTTAACTCTTTTAACACCTCTACATTAGTTTTTCTGGCAGTCCATGGTATTCTCAGCATTCTTCAGTAGAACCACATCTCTGTTGCCTCCAATCTCCCACTTTCCAGTTTGTTTATTGTCCAAGACTCGCACCCATATGTTAGTATAGGGGTTATATAGCACTGCAGAACTCGCTTTCTCACCTCTAAGAATGGGATATAACTAATGTAAACACAAAATAGTTAAGAATATACTGAGTTGTGTCCCTTATTGTTATTATCCCGGTCATTAATACCTTACGCAGCGTTCCTTCACGTCTCTGTCTTTCACGAACATTAATAATATATTATACACTATAATTTAGAACAGTCAGATTAAATGGAAGAATGTATCTACCTGGACGCAGTCTAGTTAGAACAATTCTAGAATTTGATATCTATTCAGAATAGATAATAGATCACAATAGATGCGACACATAATATACAATAAACATGAAATGTAGATAAAATATTTGTACTTCTTCTTTAGCGTTTATTATGAAAATCCTACTAGATTTCCCTTGCTGCAGGAAAATGATAATACTAGATTTTTAGCAGAATGTTACTCTATGTGACGTGTCCTTTAGAGAACGTTGTCCTCACTGCCATTCTGTAAGCTTCACGGTTTTGTGAGAGCTGCCCAGATTTTTCCATGGGTGGAATGTTCAGAAGGTTCTCGATGTCATGTGTCCATCGTAGTCTTGGTTTTCTTCTTCTTCTTCTGCGTTCATTCTCAAACCCCTGCAGATTAGCAGGATGTAGTCCGGAGAACGGAATGCGTTGTCATGGTTTACAGCATTTCTGCGATATCTGCGCCTTTCGGTCTGACACATCTAACTTCAGCATGACTTTGGGTCACTGACCCTCTATGGGTTGGACAGCCAACTCTATCCCATTAACCTCCTTAATAGACTTTTATGACATGCGTGGAAAGTAAATAGTGTTTCTATTCTTTGCTCCTCTTTCGGGCCCCGGCAACACAGGGTCGGTCTGCTTCTTGTTCTCTTCTCTGTGACTTTCCCCTCCATGATTAATTTGTCCAAGCCATAGTGTATTTTTTTTAATGCCTGAAATATGTAAATTTGCGTCTATGTTCAGATCTTAACTGACATCAGCTTTAGTTCTTTATTATGTTCATGATATTCTTAGGACCTTACAACAGAACGTAATCTCTAATGCAGGTAATTTTCTTTTCCATTGCATATGTCATTGCCCAGGTCTCACAACACGTATGTTGCCACTGGAAAGATATAGCTTCTTACTAGTCGTAACTTTGTTTTTTTTCTGTTTGCTCCTTGTCATATATTTTTCATCTGTGATATTTCTTGTAGTGTCATAGGTACTTTTTTTTTACCTCTGCGCCGCATTCTCCTGCGGTGTTGATGGTTGATCCTAGATATTCAAAGTTGTATACATTTTCCAGTTGCTCCTTGCCAATGATTACCTTAAGTGTAATTTTATCTCTGTTTACATGCACTGTTTTTTTTCTTTTTTTTTGCATTGAGGAAAACGTTTTGTATCTCGCTTTGATGTTTGATTGGCATAATAATTTGCTCTAAACCTGTGGGTCTCCTTGATATTTGTGTGGTTAATCTGCATACCTAATGTTGTACAGATAAACCTAAACCTAATGTTGTACAGATAAACCTAAACCTAATGTTCTACAGATAAACCTAAACATAATGTTGTACAGATAAACCTAAACCTAATGTTGTACAGATAAACCTAAACCTAATGTTCTACAGATAAACCTAAACCTAATGTTGTACAGATAAACCTAAACCTAATGTTGTACAGATAAACCTAAACCTAATGTTGTACAGATAAACCTAAACCTAATGTTGTACAGATAAACCTAAACCTAATGTTGTACAGATAAACCTAAACCTAATGTTGTACAGATAAACCTAAACCTAATGTTGTACAGATAAACCTAAACCTAATGTTGTACAGATAAACCTAATGTTGTACAGATAAACCTAAACCTAATGTTGTACAGATAAACCTAAACATAATGTTGTACAGATAAACCTAAACCTAATGTTGTACAGATAAACCTAAACCTAATGTTGTACAGATAAACCTAAACCTAATGTTGTACAGATAAACCTAAACCTAATGTTGTACAGATAAACCTAAACCTAATGTTGTACAGATAAACCTAAACCTAATGTTGTACAGATAAACCTAAACCTAATGTTGTACAGATAAACCTAAACCTAATGTTGTACAGATAAACCTAATGTTGTACAGATAAACCTAAACCTAATGTTGTACAGATAAACCTAAACCTAATGTTGTACAGATAAACCTAAACTTAATGTACAGATAAACCTAAACCTAATGTTGTACAGATAAACCTAAACCTAATGTTGTACAGATAAACCTAAACCTAATGTTGTACAGATAAACCTAAACCTAATGTTGTACAGATAAACATAAACCTAATGTTGTACAGATAAACAGAATTGAGAAAGAGTAGAATATTTAGTTCATGTGTAATTTCTTTCTGGGACTCCCTGTGTACCTGTCAATAACCACAAAAGTTGCCAAGACAGGGTACCTAAACCACGATTTACATGGTTCCTAATTGGTTAGAAGCTCTGACATATTAACCAAATTAGATTAACTTTCGTGGTTGAAAGGAGCATAGCTCACCATAAGGTGTACACTGTGTTTAATCACAATACATTGTACTCGCGCTAGCCATATGTACTTCGTACCCGTTAACAAAGCGGCGTGATGCCTGCCGAGTGTGCAACTCATGGCACGTAGCTCCGTAGGTCCGTAGGTTCACTTTGCAATCCCAAGTGATATCCCCAACGACATCAACTTTGTAAACAAGATCGCCCGAGAGATTCGTATCTACAACCTCTTAAGCGCAAAGCAAACGACTTAACCACTACACCAGAGATAACAGGAAGATAACGAGGAAATGTGAAGTGTAGAAGATATCACAGTACTAGTTTCTATCATTTAAGTAGCTTGAAAACACAAATTTCTTATAAGTCAAGTGTGCATGTGTGTTTTGGAGAATCTGTCTATGTCTATGCAAATGTCGCAGTATTGGCAATCAGGGCACAGTCATCAACAAATATGAGATTCCTGAAGATGTGTGATTTCACTTCGGATTTTGCAAAAAGTCGCTGTCGGTTGAACAATGTTTCCATCAATTACAACACTAACACATTGGTTAATCGTTTCTCAACATTTTCAAATGTAGAGTCTTTTGTAGTCCGCTACAGACTAAAAATTGCCTAAGATCTAGTAAATATAAGTAGGAAGCCAGAGGACAATTTTTTTAAAATTCTTGAGACTAACTGGAATTGAACCAGTCCGTTCAACGGCACAAAATCGCCAAGCAACTATTGAACACGCGTTTTTCCGTACTTGACTAACCGCATCTCCAAAAAAGATGCGATTTCATCAAGCCTTTCAAACCGTGCACATAAAGTCACCAGAACGGAGCGATCGAGACAAGGACTATTACAACAACAACAAACATCCCGTACAGGTATTGAAATATCCTCAGTAACAACAAACATATAACATAATATCCGTATTAGTTATACAAGGGCCGATAGGTCTTCTTGTAAACATGGATAACATATATAGACAATACAATTTTGCTTCGAGTAATTGTTTATACAAGTAAATATAAGTAGGAAGCCAGAGGACAATTTTTTAAAATATAAAAATAATTGTAATGTCTATATATGTTATCCATGTTTACAAGAAGACCTATCGGCCCTTGTATAACTAATACGGATATTATGTTATATATTTGTTGTTACTGAGGATATTTCAATACCTGTACGTGATGTTTGTTGTTGTTGTAATAGTCCTTGTCTCGATCGGTCCGTTCCAGTGACATTGTGTGCACGGTTTGAAAGGCTTGATTAAATCACATCTTTTTTTGGAGATGAGGTTAGTCAAGTACGGAAAAACGCATGTTCAATAATTGCTAGACGATTTGGTGCCGTTGAACGGACTGGTTCAGTTCCCGTTAGTCTCAAGAATTCCTAAGATTTAGTAATCAACTAATTCCTTCTCACAATTGACCGTCTTGTTTATCTATCTATCTATGTTTCTTCATCATTAAATACTGTGTATGGAGCATAAATCAGTGCTCTCCAGATTGAGGGATTCTAGAATTTGATATCTATTCAAATGCTACTGTGTGTATTTCTTGAAAGTTATTGAGACCTATAACCATACTCTCGTTTTTGGTGATCTGAAAATAGTTTCTCTTGGCATTCCCCTCTTTCTTCTGCCATCTGATACCTATTTTACCGTCTCGTACCTGGGCATATTTTACCTCTTGACATTACATTTATTTACCTAGCAGTGCACTAGAGCAGTGGTTCTAAATCTTTGTTCGTCATCAGCCCTTTTTTTCGAGAGAATATTTATTTTGCGAGATTTACAAATGTGTGCCAAATTATGTCATGATTTATTATTATTCATTTCAATAACATCAATAACCAATCAGATAGCTCGTATATCTACAACAATGGATGCATCAACACACAGGGTGTTGTTGTATTTTTAGTGATAAATTCACATCATTTCATCGAGGCACGTCTCGTTCATTCTAGGTTTGGTTTCCGTTTGGTTATGTCAGAGCGTCTGGGTAGGGAGGTAGTTTTCCTGGTTGAAACTAGAATTTTTGCAACGCAGCCTGGTTCTGACATTTCTAGCTGCAGTACTGAAAAGGACATAGTCCACAGAAATAACAGTATTCGAACGATGTCCATCAAATTTAGTGTTGGACGATGTGAATGATTTATCGATCTGATCTCGGGTCCAGTTCGCCCTGATTCTTTCTGTTCCTCTTGGCTTTTTCATCTTTAAAATGTCCATACATAATCCTTTCTGAGAGATAATCATGTCGGTTTACATGTTCAAAGACGTCACTATTGTATATCTTATGAAATAGCATCAATAACAGTTAATTTTCTTCAAAACTGGTAAGGTAAAATTAGGGCCTATAGCAGCAATATTCCATCGGGGATGAAGTTGACTCTTCATGTACTAAACCGCAACAACTATTATGTGGAGTGGCCAATTCCCCTTCTTGCTATCTTTACTTCCCTAAATAATACACCAGGTACCCACGTACTGCCGGGTCAACTGGAGGAACGGTCGTGTCAGGTGAGAAATCGCGACATCAATTTCTTTTTATTTTCGGACCGAGTATCGAACCTGGTTCTCTGTAACTCGGGTGAATGTACGCTAACCAACTATCAACTATTAACTATACTATCGTGCTCTTTACCAGAAAATGATGCGTGGTTCTAATTCCAAATTTTCTTCTTTGCACCCTAGCAATACATTGTACCACCGTTCAATCACCGTTCTATGCACCCTAGCAATACATTGTACCACCGTTCAATCACCGTTATTTGCACCCTAGAATTACATTGTACCACCGTTCAATCACCGTTCTTTGCTCCCTAGCAGTACATTGTACCACCTTTCAATCACCTTTCTTTGCACCCTAGCAATACATTATACCACCGTTACAGAATCGATATTGCTGAAATGAGAACCACTTCTTTAGAATACATGATATTCTATTTACCTACGTACGCAACAGGTAAATTGAAACTTGAGAGACACTTGTTACCCGAATTCCTCCTCGTCTTATAAAGGTTGTGCCCTTGTCTTGTATTGATTACTATCTCTATTGTTTCACTCCCACCTCTCTTTCCTTCTTACCTTCTATTCATACTTCCAACACTACAGGTAAAACGAAATAAAGACATTCCTATTATAAGGTTTGTCATTGAGCCATAATTGTACAACATAACTAATAAATGCAAGTCGTTTACTGGCGATGTTTCACTTAATTGCTGATTATTTCCTTATAAAATGAGTATTTGACAGTGAACAAAAAGGATAGTGGCAAATGAGAAACAGAAGAGATGTATGGTTACCATAATTGTCAGATGGAAAAAGAGGACGTTTCGACGTGCGCCTTTAAATCCAGTGCACCCTTATTGTAGGGTTACCATAATTGTCAGATGGAAAATAAGGATACGCAAAATTTTCATTAAATATGGCCAATATTAAGTTTTGCACAAATAAAATTAAAGTTGAACTATATGAAATATTGTTCCTATTTAAATTTAAACTTGAATTAACTGAGTGTTAACTAAGTTTCGAATATAAATAACCCACATATCGGAGGATGACCGACAAAAAGGAAGTGCCGCAGTAACCATACAACAAATAGAGGTAAATGCAAATAAAGTAAATAGGTTACTATATCAATATAAAATTACAAAATATAGAAAATTACAATAAATAAAATGAACAAATACAATAAGTGGACCGACACGTTGACTGTTGTATTTGTTCCTATTTACTTTATTTGCATTTACCTCTGAATTTCGGCATTTTAAAAATCTTATTTTTAAAATTTAAGTATAATCTTCAATTCAAAAATTAATTAATTAATAATTATCACTAACGAACTCGCGTTACAGTCTGCTATGCGAAATGCGTTATGTTTACGAAAAATTGAAAATGGCTAACGGAACCAGAAGTTCTGATGGCTAATGTTAATATTGAGCTAAATATAGCTGTCGCGCGCGTGTTTATTTCACTATACATAATAGATTAAAGTATATAGCACAGAAAAGTAAGTAAGAAAGTATCGATCGATCGGGGACGGACGGACGGTTGGGGACGGAGAAAAACCCGGACAAAAGCCATTTTTTCTGGAAAGCCGTCCGGACGCCCGGACAGGGCCATAAAAAGAGGACGTGTCCGGGGAAACCCGGACGTATGATAACCTTAGACGTGGTTCTATAGAAGATTGCTGTGAATAACATGGACTACTAGAAAAGCGAATGTGGAAGTGTTGAAATAATAACATGCGAGACGGAGTTTAATCTTATTCTTCTTCTGTGATCAGTTTCCTATGCACATAAATATATACAGGAAGGTGAATTCCTCCATGAATTCAGTCGTCAGAAGCAGGTCCTCTCGGTTTCCCCACATGAGTTAATTCAAAAATATAAGAAAGAGACATTCTTCATTTTTTAGCCACGCTGTAAAACAGGACGGTTTGGAGAACACAGCTACAATAGACACGATTGAAAGAAAGAGAGAGAGAGAGAGAGAGAGAGAGAGTGTGTGTGTGTGTGAGATAAGGAGAGAGGGCGACTAAGTGAAAAAATATTAGTTTAACAACGTGGCATGGCAAAGAGTCGACAACGGTCCGCCTACATAATACTAAAGATAAAGGACTGTTACGATCCATGATCGCCTACACCAACAGCATGTAACCTGATAATGATAATAAAATGTGCTGTCGGTTAACCCACATCCAAAAGGGAAACTGGGAATTGAGCAAAGGTGCCTATCGACAAACCCAGTTCAATACAACAGAACTTACAACTCACATTTTCCACATATCATTCAAGCTGTGGTATTTGCATCAAATAAATATTTGAAATACTACGTATAGAATGGAAACTCTTCATCAGCTTCTAGTTTCAAAAGTCCTTTTTTTCTTTATTTTTGTGTAAAATCATATAAAGGAAATACTTAACAAGATGTATATATATATATATATATGGGAAACCAGGTACAGTGAAGTCAATCCTCTGCGACTTTTCAACCCAATCCATATATATATATATATATATATATATATATATATATATATATATATATATATATATATATATAATGATTAAATAGCAGAATTGCGTAGAATAATAGACAGGATTGACGTTTCGAGCATCGGATCGTTATCAAGATATAAAGGAAGGAACACAGAATTGAACCATACAATCAAACGGATATTACATGCACACAGTAACAATGTAGGTAACAACTGACAAGTAGTTAGAACAAAAATAACAAAAGTGGAGGCAAGAATCACAGAAATGTGATTACAATGACAAGAAAGTACAGTAGGGTACACAAAGAAAATCAAAGAAAATGCAATATTGAAATCGAAAGTATAAAAATTATTGAGATATACAAGAACACGGTCTATGTTGTGTATGATTTGTGACTGCAGTTGAGATACCGGAAGTCTGTTATGACAAGAATTGCACGTGACTCAAAATGTAGTAAGTTCCTACTTACATAAAAGAATCTTGTCTTAAATTCTGCAATCACTTTTACCACAATCGATATGATATTTATCATGACAATTTGAAACAAATAGCGGTAAATTTCAACAACAATGGTGCTCGTGACGCATCGCTCACTGGCATTCCCTCTTATGCATCTAACTGTGTGAGTTGCTTTATGAGTGAGAGTCGCTTCAACCACACCATGTGATCACTGGAACTCGCTGAAATTAACCTCTAGCATAAATTCATGTGATACGCCTCTCCATTGACACATTTTAACACATCTCCTACTGCTCTTTTTTTCGTCCTTTTTTATGTGTTTAGAATAGCTGACTCCATATTGGGTCATCTGACGCTCTTACTATAACATACTTCCGGTATCTCAACTTGAAGTCACAAATCACATTCAGTTGACATTTAAAAAAATTATTTATATATCAGATTTAATACTTCTGTCCTAAATTTTGCATTTGTGTGTGTGTGTGCCCTACTGTACTTTCGCGTCACCTAATCACGATACCGTAGTTCTCGCATCTCTTTGTCTGTATTTCTTGTTCTCTACACCTTTTAGTATTATACTAGATTGCATGCATGTAGTCTAATTTTTTTTGTTTTTTGTAGTTCCACTCTGTATTTATTTGTCACTGTCTTGAGAAAGACACTTTTGGGCGAAACGTCGATCAGGTGTATTATTGAACGTAACAATGTCAATTATGTATTCGTCCCTTCTTGGGAAAAACACTTTGGTCGAAACGTCAACCAGGTGTATTGTCGACGTAAACATAACATTTAATTGTATATGTATTTCTTTAGATTACTTATTACACGAAACAAAGTTTTACTGGAGTATTCTGGTTGCCCAATTCAGGAAAACAAATGTGGAAGTGTTTACCACAAATATTTTGTTATATATTATATACATTATGAGCTAAACATGAGCTTAGGTGTCGTCTCGGTTACTCAGCTGTAGAGGGTCTGTGTTTTTGTCAAAACGATTATTGGCTGACAAGAGCAAACTTATTACAACTACAGTGATTGCAGCGTTATTATAATGAAACATTCCCCCTTATATGTGACGTCAATAAGTCCGTGCTACCATTATTACGCAGCCACAAGACCATGTCTGTACTTCTAACGGGAAAATATACAATAATGAACTTTTTTTTCTTTTACAATTGTTCAGTTCCACGTCTGTGAGTCTCACAAATGGCTCACTAGACAAACCAACCATGCAACAGAAAACCTTAGTAGATGACAAGCCTTTATATTGATGTTATCTTCTTATAGAAGCTTCATGGTACGTCATCTATACAATCCCGTAGTCGTAACCTTCGATAACAGTTACCATGTTGTTCCAAACAGGCCGACGGGGTGCAAAGGGAACGAATTGCTCTAGGCGGACCCAGGGTTAGCAGATAACCAAGATCCCAAATGTACCTCCACGCGTCGAACAGGTACTACAACAGGTCGAGCTGATTCTGGCCAAATCATTTTGGGATCGTGTCCGAGAATGTGGAGGTAGCAGATGGAAAGAGATTTGACTGCACAAGAGACAGACAATATCTCCGACACCACCAGCAGCACCACATATAGCGACACTGTCGACATACAGTGAAGCTAGTCAGTCCAGTCCGAACATTGGAGGGGCGGCCAATATAAAATGCACGTAAAGGTAGATGCATGGCGAGAGACAAATAGATTTCATACCGAGTACAATGAAACAATGAAAGGGCAGAACAGCGCTAGAGGGCAGCGCGAACTGCAAATAGAAAGTGAAAAGTCTCTAGGAAAGGGGAACTACAAGCTCCGTCAGCTCGAGATGAGCATCTAGTTACATGTGTTCCTTACAGGCAGAGACCCAGACCCATTCATTGGCGTCTGGTAAAGCAAGAGGACCTAATCCAATTCTAATGTCGAGCCTTCCTAAACCGGAAATATGCTCGCGAAGAGAAAGGGTTCTGTACCTGATGGGCTTAGGCAAGAAAGGGACAACGATTTAGCCCTGACCCAACTCTACCATCAGGTTTTCCTACACCGGAAATACACTTGAAGAGAGAAAGGGTTCAGTACCTGATGGGCTCAGGCGCTATTGGGACAAGGACGCTCAGCTCGAGAACGCCTTGCTCTCAAACGCGATGTATGAGATTCGAACTTGGACAAGGGTACACGATGTCGGTGAATGACACCTCGGCTAAGAGGGCGAAAGAGCCAGGGTCCAACTCCTCTGTTGAGTTCTTCCCCTTAAGGAACCAGGCTCTCGGATGAGAAACGGTTCAGTACCCAATGGGCACAGGCACAGCACGTCCAATTACACGAGGCAAGTTCATAGACAGTGGAACACCTCGTGCGAGTCAGACGAGAGAAAAATTCGTCTGGGCGAAGAGTCGCCACTACGCGTGCCTGGAGACAGATATAGAGGCTGTCACAGGCTAAGGGTAGCCCACCCGAATTTTCAAGGGATGCCGAAATCGGATGTGCTAGGCCTACAAGTCGCATAACGGTGGCACAACGTAATCACGCTCCTGGCGATAATCGCACGGATATCCGTGATGGCTACAATGGAGCGAACGCACAACAAACAAACAAACAACAGGCCGACGTTGTGCTTGAACTAGTCATGGGCACGGCGTGGGTTTTCGAAACAACAAAGAAATCTGTCGCGAGGGCCAGAGTTGTGCCCTGATGTCAACGTCTGTTTGGTGGCATTAGACTCGAAACACCATCGAGTCGGACGGCTGCTCGAACAGAGGGCGGACCACTTATGGGAATACCCCACGTGATATGAGACCAGTTTCTAATCAAGAATTATTTCCGTTGTCTGTCCTTTTATTAATCCACGATTTTCATTGATGACCTATGCTTTTAATTGACATGGCTTCGTATCCGTAAGTTATCCCGACTTGATAACTTGACTAATACTCAGGGTACATAATCCTCCTCTGATAGAGTTAAACTTGTTCTTATTTTTTATCCCATAACTCCACTGTAAGTCGAATCTTGTTACAGCATTATTCCATTCTCCAGTCTGGAAACCCGTGCCGCTTTCCAGAAAATTTCTTTTGTTGCCTATACGCTTGACAAAAATCTTAATGAACATCTTCGTCCACAGTCACCTAAGGTCTTATGTTTCTGCTCACTTTGACACTGTTCGTTACAAATTCTCTCGGTGCTACACATTTCCTTATGTAGTTCAGATCCGCCCTGTTTCATTTCCTATGGCTACTTTCACTATCGATGATGTCTTTACGTGTGTCTTTACGTGTGTCTTTACGTGTGTCTTTACGTGTGTCTTTACGTTATCGTATGTAAACGTTGAATATTTATATGTAAAAATATTTGAGTTTGGTACCCTCAAGCCTTTTTTTACATAACTCCGAACATTCATATGTTTAAATTTGTGTTGGTGTGGTCCTTATTGTATTGCTATCCATGTTGTATTGGGTAATAATTTGTTATATGTTATCATATCCCGT
The DNA here is from genome assembly GCA_034231615.1 of Meghimatium bilineatum. Lineage (NCBI taxonomy): Eukaryota > Metazoa > Mollusca > Gastropoda > Stylommatophora > Philomycidae > Meghimatium > Meghimatium bilineatum. The sequence continues at coordinate 52,406,518 of CM067305.1, forward strand.
TTAATTTCAACAAAACCTGGTTCCACGACTACCATTCCACGACTACCATTCCACATACGTCATTGTCACCTTGAACTTCATATTGTTTACATGTCAATAATGTATCTAGTGCCTCTGTGGTGATAACATTGTTTTTCACTGCCTGATTTATATATTCTTGAGAAATACCTAACGTTTGGAAACTTTGAACACATCTTGTGTATTGTAATGTGTATATTTTCTTGTTTACACCTCATAACATCTTAGTCTTAGTAATAGTCCGTCGTGTTCCATTGAAATGTACTAAAACCTGTGTTCTATGTAAGTACAATTCATTGGTGAGCAGTGCAAAGTACACTAATTTGACCAACTAACATCGGATCAGTTGTATCAACAAAGATGAATGACAGAGACCAGTTATTTGCTCTCCCTATAATATACCCATATGTTTGTTTAATTACATCCTCCTACATGTAAACAATTATTTTCATTCGTTGATTTGAAGCATTTCTTACCTAACATTAGCCTTCGTGAGTCCCTTGTGGAGGAAACCGTTCTCTGAACTCAACAATCTCATCTTTCAAAAGTGACTATTAATATTTCCCGTGCTATTTATTGACTATGGACACAAAGCATTCACAGTGATCAATAGAGATCAAGAAAAAATGTCATATAGCTGTACTTTTGAATGATGGAACCGTTGAGTATACAACACTATATAAATGACGAGAAATTCACAACATATACATTTACTATTATTATCCATATACAAACAGTTCTCTTTACCTGGTCTTCAAATTAAGTCTGAAGCAGTCACACAGTTCCAAGTACCTGCAGGTTCCATATATATCTATCATCTATGCCATGTCACGTAAATAAGAACCCTATGCATCAAATTACTGCGACCACCTTACCGTATCTGATCCAGCAATTAATATTAAAACTACGCGGTATAGTTGGAACACTGTTTACTGAAATGATAGAAGGGGATATTCCGACTATATACTGCAACAGCTGTACTTGTTGTTTTACCACAAAATGAAGTGTTATTAACAGTATAATAGTAAACATCGGATGTAACAATCGGATATATAATAGTAACAATCGAATGTGTAATAGTAACAATCGAATGTGTAATAGTAACAATATGATGTATACGAGTTCAAATTGGATGTGTAATAGTAACAATAGGATGTATATTAGTTCAAATTGGATGTGTAATAATAACATTCGAACGTGTAATAGTAACAATCGGATGTATAATAGTAACAATCTAATGTATAATAATAATAACATGATGTAAACAATCGGGTGTATAATAGTAAAAAACTAATATGTAATAGTAACAGTCGAATGTGTAGTAGTGACAATAAGATGTATAATAGTAACAGTCGGATGTATGAAAGTAGCAACCGGATGTATAATCGTAACAATCGGATGTATAATAGTAACAATCAAATTGGAGATAAGAGTTAGAATAGTGGTAGAGGTTGTTAATGTTTCCATCAATGGTTGTAAGCATTGAAAATAACAACCGTGCTAATGTTGCTAGGGCAGTGGTAGGTTTCATTGCAGTAGTTTTAACCTAGTCTTTCTAAACTAGTGTCGTCAATCTGCCTTTAATAATATTTCGTTATCGCAATAAACGTGAATATTTGCATGTGATTATACATTCTGCATGTCCCTAGAATATTGCAATTGAAAATTCTGCAATTATTATTTTTAATTTTAACATTGGCAACGTAATTTGATCTTTGCAAGAGTTAGAGTTATGTTTCCCTGAGGGTTATACTTTACGGTAATTTAACTGTAGGGGGGCTGAACATAAATTATGTAAAAACTGTTTTGACACGCATTGTTCTCTCCTCCCTTCCCCCATTTATTTAACGGCAACTTGTCAAGAATCAAGAGCACACCCCTTCTTATTTATGTCAAAAATATCCCACCCCCACCCACCCACCCACACAAAATTTGTTTAGCAGAAAAAAGCAGAAAAAAGGTTTTTCTTCGAAATTTCCGTATTAAAATTCTTACAATTTAACAATTACAAATATTAACAATTTAAAAACCGTTTTGTTGACGTCAACTTTTGTCAACACCCCCCCCCCCTTTGTTAACAACTGTAAAACTTTTTCAGATCCCATTACCCAAATTTTAACGTGACCTATGGTCAGCCCCTAGAATAATTATGTGTCAAGGTGTTTCGACAGTAAATGTGTTTCAAACATAGTATTTTAACTGTTATTATAATGTTCCATCTTTCTTTTTAAATTAAGTACTCATATATGAAGTGATCTTTTATGTGACATTGCATTTTTAAGTGTGTTACAAGCGTTGAAATACAATGGCGTATCAAGTACAATTTCTAAGGGGGGGAAAAAAAGACAAAGGAAAGAAAGAAACATGCATTATTTTTAATTGTGGACCGCTTTAAATCATAGAGGAATTCTCAAATTAACTATTTTGCAGTATAATTGTGTTTTTCGTTATTTTATCTAACGTAAAACAGACATTGGAAATATGCTGTTCACTTTTAGTGAAACTAATTTTTGTAGTGGGACATCATCCGTATTAGATTACGCAGTTAATGTCATGAATTTATATTAAAGTTTTCTGGAGGTACATGTTTCTAAAAAAAAATACCGCTGCAATTTTAAAACTCAAAGTATTGTATCACGTTTCACTATCTTTGTCCCCAAACAAATGTAATTTTATGATTAATCGTCAAACGTATTAATGCCATTGTTTGCATATGATGTTATATTTTCTTAGACACGATAAATATAAACTTTATTTGTGTGCATCATGTCCAGACTTTATAAACTAATGAAATCATTAGTTCTTTGTTGGCAAACTAAATATTGTAAATCGATAAAAGACACTTTACCATTTCAGATACAGATTCTGTGAATTGATATTGCTTACAGGTGTCTACTACTACAATATAAATATTCTCCATATTTGAAAATAATGCATGTTGAAGATTATTTCTGTGATTGAAATAGAATGATATAGTTTTCCTCGTGTAAATTCATTGCAGAAATACTTTAAAATCTTATTTGTGATCTGGTGTCATATGTCATAAATTTTACTCGCAGACTTATTTTTCCTACTAACTACACACTTTACGTAGAAACGCTTCTGACGATGAATGTGAGAATGACACCGGTGCATCGTCTTTCGTGTGATTAAGAGAACAAAACAGTGAAATTTCACACATAATTCACGTTAATTGTAGGATAATCAAATCTTGTATAAATAAAGTCTTATAATTGACTGCAAAAAATCTTAAATATGTAAGAGATGTATGTTGAAAAGTAGGCATGTGATCTATATCTCATTTAAACGAAAACTGAAACTAAAAACTTTATTTTAATGAAATCAATAATTCATAATATCATATGATATGTTATCATAAGGGCAGGAAAAGGCTTAGCAGTAATGAAGGTTATGTTTGCTGCGCAGTGTGAGCAGAGCTTCTTATTTCTTTTGTATCAGGGTTTGGTTGTGGCTGTGGTGGAATATGAAATGGTAATTCTGACTCTTAGCCCAACTCAGATCGAAAGACTGGATAAAATCCAGAATGAAGCAATGCGTATCATACTTGGATGCACAAGAGACACATCGACAAGAGTTATGCGATAGCTACATGACTGTCCAAAAGCAGAGCATAGATTACAGTATTGCCGTGCACGGGCGTACCTTCAAATACATGCAGATAAGAAACACCCGTTGCATTCCGAAATACAGAACGTTAAAGGAAGCAGACTCAAGAGAGGGAGGTAATGGATGGGAGGTGTTGAGGATGTCATTCAAAGCGTGTGTAGATTGCAGGATGTGGCAGCTGGTGCGGAATGGATACGTCTACCCACAGATTTCGAAACTTGTTTTGGAGTAGTAATATCACTTAGCAGGGAATGCAGAGAATGGTGTCCCATAGCTGTGGAGAAAGAAGTGCAGGCTTTAATCAGTGAGAATACCAAAGAAGGGGATGTGATTATATACACTGATGGATCTGTAATTAGGCATGTTCGCAGTGCTTGGGCCTTTACAGCTCAGTGCGCAGGTAAAACGATAAAGGAGGAAAGTGGTGCCTTTGCGGTCACTACGAGTAGTATGACCATGGAGACTATGGCGGTGACTAAGGCATTTGAGTGGCTACGCACACAGAAGGTAACGCAGGTCTGCATCTTGAGTGACTCTATGAGTATGATTAAGAAGGTACAAGTGGGTCTCGTTCGCGAACAGTGGATTGGGCCTTGAGGAAGGCGAGACTGAGAGTGGTTATATTTATTTTCGTGCCGGGACATGTGGGTGTTCGAGGCAATGAAAGAGTGGATCAAGTGGCATCATGTGCGATTGTGGCACAGGCCGATGAAGCAATGGATTGCTCTGACGTTTTGAACTCCTTAATTGATATAACATGCGAGAGTGAGACTAATGTGGATGGTGATTCAATGACTAGGATTAAAGATCAGGGATTGAAATGCGGTGTTGCTAGAAGTGAACATTTTGGAGGGCGCAGAAGAATGATGGTCAACCAGCATAGTACCGGAACTGTCAGCAGAAGTGTAATGGCGGATACACTCAAGGAGAGATCGGAGCAACCACGATGGTGTCCAGTTTGCAGTGATAATGATGCGACAACTAACTAACAAACAATAATTCATAGTGTCTATAATATTTCAAATTCACACACACACACACACACATTTCAATTATATGCGTTACATATTCACTGAGATACATCATTTTGAAGTTGGGCAAAGTTAGTGAAACGTGCCATCATTTTGAAGTTGGGCAAAGCTAGTGAAACGTGCCATCATTTTGAAGTTGGGCAAAGTTAGTGAAACGTGCCATCATTTTGAAGTTGGGCAAAGTTAGTGAAACGTGCCATCATTTTGAAGTTGGGCAAAGTTAGTGAAACGTGCCATCATTTTGAAGTTGGGCAAAGCTAGTGAAACGTGCCATCATTTTGAAGTTGGGAAAAGCTAGTGAAACGTGCCATCATTTTGAAGTTGGGCAAAGCTAGTGAAACGTGCCATCATTTTGAAGTTGGGCAAAGCTAGTGAAACGTGCCATCATTTTGAAGTTGGGCAAAGCTAGTGAAACGTGCTATAACAGTATTATACAGTACACATATATAGTTATAGTGCTATTTTTCATAGCAAGTCTCAGGCTAGCACACAATAAAACTATGGTAGTGATACGGTTAAACGATGTGAGTTATTTTAGCAGAGTCCTACTCTGCAGAGAAAATCAGAAGGCAGCAGACGGGATTATAACAAGGTCAATTCAGAAAATGTGCTGTTTGAAGTTGCGAGGCAAATATGTGCCGGCTGAGCCATGACAGGTCGCCAGTATAGACATCTCAACGCAAAGTAAACAAGCCTCTGTGACATTTTTTATTATTGTCATGATTTTTGTTAGTCACTATTTATATAATTGAAGTCGATTGCCAAAAACAGCCAAGGACGACTAACTAAATGCACATAAATAATTATAAAATTAGCCTTTTAGGTTATGTTTACTTTCTGTTGAGCGGTATTATAATACCGTCGTTGGTCCTGTTTACTTTCTGTTGAGAGGTCTTATAAAACGTTCGAAGGTCCTGTTTACTTTCTGTTGAGAGGTCTTATAAAACGTTTATCGATGGTCCTGTTTACTTTCTGTTGAGAGGTCTTATAAAAAGTTCGATCGATGGTCAAGTTTACTTTCTGTTGAGAGGTCTCATAAAACGTTCATGTTGATGGTTTAAAAGACATGAATCACCTCACATTTACTGTTTCCTGATGTTTTACTATGACTCCACGATGAGTCATAATTATATTACTCTGTTCTGAGGGAAAACAAAAATATGACAAATATAATATACAGTATGCTGAAGTCGGATGTGTCAGGTCGAAAGGCGCAGATATCGCAGCAATGCTGTAAACCATGACATAATGCATTCCGTTCTCCGGACTACATCCTGCTGATCTGCAGGAGTTTGAGAACGAACGCAGAAGAAGAAAGAAGAATGTACAATGAAGTCGAATTTCTACAACTGTGAGCCATTTTAGTAACTGGTAGCACTGAAGTGATAGTATTATAAGTGGTAGCGGCATTAGATGTGCCAGTTGTTGGTATCCTAGGTGTAGGTTTTCTAGGAATATAGCTAAGACACAGTGTGAGAGATGAGGACATCCGACATAAAACCGGCACCGCCGCAATCTTAGAATACATCAATAGACAACAGATCAAATGGTTTGCACACATCAGCAGACTATCAACAGACAGCATACCACAGCAAGCTATGCTACACAGATACAGCGATGGCAGACTTAGAGGTCGACCACAAAAACGATGGGCTACTGAAATAAAAGAGGCGACAACGTCCACAGAATGCTCAGCACATAAGAGTACCGTTTCCAGAAAACTCTTCTACCCCTGACCCCGAAAGGCAACAAACGGTTACAGCGAATAAATACGAGTAGTTGTATGTAACTGCAATTAAAGAATGCATTGTTTGTCAATATTGTTCGTTTCAAATTATTTTCTGTGAAAAATAATTTAGTTTTTGAACACTTCGTGTTGGAATAACATAGTTATTTTTATATGCCATTACATGTCCCAACATTATTTAACTAAAACTTGTTACAGCTATTGTATATTTCTTACATTGGCACATTCCTTTGAGCCTATTACATTATTTTATCACTGAGGCATTTTATTTTTTGGGTAATAATTCACTAAGAATTAATATTGTTTTGTGCTCACGAAGTGGCGAAATTTGCATTTTGTGTGAAATAAGTATTTGCTCACGATAAACGACATTTGTTCGAAATGTCAATTTGTGTGTGTTTATGTTTCATTCTATGACTTCATTACTCTGTGTTTTAAATGTACATTGTTGATAGTTGGAGATATGTTTTTGGTATGAGCATTGTAATAGTAGTTATTTTAGTAGTTGTAGTATCGCTACATTTGTAATATTAGTAAGTGTACTAGGTAGTATCGGTTCCAGTCGTATATTTGAGGTAGTAGTTGTACTTGTGTTCCCTGGGTCCACACAGGGAATAGAGAGTAGTCAAATTGTTACCTTCCATATAAGAAGTAATAGGTGAATAACGGGTTGGTTTTGAGATATGTTTTTTGGATGTCCATTCTCATCGGTGATCTAGTAACCCAAAATTCATGCTGAAGTCTAATGTATCAGACTGATAGGCGCAGATATCACAGTCAAGCTGTAAACCATGACATAACGCATTCCGTATTTCTATACTACATATTGCTAATCTGCAGGAGTTTGGCAACAAACAAAAAAGAAGTATATAGTTCCCATTCTATTTGTAGTTTCCTTTTACTTACCTTTCTTCATTTGTTCTTAAGCTCCAGATCATATCCCACAAGAAATCCAGAGAATTGAATTTTGCCTGTTAATATTTACATTTAAAAGATGATTGGCAACACTGTTGACTTTCATGATACATAGATTATCGACGTTATATTGGTTTTTAGCTGTTCATTTCTATACAAATGTGTCGCTGTCTTTCTCTGCCTTAATAAATCGTACTTTTTAAAGGCCACTTTTATTTCTATAATTATCGGTTCCTTCTATTTACTCACTAACCATATCTCTCTCCATAAATAGCACTTTACAAACGCCACTTATATTTCTACAATTCATTGTATTTACCACCAGCCATATCTAACTCTTCATAAATCACACTTTCTAAATGCCACTTTTACTTCTACAATTCCACCTTCCTTCTAGTTACTCACGAACCTTATCACAGCTGCAAAATATTTGTGCTCAGTGATGGCATAAGTGGAATGTATTATAGTCGCATCCATCGAACTCACAGCCATGACTGCGCCGACATTTCGCAATGTTTGAGTAGCGATTGTTCTATTGATCTGCTCCTGTGTTGAATACAAACCCAATGTGTGCAGGTGATGCCAGCAAAACTGGAATATAAGAAACGAAGACAGTTAGCTTGTCCTACAAATATATTCCTGTGTACTTATTATGACATCTACATTGTAGTTTAGTTTTCTATGCTATGGAAAATTAGCTATCTATTATAATGTGGATTTATAAAGCAGGATTGATCTTGTAGTTGAGATTTGATGGAAAACTGTACAAGAAACTCATTGACAACACTTGTGTTCTTAGATTTTTTAAGATAAATATTGTGTTGTTTGCATCGCGATATATGATTAGCTTAGCTTCAATATTGCCGTGAGAATAACAAGAGTTGGATATATTAAATTCTGATTGGAGATCAGTAGTGAAGCTTATGTAAACAACAATTGGATTGGTTGAGAATGAAGCGCAGACTGTCGTGTATATTTCGATCCGTAGCAAAGAAATTTAAGGTAAGAATGTTTTGAGTATGCTCAACTGGTTGCTATGGCGATAGCAGGGAAAATAAAAAGCTGTTTTTTTAATGTTTCGTTTGTAAAGTGAAGCACGTGTATCTGTGCATGTGTACATATATGTATAGATAAGTGCATATATTATATGAATGAGTGTGAACGCTAGTGTGTGTGTGTGTGTGTGTGCGTGAGATGAAAAATGAGTTACATGTCACAGTTCACACAGTTTCTTCTATAGTAATTTTCTACCACAATTAAATATACAATCAAGCAGACAAAAAGGAAAGTGTAAACATCTCAGAATTGTGATACATGTCATAGTTGTGGGTAGTTTGAATGGTTCTAGCAACATTCACCACACCCCCCCCCCCTCCACACACACACATTCATTTAGAGAAATACAAGAATATATACTACACTAAAAACAATTTGTTTTGGAAATTTTGAACACTTTCCCCCCACCTGTGTCAAAAGTGTGTGGATAATTTAGAAATCCACCCTTCTTAATTATGTAAATAGCAAAGTTGTAAAACGTGACACAATGCATTCTGTTACCAGACTACTTCCAGCTAGTTTGCAGAAGTTTGAGAACGTTCTCTGTCCTACATTCTGCTAGTCTGCAGGAGTTAGTGGATGTCAACAAAATGGATTTTTATTTAATTTAAGTGAATTTTGAGAACAAAAAGTAGGTCATATGTTAACCAGTTCAAATATATTCAAAACAGTAGGACACATGGTGGCTCGTTCAACTTTTGAAAATGCCTAGCTATTCAATAATTGTTGAGAAGCAGTGACTTTTACATCTTCTTTTGCATTCGTTCTCAAACTCCTGCAGATTAGTAGGACATAGTCCAGAGAACGAAATGCGTTGTTTCAGGGATTACAAATTAGCTGCTCTTTCTGTGCCGTTCGGTCTGACACATCTGACTTCAACATGTGTCTATCTGTGTCTTTTACCTATATGTGATGAAACACATCCGCTACTAAACGCCAGTAGTAGCCTCGAACTACATGCATGAAATGTAGATACGTGATTATATATATATATATATATTTATATACACCATCCGGATTGATTGTATGGTTGATAAATATCTTATTGCTTCTTACGTTCTACTTGTCCGTGTAGCGTATTATTGATGTGTGAGTCATTTCCTCCAGGTTATGACAGCTTCGTTGTCTCCATTCTAACCGTGGTCTCTCGTTCCTATTATTTACCTTTTCTTTGTCTGTCATGGACTCATTTATTATGCTTCATCAACCTTGCCATCAGGTGTATGTTGGTGTTATTCAGAAAATGGCATCGTTCTTTTAACGATCTGACTTCGATCTTGCACTGCTACATCTGAGATAAAAAAAAAACGCTTGGTAGATAGACATCGTCGTCGCTAGCTTATGCCCCAGTTTTTATAAAACACAATGAATAGAAATATGTAGTAACTCGTTATGTGTTCCAGTTTTCATAAAACACCATGAATAGAAATATGTAGTACTTCGTTATGTGTTCCAGTTTTCATAAAACACCATTAATAGAAATACGTAGTACTTCGTAATGGTGCAATAAAATTAACAAGAAATAGTTAAAACTAAGTATAAGAATATACATACCATAAACCGGACAACTTATATAACTTATACATTTTTTTTTCTTATATTGTTTCTTGGAAAATTATCCTTCTTATCTTTATTGATATTACATTTTCATTTGTTAGTTAGTTAGTCGTTGGATCATCGTCATTGTACTCTGGACAAGTCCATAATAAAAAATAGGTGCTCAGATCTTTCCTTGAGTGTATCCGCCATTACACGTTGACTGACGGTCCCAGTAGGTCGTTGATTGACCATCATTCTTTCTCGCCCACGAAAACTATCCTTTCTAGCGACACCACATTTCAAACCAAGTTTCTTTATTCTAATCATGGAACAAGAGTCATCATCACTTGTACAGTGATTTGTTCGTGCGTTTTCCCGTAGGGCATTCAAAATATCTGCTCGATCCATCGCTCCACCAACAGCCGTAGTAGCAGCGTGGGCGGCCAACGTATCTGCTCTCTCATTACCCCGGACTCGCACGTGTCCCGGCACAAAAATAAAAGTCACTCTACGCACACAGGAATTATTAGCTGCATCCAGCCACTGTTCTCGAACGTACCCCGCCATAAGTTTCACAATCGTTTTCATGGAGTAACTGAGGATACAGGCATGCTCGCAGACAGTCTGTGAGCACACCCATTTAAAAGCTTTGGTTACTGCCAGAATCTCCATTGTCATGTTGCTTGTCGTCTGAGCGAAAGCAACTCTTGCCTCTCTGATAGACCCCCCCCCCCACCTTTGAGCCGTGAAAGCCCTGGAACTCCTGATGTGTCTCTCAATCGACTCATCTGTATATAAAATTATATCACCTTCCCTGGAATTCTCACTTATCAGAGCGAGCACATCCGACTCGACCACTGTCGGACACCATTCCATGCACTCTCTATTCAGTGTTATTAATCCTTCGAATGCTGTTGGATAATCCTAGGGAGCCAGACTCCATTTGGCCCGAGGTAGTACATCTTCCAATCTGCACACTCTATGTATAACGTCCTCTGCGCGCCCCATCCACGACTTTCCTCTCTTAAGTCGACTGCCTTTCACTTTGATAATTTCTGGGTGTAGATGGTGCTCCTTATCAGCGGTAATTTTTAGGTAGTCCCGCGTCCTGCACATTGGTATTCTTTCCATTTTTGTTACTGTAGAGCTCGTCATTTTCTCGAAAATTGTTTGCTTCCTAATTATAGTAACCTTCCAGTGTTTGGGTTAGTTTCCAAATTTACTATTTTGCCTGCAGGCACAATTCTCTCGATATTTCTTCACTTGTAAGCTAATGTGAAGTTGAAATAGTTCCATGTGTGTATATGCTACGTGATCGATAACTTCTATTGGAATGCGAGGCCGGACATATTCATCTTAACGGTAGCATGGCCTGCAGATACTTCACACATCGATATAGGTCAAATTTATGAGATAAAAAAAGTGCTTCTAAAAGAAAACAAACTAGCATTCTTCTTCTCCCTGGCCTTCTTTGTTCGTTCTCGAACTCATGAATATTATGTAGTCCAGAGAACAGAATGCGTTGTCTGGCTGTTTGTGCCGCATTGGTCATGGCCAGCCCGTATCTCTCTTTGATTGTCTCCACCAATCTAGTTCTTTGTTGTCCTCGTACCTTGTAATGCGATCTTCTGTTGTATGAACGAAGGGCTGATAGTATAGGTTCCATTCTTATAGGCCAAACCACATGGTTTTCTGTCTTTCAGTATAGTCTTAACATGAGATGATATTTATTTCTTAACTGATATATTCATTTCCCCGTCGACGTCTTCTTGTGATAGATATCCTCAAACATCTCTTTTCACCTGTACTGATCAATTTGCACCTGCTCCGACGCTCATTCATCACGCTGGAACATCCACGGGTCACAGGAAAACAATAATTTGCCCTGCGTTGTCCATTGGCAAACACAAGGCATTGCGACTTCAAAATCCTAAACCTGCATTCCATTATACCACACGTACTATAGCCAGAACAACCTGCTTGAGATAATTCGAAGATAGGGAGAATATATTTGTGCAACCGCCCTGTTGGAGTTTGTTTGTTAGTTACTTTCGTGCCCTGGCGGCACATAGGGCATATGATTTTATTCTCCATAAGTTGAGGTCCGCTGTCTGCAATTGTAGTTCTTATATGGTCTTATAGCATGTTTATTTCACCTTCTGTTGGAGTGAGAGAGTGTCATCTATAAACCCGTGGTAACCCGTCAGAGTCGTTGGGGTACCATTTCAGCACAGAGAGTCCACCAGTGATTTATATCTTCAACGATGGAGATGAGTGTGAAACAATCTTGTCCTGTCCATTCCTTGATGCTGTCTGTCCATTCCTTGATGCTGTCTGTCCATTCCTTGATGCTGTCTGTCCATTCCTTGATGCTGTCTGTCCATTCCTTGATGCTGTCTGTCCATTCCTTGATGCTATCTGTCCATTCCTTGATGCTGTCTGCCAATTCCTTGATTCTGTCTGTCCATTCCTTGATGCTGTCTGTCCATTCCTTGATGCTGTCTGTCCATGTCTTTATTATCCATCCTCTGCTTCTCCCCCTTCGACGGTTCCCTACAGTAATTGACTTTGACCAGTAATCATGCCTGTACACATGTCCAAACCATGTTAGTTTTCGTTGTTTCACTTTTAAAAGCAACGGTTCTCGTATACCTGCATACATCTCTATTTTATTTCTTAAGTGCAAATTTGTCTTTTGCTCTCTACATGAAATTCGTAGAATTCGTCTGTAGCATTTGTACTCGAAAGCTTTAAGAAGAACGTGCTGAAAAATATTCGCTTTTTTGGTAGAAGGTTTACCCTATACAGAGGTTGTTCAAAATTACCTAGCTCATTCTGATGACATTTCTACTTACATGCACTCTGTCTTAGAAGGAACTCTACCACTACAGTGAAAATGAGACACATGACTGGACTCCTCTTAATACGCTCTCATAATGCTCTTGTTCAAACTAATACACACATGCGTGTCACTGCAGACCAGAGACACTACTCCATAAGAATATCAAAGACATAAAGGGAACAATAATTAAGAGCGGCATGTCATGGATGGCACCAGCGTACAGGATTATACAAGAGGTAGCCATACTTGTGACCTCACTATAAGAGATGAATGGTATTCAATCAAACAGATCAGGAAAGGTGTTCAGAAGCTAATTATCGCTCTGGTAAGAGTATATATATATATATATATATATATATATATATATATATATATATATATATATATATATATATATATATATATATATATATATATATATATATATATATATATATATATATATATAATATATATATAGAGAGAGAGACAGAGAGAGAGAGAGGAAATGAAACAAACCTAAAATTCTATAAGCGCATTGCTAGCAACTCTGCAGATGATGGTATCGTTGTGCTCATCAACAGATATCTGCGATGTTTTAAGAAGTCTGACTAGGGCTTGATATCCAGGTGTTGTATGAGACGTTGCCGAGAACAGCGGAGTATACGGAACAACTACATCCGTTATGAGGATGGAAGTCGTGTCTGCAATTGCTACCCTCGGATGAATCTCTGGAACCTGAATCATGAAAGCAGTTACTGTATCAGACTCCTAATACATGCTGCAAAAAATCTAAAATGGCCGATATCGATATGAATGGATATAATTTACAGAGCTTTGTATAAAAACTGCTAACTCGTAGTAAGAATATGAGATGGTATTACAGACGCATTTGAGACAAAAACGAGAGTGCGTCACGGTTGCGTGCTCTCACCTTGCTTTTCTATATAGATATATAGAATAATAAAACAGGCAAAAAGTGCAGAGGGCAACACCACCGACTAAGATAACTCAGAGCAACTAAACAATTAACTATATGAACTGCTTTTCGCATACGATCAGAGCCTCATATACGAAACAAAGAACAACTATAAAATCATGTTAACTCACTATTTGCAACATTAAGGAAATACAACATGAAGATAATTACACAAAAGACGGAGATTATGAAAATATGAAGAACACCGAGCCCACTAAAGATACGGATATACAACATAGAAGTAAAACAAGTATCGGAGTTCAAATATCTCGGTGACATTTTCAAAGCAAATGGAAGCCTTGATAGAAACGAGATGTCAAAAGGCAAATGCAGCGACATACCAACTGTCACCACTACTTCTTCATCCCAAGATTGAGATGACGTTAAAAGACAAATGATTTACAGTATATTACTATCACACTGTGTTACCAATGCAAATCTGGTCTTTCTCAACTTCGCATTACAGAAAGATAGTGGCATGTGAGATGAAATGCTTGAAGAAAGCTGCAGGCGTCGCTAGGCTTGATAGATTACGAAATGAAGACATTATGGAAAGAATAGGTATAATACCTTGCACATAATACATAGAAAGGCATCAGATCAAGTAGTTTGGTTATATTATGAGAATGCATCACAAGTTGCCCGTACATGCATATAACCAAATGAGATCAGGGTACAGAGGAAGACCACGAAAAAGATGGATAGAAAATGTCAAGGACATCTTCAACACACACTGTCATAGCACAACGGAGGCGAAACATCTGGACTTTAACCACAAGCTGGAATTCCAATTACCCTTTCGCTTAACGGCAAAAGTGGATAATAAGCCACCTGGGCAAAGACAATAGACAATATTATTATTGAATCAGGTGATATAATCTGTGAGATTCGCATTTCTTGTATGTTCTGTGTAGAATATCTCTCTAAGTCACAATATCATTGGATGTTTCAGATATTATTTAATTTTTCAGAGCCCATATTGCATGTCGGAAGAGGATGATAGTCTTGTATTGACATTATATGTATTGTCTATTGCCTATCCCCAAGTGGATGATGGTCAGAATATCTACACGTGCCGTTAATCGTAGGTTTGGTGACTGGGGACTTTAGTTGTCTATCCACGGCCAGATGTGTCGCCTTAGCTGCGCTAAATCTGTATTTGTTCAATGCTGTTTTCATGTTATCTATCCATCTTGCTCTAGATCTTCCTTTGGTCTTATATCCGGATCTTCGTATGTTATATGTTCTTGTTGGTAATTGGTTATGGTTCATTCGCATAAGGTGTCTAAATCATTTTATTTGTTGTTTCTCGATGTATTGTGTATGGTCTTATACGATTCTTCTCCTGATTTCATAATTTCTCATTTTGTCTAGTTTCATCACTCGTGCGGCTTTTCTCAAGCATTTCATCTTATTGTACATTTTCTTTGCCAGTCTGCTGCCGTGTCCATGTCTGGCATTGATAGCAGAGTGTTGGCATCAAAAATACTGTTTATCATCTGTTCCTTGACTTTCATCTAAATCTTAAGGTTCAGCAGTAATGGTGATAGCTGGTATGTCACTATGTTTGCTTTCCTGCATCTTGTCTCAATATATCTTGATTTTGTTATATGTTTGACAAAGTTAAATTGGCCAATTTTGTAGAAAAAAATATACATTTTATCTGTGTACAACTCCGTCACTTTTCTTGTGAGACAGGGGAGTGGCCAACTGATTACTTCACCCCTGATCTTGATGTTATTCAGCGTACTATAGATGGAAAAGGGTTCTTCACATCTCCTTTTGTTATACTTAGTCTACCCTGCTACCACAACCTTCAGATAAATTCTGAAAATGTATAAATTATTGGTTAAATTAGTCTAATAAACCAAGCGACCCAAGTTAAATTGACTCGTGAATTTTAAAAAACAAATTCAACTACCGCGACACATTTATACACCAATAATTTGATACTAAATTAGAAATGCCAAATATTGTTTAAAAGCAACTTGTGACAGTAAGTGCCCGGTCAATAATTACATAGGTAACTGAACACTAACGATATACATATCCTTGGTCCAATCCCATATCAGATGCTACCACATATTTCGCCAGTTTAGGGAATGTCAGCGAACTTAGAGATTATGCAGAAGTTCATTTCAAGTTTGTTTCAGTGCACGCAGGTCTTGTGCTATCAATGAAATTACATAATTTGACATTGTGTTACCAGAAACACAAAATGGCTGCTTTTAGTGATTAAGAAGCTGCTTCATAACTCTATTTATATATCTACTCATATATATGGGACATGTATTTTACTAAAAATTACGCTCACTACTACTCTAAGTCGTATGATTCTGTGCAGTTTGTCCAGCTTCTTCTAGTGCCATGTTCAGAAGGTCGTCGTTAACCTGTGTCTATCTTAGTCTTCATCAATGTCTAATTCTCTTTCCTGGAACTATTCAGTCTATGAATACTTTTTTTCTAAACGAGTGCGTTATTTTGTATGTAGAAAAATGTTAACTTTCTATTTGTATATAAGTTTGAGGAGCCAGACTTCTATGTTAAGATATTTATGGACATCTGTGTTTGATACTCTTTCTGTACATAATATTCATATGACTCACAATTAAGTTCCTAAAATTGCCACACACAAAAATAAGTAAATTTCATCACATTTGATAGCATATAAAACAAACAAATAATAGATACATGTATTTCATTTAACATGGTTTTACTAATTACTATAAGATATGAACAATCAAACTACTTGTACCTATTTCGCAAATTAGATGTTTGAACCTGATTTGAATTTTTTTTTTGGTGTTTTTAATGTTTTTGAAATAGAATAATCTTGATATGAGTGAAACACTGTTGAATTTAATAACAACATAGTTTATGACTGCATGGCTGTTGAATGTAATAACAAAATGCACAAAATCAAGGATTAGAATATGTTCCGATATCCTTAAATAACAGTCACGATAAAGAGTATAATAAGACAATACGAAAATTAAAATTAGAGTAGACTAAATTATCTGAAGTAATAACTTTTGATTATATCTGAACGTGTATGTGTAATGTAACTTTACCTGCACCATACTACCTGCAGAAGTGCATTAATTGTCAGAAAATCAAACCACCAGGTAATAAAACACTCACAAGAAGAGTTCATTACAGAGATTCTTCATTAATAATCAACTGTAAAAGTTTGTTATCTCCACATATAATAGGGCGAAATTATTAAATTCTAAAGAAACTAGTAATTTTTCTCAACGAAATAATTAACAAACATAATTAAATTATCACGTCTCTAAAGATAAACATAGTGCTACATAATTATATCAGGTAATTATCTAGTTTATCAAAAACTATAAATCAATGGTAGTGTTCGATGTACTTTATTAGGACGGTAGTTCTGGAGATCGGCTCATTGTCTTTATCTATTTCTATCTCTAAGGTTTCTATAGATAATGAATATATTAAACATAGTAAGCAACATGGTTATTAACACATCTGTAGGTGTACACCAGTCAGGAAATGTACAACATTCAGGAAATGTACAACATTCAGGAAATGTACAACATTCAGGAAATGTACAACATCTAGAGCAAGAGATCACTGAATTTACTCCAGAAAATTTATTTGTGAGTGGCAACGCGAGAGAAATAATTGAGGTGGTTCTCGATTTGACGTTCTCTTTGATCGTGTCGTTTGTAGGTATCTTTACCAATATTATCGTCATAGCTGTGTTTTCTAAACAGGGATTCAAGGATAGTGTTAGTATATCAATGACAACTATTGCCATCTGGGATCTCATTAAGTGTGTTTCTGCTGTCTTACAGAGAATGACAGGTCCAATCAGCCTCGCGTCTCGCGCCAGCGCTGAAAGTTGGAGTAATATTTCAATTGTTGTGTTTAACTATCTGGTATCTTTTTCTTGTTACGTGACAAGTATCCTTGCTGCGTATGTAGCCGTGGAGCGATGTCTTTGCATCATCATACCCCTTAAAGTAAAATGGTTGATAACCCCTAAAGTATCTTTCATCATATGTCTTACTATTTCAATAACAATTTTCGGATGGTTTTCGGTAATATTCGGCATCTACAACATCACTTGGGTAAACAGCACTAAATACAACAGACCTGTAGCTGTTTACATGTTCAGTTCGTTCTCGACAAACAACTCCGTCTTGTTTGAATACTACAACATGTCTGGTATCATCTGGCCACTAGCCAGCCTTGCTGTAATATCAGTCACCACCATTATTATTTCACACAAGCTGAAACGAGCTTCTTTATTTCGATATAAAAATAAAATTAAAGACGCATCTCATGCAATAAACCAAACTGAGACTGTATCAAATTTAGGAAAAACTATGAATAATAAGACTAAGCTAAATTCTATCAGGACTTCAGGAAGTCAGTTCTCAAAGCGTGACCGACAAGTTGTCAAGATGCTTCTGGTAATCATTACAGTCTATGTTGTTAGCTTGACCCCTCGTGAGTCCATCTATATAACGAAAAGGTGCGTGTTCGAGTTCTATTTTCTGAGAAAATATCACAATATTTTCATGACCATTTGTTACATCGGATTTTTCTTTGATTATATGCATGGAGTTGTCCCTCTGTTTGTTTTCCTTGCCATGAGCTCGTCATTCCGGTCAACGTGTTTTCTCATGTTTATTGTTTTACGGAAGCCATTTTCATGTATCAAAATACACGCAGCCAGCACAAAATAACATGAGACTAACTTGAATTAATTATTATTTATTAGTCAAAATATCATAAATAACACTCTGTGGAAAAGTTAAAAAGACAGTTCTTGATTCTCTTGATTATAAACTGGCCTGACAGCACGTGTGGCATTCCCATAAGTGATCAGCCCTCTGTTCCAGCAGCCATTCGACTCGATGGTGTTTCGAGTCTAATGCCACCGAAACAGACGTCGACATCAGGGCACAACTCTGGCCCTTGCGACAAGTTTTTTTTTCCGCCCACCCACGCCGTGCCCGTAACTAGTTCATACACAACGTCGGCCTGTCGGAACAACATGATAACTGTTATCGAAGGTTACGACTACGGGAAAAAAAGACAGTTCGATTAATATAAGACGTCATCATTGGTATTTTGTGTGCTTTAAGTGCACTTATGTGTGATATAGAACTTATACTATTGAAAACATCTGGAATATCAAGTAAATTGTGTGCTTTTAAAAAACATTTCAAACTTGCACTTTTACTAGATAATGTAATGGTAATGTTAATTCATAAATAGGAGTATTCATATTTGTAGGACAATGATGGTTCTCAACCACAATAATAAATAAATAAATAATAATATAAGTAATAGAAATAATAAGGTTAGTAGTGCGAATTGAAATGACCAACAAGTCCAATGCGAGCACAAATGGTCTTCCACATAAATGACATCTACAGAGAGGATGTCTATGGGACGTTGAGATGTTATGTCATTTCTACTTGCCCGCTTCTGTCTTGCAGTATCTTGCCTGGTATCTTCTGCCGCTAGTGCTCCATTTCTGAGACTGTATCGTCATGATGTTCTATTCTGAGAGAGGCTCTACGAAGAGCATACGTCAATTTTCAGATTTTTCAGTGAGGACTTGAGTGTGTCTTTGAAAGTTTTTTTCTGTCCACCAGCTTTTCGATGTCCTGTCTTGAGTACTACATAATATATTTGTTTTGGTATACGCGAGTCCTCCATAAGCATAAGATGACCTGCCCAGCGTGCTTGCGTTTTCATAAGAAATGTGTAGATAGATGCTTGTTCAGGCAGACTCTTCCAATACCTCATAGTCTGGTACTTTGTCCCAACAATAGATGTTTAGTAATTTACGCAGGCAGCTAAGATGGAAATAATTTAGCTTTCTTGCATGCCTAGCATACACTGTCCACGTTTCACAAGCGAATAGTAAGTTTGATATAACATCATGTTATACTTGAATATAAAGCAACGGCAAACTACAGGAGTATTGTGCCAAGAAATTTTCTATGGAAAATATAATGAGAAACGTGAGACAAGAACCAATGAAGCCTGATTTCAGACCCATAAATATAGGACGGCTGCAGATACCAGAAATTAGATATACAGACGACACAGTGCTATTAACAACAAACGAACACGACCTACTGAACATAATTAAGTCAACCCAAAAGTTTAGCAAACAAAAAAACGTGTTCTTAATTATGAAAAAGACAAAAATAATGACAACTGACAAAACTAAATCAAGACCCAAAATTAATATTGAGAACTGCAATTTGGAAGAAGTGACACATTTTGATTATTTAGGAACTAATATAAACAATGCGGTGGACTGCGCAGTTGAGATCAAGAGAAGAAAGGCAATGGCGCTGGCAAAATTAAAACAGATAAAGAAACTATGGCAAGGTACTAACATAAGAACCAAATTGTTTTTACTACAAACATGTGTATTTCCTGTAGCGACATATGGATGTTAAGCATGGACACTAAATAAAACAGTGGCCAAGAGAATAACATCATTTGAATTAAAGTGTTATAGAAGAGTTTTGAGAATACCATGGACAGCGAAGAAAACAAACCAGGAGGTGTTACGAACAATTAACGTCCAAGAAGGCTGGTTTCTGAACACTATATTAAAGAAAAAGCTAGCTTTTTGGGTCATATTAAGAGACACGACGGCATGGATAGAGTTTTAATGGAGGGGATGATGGAAGGCAACAGTGGCAAAGGCTGACCAAGACGCCGTTGGACAAAAGACATTCAAGAATGCCTGCGCATGTCACTGGAAGATGCAGGACAACTTGCTCAAGACCGCGAAGAATTCAAGAGATCCATAGGAAAGACTACGTTCTGGAAAGAATATGTCACTTGATGATGATGATATTTGAATTTTGGGAGTTATTCTTAAACTTCTTCTCTCCCACACATTGCTGCGTAATCTACCAAATACAGCAATAGTTTTTGCCAGCCTATATTTAATTTAAAAATGTAGGACAATAATCAGTAAGCAAAGGTACGCATATAAAATAAATAGTTCACAAACGTTACACTAATGAACTAATGGTCATAATAAAAGAAGACAACTAATCTAATATACATCTTATATAAATATATATATAATTGGGACACGTTTTTCGTCTTCAAGCACATCTCATCCCTAAAACAAAATGCTATTTTATTAAAAACTACAAGACTTTCAACGTGTACATTCTGAATCTATCAATATTATCAAGCTATTTATTAAACGCTTGTGGTCCTCGAAGAAATTACAACTCCTGATAGGTGAGTTATTCGTACGAGCATTATCATTACATTCTGACCATGTCTATATATGGCCAAAATCTTCACGTGAGTGTATCCACCATTACAAAACGACAGATAGTTGCGGTTATATAGTTGACGAACGTTTTTCTAAGCAGACAGTAGCTTTCGTTTCCAGCAACGTTACATTATAAGTTAAGTTCCTTTATTCTAGACATGTAAAATATGTATCTCTCTCATTTCTTTAATTTGCCCGTGTTGTTTATTGTAAGAAGTTTAATTATATCAGCCTAATCCACTGCTCTTTAATGCAGCGGATTAAACATTCATTCAGAAAAACAACATTCAGAAAAATGAAAAATATACCGTGTAATATGACATTGTTATTAGAGGTGAAAAAGAAAGTTCTGCAGTGCTATATAACCCCTATACTAACATATGGGTGCGAGTCGTGGACAATAAACAAACTGGAAAGTGTGAAATTAGAGGAAACAGAGATGTGGTTCTACAGAAGAATGCTGAGAATATCATGGACTGCAAGAAAAACTAATGTAGAGGTGTTGAAAGAGTCAAATGCGAAACGGATTTTAATCAACAATATAAGAAAAAGGCAATCTTCTATTTTTGGCCACTTCATGAGACAGGCAAGTTTAGATATCATAGTCACAACAGGCAAAATTGAAGGCAACAGAGACAGAGGGCGACAACGTGAGAAAATATTAGACAGTTTGACAACCTGGCACGGCAAGGAAACAACAACGACTTTGATACATAATACTGTGGACAGAGAGCTGTGGAGAGCCATGACCGCCTACGCCAGCCGGCATGGCACCTGATGATGATGATGATGAATCCACTGCTCTACCTGACGGCAAGCAAATCAAGCAAATGTTCTATCATTACCTTGAACACCAGCGTGCCGCGGCAAGAAAATTAATGCTGTGTATTCCAAGTTAGACCTCTCCACCAACATATGACACTATTTACTTACACAACTCACTAATATTAACCAGATGATACTCATTGACTTTCCAAGAATACATATATTAGTTGCCCTCTTTGTATTCATTCTGTACACGGCATTGGTCACTACTATAATGTCCCTAAGGGATAAAAGTTCCAGTGTCGTGTAACAACCCTAAACAGGAACTCGGTGTTTGGTGTAAAACAAGGAAAATATCAAAATGAACAAACAAAAACAAGTATAAGTGTTGCCAAAATAAGTCGTAAAACAACATAAGAATGGGACACAGTGACAGATGACGTTTCGACTAAAAAGTCTTCATCAGGACAAACAAAGATCACAGTAAACAATACATAGAGACACACATGGTTGTGATAGGAAGGAAAGAAAAGGGGAGAAGGACAATAGCGAATGCATGACGTAGGAAGTATAGATAGGGCAAAATGACAGGGGAGAAGAAGGTTTGAGAGGAAGATAGTAATAAGTAAGGAGGGGTAAGTGCAACCATGACGTGACAATAGATAAAATATAATGCAAGTGAAATTCGTCGTCTATCACTGTGTCTCGTTGTTAGGACCTATTTGGTAACACTTACAACTATTGTTGTTCTTTTGACATAATCTCCCTACCTATTCTGCTTGTAGACACAACAAAAGTACCACTCTCCCATCTGATGGTCTTCCTATGCCACCGATTTGTGGTGGCTAAAATAAGAGAAATGAAGAATATGGCTTATTCTTCATTTACAAAATGACCACAAAATGACTTTAGTCCCCCCCCCCGTCTATTTCTCACCCCTAACCGTGACGTCCTCTAAATCAACAACCTGTAAGATCACATTACTACATGCGTGCTTATTTCCCCTCTCTACTTCTTCCCATGTGCGTTGCGTTAAGTTAGGCATGAAAAAATCTATCACAACTAGTTTGCATTACTATGTTACTACGTTGATGGGAAGAATCAGGGACTGACATTGTTCCGCATGCGTCAGAGGCTAATAATCGATTTTTAAATTACCGCAAACATTTATCGAACTTGATTAATGGATCCTGACCTAGAAAACATTAATGGCATATAGTTTAACTACTTCACCCTCTGCATATTTACATTCCTGTGTTCGCCTAGTATTTCCCATGTCTGCAATATTGTCTCTTCTATAAACTGCGATGTACTTTGTACATAATGGTAGCTCTATAATAATGTTACTGAATATTATAATTATAAAATAGTAAAGTGAATATAAACAATTGTTTATATAATACGTCGGTCTATAGACGTTTGCTTCCAGAATTATTTCTCTGGGACAGAATGCTTTTCTTAGCCTCTCATATTCTGGAAATTCTAGAAGAATATGCTCTACATTCTGAGATGCCTGCTAGATGTACATATGACTGTGTTTCTAATCTTTTCATTTATATACATATATATATATATATATTTGTATATATATATATACATAAATAAATAAATATGCCACTGCAAGTCGTTTGTGTCCTGTACCGAGGCATAGAATGATAACATGTACTGGTTAGTTCATACTTTGATAGGTAGGATATCGCAACTGCTCTGCTTATTTGAATCTATTTGATACAGATGAGAAAGAACAGTGCAATAATATTAGTAAAATGATTCAAGTATTAACAACATTGTAGATTTAGAACATAGTAATACCTAACACATGACACGTGTTTCACTGTGTCATGGAAACAGTGCAATAACATCCAACTGTTTAGTACTATTAATGCGTTCCGTTTGTCTTGTTCCTATTAATTATGTATTTATACATCGTCACAATTAGACATGCTGGCGCCCTCGACAATCTCTTGCTGAGGGTCCCGCCCAGGCGCCCCCCTCCCCCACACTTGCTTAAACTCATTTCAGTAGTAGTAATCCCAAACGGAGCTTTAACCTTCATTCCGTATCTGGTTTCAATGCTGTCAGTTTGTATATATTTTGAAAGTATTCTTATTAAATGCTCCCAAAAAAAACAAAAAAACAAACGCGTTATTTCTGCTTTGCTGCATTCAGACACTACATGAATTGTAATTTAATATTCTCATATTAAGTTTTAGCTGTTTGTTATATTCTTTCTTGCCTACTTTATCTTTATTCCACCATTTATTTTCAACTATGACATTATATACCAACCGCTTTCTTTTGATCGCTGGTCCAGACAATGATCAATACCTCAGTATGCTTGTCACAAGCTTAGCATGAAAGTGCTCATAAAAACCTTAATAGCTAACATCGATGGCAGAGATATAATCAACATCCAGATAAACAACAAAAAACTAAAACAAGCAGATGAATTCAAATATCTTGGCAGCACATTGAGATATGACAACAAACAAGAAGCAGAAATATAGGCAAGATGTACTAAGGCCTGTCAGGTCATAGATCAATTAACACCTTTGTTACAATACAAAGATATTACACTAGAAACAAAGATATTACACTAGAAATAAAAAAAAGCAATAGTTAACGATATTTTTCCACCAATGTTGTGTTATCAGTGTCAAACTTGGACATTGAATTCTAGAACTATTCATAAGATTAACAACACTGAAATGAAATGCATAGAACGTATGACTGGAGTTAGCTTGAGAAACAAAATCAGGAATCAAGAACTAAGAAAACAATTAGGAATAACGCCAACATTAGAATATATTCATAATCAACTAGTTAAATTGTTCGACCACATAACCAGACATAAAGAGCAAAGTATTATCCAAGAAACCATTAACAAACGATACGAAAACAGTCGACCTTTGGACGCCCTCGTAAAAGGTGGATAGATAGTGTATTAGAAACACTCGGAAATATAACAGCAGAAAAGGCAAATAGAAGAGAAAAAAACCGTACACTCACTCTCCTCTCAACTCCGAAAGTTACATGAGAACAGAAAGAAGAAGAAGATGGTAGAGTTGTAATGATTGTTGATAACCCGTGATTTTATAGCTTGTGTAGAATTAGAGAAAAGCGATGCGATCGCGAGACCAAATGGATTGAAAGGGTTGGAAAAGGGTCTGAACATGTTTAGCAAAGGGGAAAAGTGTGCAAAAGGTTGGCGTCAATATTACTCTTTTATAAGTCAATAGAATTATTTGCTTTTAAAACACTTTTCTCAAAATCCGAAAAAAATATCAAGTAGATTTTTTTGGGGTCCTTTTGTAAATTACATTATTGGGAGGAGGAGGGGGGGTGTTACGTCTTATATCACAATTAAACAGGGATGACAATGAAATCTTGACATTTTTTACAAGGGAGGGAGGGGTGGGGTGTCAGTCATTGGCGAAGAAATTGCTGACGTAATTTGTGTAGATCCACATAGAGTGAGTTCCTCTCCTACGCATGAGCATGTTCAGCTTGATGACAACAGGTTTGTGCATTACTATACACATCTTTAGTGGTTTCTTAAGTTGCTTTGCTTGAGAGACTGATATTTGGAATGTATCTGTTTCACGAACCTCGTCTTACGCATGTGGTTGCATCTGTGGGACTCACCAATGGCCCACTAGACAAACCACCCATGCAACAGAAAACCGTAGTGGATGACATGCCGTTATATTGAGGTTACCTTCTTAGAGAAGCTTCATGGCACGTCATCTGTACAATTATTATTTTTTTTGTTGCTGAAATGTGTGTCATGTTTACCTGAATATATATGTATACACCCTCTGTGGTTGGGAGGGAGCAAGAGATATACCAGATGCACTGGGGGGGAGGAAACTGACAGCACTGTTGTTTCCTATGGCTTAGACCCATCATAGAGGCACAGTGACTCAGGACGTGAGAATCCTTTTGACTTGAACATTTGGTTGCATGCCTAGAGCAATAAGAGAAGCTCGGCATAACCAGTAGTCAATTGGTGGCGGGGAATGAGCACAGTGAACCTTATCTTGGCTACAGTGGCTAGGAGCAGTGCATAGGTTGAAACCTACCGTCCTGGAGGTGTGATAGTTATTCTCTGGCTCTGTACCGGGGTGGGCCGAAAATCCACAGACTTCCCGGCAATATAATGTCATTTAATGACAGTAGATCAAAGGGCATGAGCCCATGGACCGCTGGATCAGCAACCAACCAACCAAACATCTTCGTCTCGATCTTACTCCTTTAGTTCAGTAAAATGTAACTCTTACAGTGAGATACGCTCCTGTCAGCAACAGAAAGTGTGAAAGTAGTACGAGTATGTTTATTGTTATTTATTGTTTACATATTTGCGTTACTATTTGATAATTAGAATATTCAAAATTAGAACATTATTACAATTACTTAGTGTTGATTAGAGCAGTATTACATTTATGTATTTATGCAGTGTTGATTAGAACATTATTACATGTATGCATTTATGTAGTGGTGATTTTTTCTACAACGGGCCCATTTAGTCTAATTTAGGTGTACCAGAATTTTGCAGCCATCAAACTGTATTGGAGGTCGCAATTCTGGTAAACCAGTCGTCATTAATATATTAACCTCTACTCCGGTGGGTCATATTTTAAAGTTGATTATATTTGTTTCCTAGAAAAATATGGTGTTCAGGAGACGAAAGATGTTGTGTATTATATTGCTAACCAATATTTTCCTCAAAGTATATCATGGCGAATTTGAAGCTGAGAATTGCAGCTTTTTCCTTGTGTAAAATCATACATAATAATAAAGTAACAAAGACAATTTTGTTTTCTCCGTTTACTATCAACAGCCACAAGAAGTGAGCGTCGGCACAAGCTGAGTCCTAAAACAGTTAAAATAACATAATGTCTACTCAGTTTACAACAAAACGGAAACATATACCACAATAAAAATAATATTCTATCAATAACAAAACCCCTTATAGTTATGTAAGCAGGTAGGCTTAATCATACCGTCGTCAATACAAGAAATATATTTTATAGGGAAAAGCGTGACATATGACTATACCGGACACTAACGTTTATCCCTTAGGGAGATTATAGTAGTGACCAAATCGTGTACAGAATGAATACACAGAGGACAACTAATGTATGTATCTGGGAAAGTCAATGACCATCATCTGGAAAACATAAGTGAGTTGTGTAAGTAAATAGTGTCATATGGTGGTGGAGAGGTCTAAATTGGAATACAGCGCATTAATTTTCTTATTTTCTATCCATGCTGTTGTTCAAGGTAATAATAGAACCAATCGGTTTGTGTGAACTTCTAAGGTGTTGTGAGGTAGAGCAGTGGATTAGCATATGACTTTTCACGTGATTTTCATTGGCCATTATGTTTATTTTCTGTGTTACAGGTAATGAAAATCAAGGAAATAAATCAATGATTAATTTTAGAAGATTTTTTTTCCCTTTAGCCAAGACGTCTAATATTTCCAATGTTCAAGGCCTAATGGTCATTGCAGTGTTAATGCCTTATGATACGTGCTAGTGTGATATTGTATGTGGTCCACGAAGAATTTCCATACATGTGTGCATGTGTGTTGATGTCTGTGAGTCGATCGATAGATGAATATTCATAATAATAGAACCATAACCCTACAGGGTTGTAGGGGTGCCACCTTAAGACATAAGCACAAAACACATCTGTGCTCTGAAGCATTCGGAGGAATGTAGAAACATAATATCCAGGCCAATCCTTTCTGTTATCAATCCATACTTTTCCGCAGGCTCTTCCTCTTCCAAACTAGACTTTTCCTTGCATAATAGCTTTATAAAGTGAGCCGTGTCTCGTTACAATGTTCAAACCAAACACGGCCATGTACAATATAACATGAGATATATACATTGGACACATACACTAACACATTGGAATCTATCTATCTATTTTCTATTGTCTTTCGCCGGGTGGTGTGTTATTCACTCTTGTTGTTAAGCGTAAAAATTCTTGAGACTAACAGGAATTGAATGTATTAGTCTCAAGAATTTTTAAAAATTGTCCTCTGGCTTCCTATTTAAATTTACTTGTTAAGCGTAGAGGTGATTGGAGTCGAGCTTGTACCTATACATTGGAATATGTTGTTCCAATGTATTCTATATAGGGCATTGTAATTAATGACTAGAAATAATGTATATGTAATGGATGTTTATTGATCAAATTGCAATGGAATTGGATTGCTAGATATGTCTATTGTCTTTCCCTAGGTGGTTTGTGATCCACTCTTGCCGTTAAGCGCATGGGTGATTGGAGCTCGAGCTTGCGTTCTAATGCCAGAAGTGTGGCCTCGGCTGTGCTATGATCGTGTCTGTACAGGAAGTCCCTGACGTTTTCTATCCATCTTTTTCCGTGGTCTTCCTCTGGCTTTGTACCCTGATCTCATTTGGTTATATGCTTGTACGGGCAACTTTTCGTGATGCATTCTCATAATGTGGTCAAACCACTTGATCTGTTCTCTCTCTATGTAATATGTACAAGATTATATACCTATTCTTTACCTGGTATATTCATTTCGCAATATGTCAAGCCTGGTGACCCCGGGCTATAATTGTAATATAATTAAATTGATCGAATTGTAATTGCTGTGGACTGATTGAATTCTAATGTAATTAAATTGATCGAATTGTAATTGCTGTGGACTGATCAAATTGTAATGTAATTAGATTTGATCGAATTGTAGTGGATGTGCATTGAAAGAATTAGGAACATGTTTTGACTTAAGTTATTCGGTAAGCTATGGATGGACATCATTGTCCTCCGGGTAGACCCAATGGTGCTCAGTCTCCATCAGCAGATAATAAATGGTATGCATACAGATGGTTTCTGTGGCCCGCTGGTTAAACATCCCTCTCGTTCATCCCTGCGGTCATCATGTTCTAGAACTACCACACTTAACACTGAATTATTCACATCTCAGCCTCGATGTTTTTTCAATCGAGATGTCTGCATCCATCATCGCTCATGATAAGTTTCACCAATCGAGGTATCCCATCCCGTAGGCGCTCATGATAACGTTTCATAAATCGAGGTGTCCTATCAAGCAAGCGCTCATGAAGCATTTTCAATACATCCCCATTATCCATATCCATTGTTAATGATACATGTGGCACAACGTATTCTGTGTTCTAGACTACATCCTGCTAACCAACACGAGTTTAAGAATGAACTTAGAAAGTGAAGTAACCATCTCATACATTACACTGTTTGCAAGTTTAACTTCAAATAGTCACAGAAATATTCTCTAAGCACAAAGAAATATTCTATAAGCAAAGCATTAAATAATAATTAACTACTCTATACACTAAATATTGCGAATTTATTTAATAAATCTGAGTAAACATTACCCTGTTTTATTTTTTGTACCCCGTATCAGGAATTGGAAACTAGAAATGTCAATAAGAGGAGTCGCTGAATATTTCATTTTTAGACATCATAGAAACGAATTCTAATTGACATGTCAAGAGAACGTGATCAAACACACTTCACCAGGAATTTAAATATTACAACCATCCTTCCTTGCAATACTCAATCAATATTTCAGTTTGTGATTTAAATAACGGTCTCTGGATAAAAGCATGAAGCTACGACATATTCGACGTCACGTCAAAGGTTAGGTATGATACATACAATCATATGGTATAATACATACAATCATATGGTATAATACATACAATCATATGGGTATAATACATACAATCATATGGGTATAATACATACAATCATATGGGTATAATACAGACAATCATATGGGTATAATACATACAATCATATTGGTATAATACATACACTCATATGGGTATAATACATACAATTATATGGGTATAATACATACACTCATATGGGTATAATACATACAATTATATGGGTATAATACATACAATGATATGGGTATAATACATACAACCATATGGGTATAATACATATAATCATATGGTATAATACATACAATGATATGGGTATAGTACATACAATCACATGGGTATAGTACATACACTCATATGGGTATAATACATACAATCATATGGGTATAATACATACAATCATATGGGTATAATACATACAATCATATGGGTATAATACATATAATCATATGGGTATAATACATATAATCATATGGGTATAATACATATAATCATATGGGTATAATACATACAATCATATGGGTATAATACATATAATCATATTGGTGTCGTACGTATAATCATATGGGTGTAATACATACAATCATATGAGTATAATACATACAATCATATGGGTATAATACATATATAATGTATATACAATTCTGATAATACATTTTTATTAGAACGCTTGTGAATCTGGTATAATGCCATCGATATCATTTTCATAAGTATAGTTGGAAAATATAACAACCTATAATGGGTTAATGTCCTCAAATACTGCATTACTAATGATAGAGCTAGGTACGCCCTTGGAGATATGTTTATACTTCAGTTTGGTACCCTTAATTCTCTGCCCTTAATTCTGGTCTTAATTTATTTAGATTTTGAGTGATGGAGTCCTCTTTAATTGCTGTCTATGTTTTCAGTTATAGTTTTTTTTTTTCTATTCGTTCTCATTTCCTGTTTCATTTTATTAACGCGCCTTTATAGCAATACTTTTGTGCACGTACATGTATGTCATTGTGACCTAGTACGTGTTTGCGTGTTTCTTATAGTTTATTCAGTGTGTTTTGTATTTTCTTGAGAAACACCTTAAGGATGAAACGTTGAAAATGTCTTGTATACTGTTATTTATTTTTACATATAAATATCTTATAGTCTGATAGTCTGGGGGGTCATCGTAAAGCTTGAAAGGAAAACCTGTGTTCTACGTAAGTACAAGCTGGAAAATATGTACAGTTTAAGTCAGAGCTGGACAGCCTTTTGCCACGTTGGCGGTACGGATCAAAGTTTTCTGACGTGGAGTGGAACCAAACAACTTTTTTTTAACCCTTTGCAACTCAGAGTAGTGTTTCTGAGTAGGGTCAGTGCATCAGCATGCGAGCCAGGAAAAATGACATGGTGGCCAGCAAACGACGGATGACCGTTCAGGCCGTATTTTACCCACCACTTCTTTAAATTTTACCCACCACTTCTTTAAATTTTACCCACCATTTCTTTAAATTTTACCCACCACTTCTTTAAAAGAAAACTAGCAATATTTAAGTTTGCATTTAAAGAATAATGCTTCATTGTCAACTATCTTAGCATAATTCTTGTATTTAGAGATTTATACTAAACTCACTGAATAAGTTTTATCCGCATATTATTGTGTTATTGACTCTAGTTTTATATATCTAGTTATCAGTTTACCTTATGTAATCATGCTGTGATTAATTGCTCCATTCAAATAATCCTTGCATTTTGTATTTTTTTTTATTCAATCACATACCCTGTGACATGAAATGTACTCAGAATATATATATATATATATATATATATATATATATATATATATATATATATATATATATATACAAAGAAATGCAATCCTTGTACTCGCTGTTAGACTTAGAAATACACAGCTGGCAGCAAATATTCTTTCAACAATTAAATAAATGTTTAGTGTTACTGTAGTAAAAGTGCTTGCTAATATACTAGCATTTCCAATATCGTAAGAGGCAATAAGAAGGTGTGCGTTGATACTAGATTATCCTTTCTCATAGTTCAGTGAATTGTAAACAATATTGAATTCGGATTTTTCAGACCAAACGGCGTAGATCTCATAACTGTGTTGTAACAAATGACACATCACATTGCGTTATTCAGACTACATTCTGCTATGCACTGGATTCTTAGAACGAACGCTGAAGCAAACAATATGTTTTCGCTAAAACTGTGAAATTATACATTTGACCGTTTGACAGAAACGTCGATTAAATCTGTTTTGTAAACAATAGGTTGTGTTTGTGTGATTTGGTTTATTTTGCAAACTGTGAAACTCGTATTTCGTGTTTACTTTTAATACATACTGTCTTCTAATTAGACTAGTATATATTTAACATATTACTGAAATAATAATGTAGTCTTCTTCTTCTGCGTTTTTCTCCTAACTTCTACAAAGTAGCAGGATGTAGTCCAGTGCACGGAGTGAGTTGTGCCATGGTTCACGTCTTTCTTTGAAAATGAGGACCCTTATAAAAGCTGTTAGGAAAGTCAACCATCCAAAAGACAACTATCACTATCTCGACAGAGCTGAGCAGGTTATTACTTTCCGCCTCAGAACAAGCCACAACAGATTAAACAGTAACTTAAATAGACTAAGACTGGTTTCATCACCTCTGTGCTCATGTGGGCAGGCATCACAGACAGCTGAACATTTTGCAAGACTGCAAAACACTGTACCAGCTACGGAAAGAACACTGGTCCACTTAGATGGATACCCACAGAAAGATGTATGGAATCACTGATGAACTTTCAAATACAGCATCATTATTAAGAAAGCCGGACTTACTGTGTAGACATGTTAAAATACGAACGCGAAGAAGAGGAAATTGCGTCACTTGACCTGACACATTCGATTTCTGCATGGTACATCCAATCTCTTGAGCCTTCTTTGCCTGGGATAGACAACTCCACTACCAAAAACACACTAGTTACTTCTTACATGATGCATGTCATGTCACTTCGTCCTTATTCAGCAACAGAAAGGTTAATAATTGATTCATTATTCTGTGTTAGACTGTCTAGTCTCCGTAACAGAAGGGTTAATAATGGAGTCACTTTGCATTTGTTTATGTTTCATTCATTATTGACTAAACTAATTTTGTTGTGATTGTTCTCTTAATGAATTCATTAGTAGCTTATGGCTACTAATACCATGGAATAATACTTAGAATACCATGGACTGCCAGAAAAACTAATGTAGAGGTGTTAAAAGAGTTAAATGCGAAACGGACCTTAATCAACAATATAAGAAAAATGCAATCTTCTTTTTTTGGCCACTTCATGAGAAAGGCAGGTTTAGAGAACATAATCACAACAGGCAAGATTAAAGGCACCAGAGACAGAGGGCGACAACGTGAGAAAATATTGGACAGTTTGACAACCTGGCACGGCAAAGAAACAACAACGACTTTGATACATAATACTGTGGACAGAGAGCTGTGGAGAGCCATGACCGCCTACGCCACCCGGCATGGCACCTGATGATGATGATGATGAGTAGCTTATGGCACCGTCTCTTTCCCTTGTTTTCGTTTGTTTCACTTGCAAGTAAATATATGTTAAAAAACATATATATATATGCAATGTGAATGTATTTGAATGTATGCGCTCATTTGGGCGTGTGTTAATATACGTATGATCTACACAAGTGCGATAAATTAATTGTATGTATGTGTACACCGAATCAATGCGTCTTCTAATAAAGTTTAGATCTGTAATTAAGGTGGCATGTAAGATGTGTCTTTAACTAATGACTCCAGCTCAACTTCTTACATCATGGCATAGAACCATTAATAAATATGGGAGGTCGAAGGTCGGATAAGATTATCATTATGCCCTCAATAATAAATAGTGTGATTGTATGCATGCCTGATTCTGTGAGCGTGGGGTTATGGTAAGGTTAGGGATGGGGTATAGTAGGGATATGTGTACGTGGTATGGAGGTGTTGTCTGTGAAGTATGTGTGATGTTTCACACAGAGTCTGAATCGGTACAGAAATAAATACATTCTGTACC
The DNA here is from genome assembly GCA_034231615.1 of Meghimatium bilineatum. Lineage (NCBI taxonomy): Eukaryota > Metazoa > Mollusca > Gastropoda > Stylommatophora > Philomycidae > Meghimatium > Meghimatium bilineatum. The sequence goes on from CM067305.1 coordinate 52,440,045, forward strand.
ACTGGTTCTTTTTATTATTCTATAATCAATATTCGATTTTAACACAAACAATACGCCATTTGTTGATTCAGGCCAAAGGTCATGTCTTTTTAATATGATTGGGGAGGATCGGATGTTGTGAGCAGAATTCGACAAGACAAACATAGGACTCAATAAGTGGGAAATCAGGTTTGGGTTAAGCCTCCCTGGTGGAACGGAAAGGTGCAAAAGGCATGGAGCGAGAAACGGAGAGCAGTAGCACTATGGCAGAGAGCAAGGGAAAGTGTGGAGCTCAGCCCATGGAGGTTGCTCAATGGAAACGGAAGAAAGATAACATTGCTCAAACATTCAAAGAGATTGCAAAGTGAGCAAAAGCGTCAATTGGATGATTGCTGCCAAGAGATCACACATGAAAAGTCACTAACATTGTTCTGGCGCTTACACAAATCCATGAATGGTCTGAGAAGCCACTCGACTATTGCCGATTTCCAGAGCGCTGATACGACCTGGCAAAGGACGGACGAAACAAAAGTTGCGGCGATGTTGGCACACTATACCACACAAATTGGTCAGAGACATGAGGAGGCATATCAAGAAATCTGTAAAAAAGATTATAGTATTTCTTAAGTATGATAACTGGGTATCGGCAACAACGGTTAAAACCCGGGTCTGCTACAGGGATCGCTTCTATCTCGTGTGCTTTTCAAAGTATACACAGTACATATCACTAGCAATAAAAGTCATACGCCGATGACATCCTGGTGTATAGGCAAGGCACACACCGAGAAGAGTGCGCCCTGGAACTGCAGGTGAACAGACTGACGAATTTGTGTACAGCAACGGGAGCAGTGGTAAATCCTTCTAAGGCATTTGTGACATGGTTTTCCTTGAACAGTCAAATGGTAAAGACACTCAAGCCACATGTTTCGATGGCTGGGAACAGGTTAGAAAGAACCAGCACAATTAGATACCTGTGTGTGTTTTTTGACAGAAGTCTGAGTTTCAGAAAACACGTTGACCACGCTATCATAAGGGTAGGCAAATGTTTAGCGGCAATGAAGGTTATGGCTTCTTCGAAGTGTGGGCAGAGGTTGTTATTTATTTTGTTCCAGGGTTTGGTGGTGAATGTGGTGGAATATACACTGGTAATTCTGACTCTTAACTAAACTGAGATCGGAAGACTGGATATAATCTAGAATGCAGCAATACGTATCATTCTTGGGTCCACAAGAGACACATCGGCACAGGCTATGCGGTACCAACTCGACTGTCCAACGTCAGAATACATCTTACAGTATTGCCGTGCACAGTCGTACCTTCAGAAACATGCAGATAAGGAGCACCATAGCATTCCGAAATACAGAAAGTTAAAGGTAGCAGACTTAAGAGAATGACTTCGTGGATGAGACGTGCTGAGGATGTCATACAAAACGTGTGCAGATTGCAGGATGTGGTAGTAGTTGTGGAGTGGATAGGTCTACCCACAAATTTCGCAACTTATTTGAGAGTAGTAATATCACTTAGCAAAGAATGTAGAGAATTCATGTCCCACAGCTGCGGAGAAAGAAGTGCAGGCTTTGGTCAGTGAGAATGTCAAAATGGGGATGTGATTATATACAATTATGGATCTGTAATTAAACATGTTCGCAAGGTTTGGGCCTTCACAGCTCAGTGCGCATGTAAAATGATCAAGGAGGAGAGTGGGGCCTTTGCTGCGAATACGAGTAGCATGACCATGGGTATTATGGCGATGACCAGGGCATTTGAGTGGATAGGCACACAGAAGTTAACACAGGTCTGCATCTTGAGTGACTTTGAGTATGATTAGGAAGGTACATTTGGGTATCGTTCGCAAACAGTGGATTGATACCTTGAGAGAGGAGTGGTTGAAAGTAGTTACATTTATTTGCGTGCGAGATGTGTGGCTGTTCGAGGCAATGAAAGAGCAGATCAACTTGCTTCATGCACGATTGCAGCATAGGGCGATGTGGAATTGATCGAGCTGACGTTTTGAATTTCATAAGAGATATAACACGCGAGAGTGAGACAAGAGTGGATAATCATTTCTTTTAGATGTTCAGGATTAAAGAGCAGGGTATTAAATGCGGTGTTGCTAGAAGGAAATTGTTTGGAGGGCGCAGAAGAATGATGGTCAACCAGCTGATGACCGGTACTGTCAGTAGATGTGTAATGCGGGATACACTCACGGAGAGTTCGTAGCAACTACGGACGGTTCCAGTTTGCAGTGATGATGGTCCGTCGACTATCTAACTAAACTAACATACAATACACAATACATGTCTGCATCACAGACTGCAGAGCACATAATTTAAGACTATTCCGTCTAACTAAACTAACATACAATACACAATACATGTCTGCATCACAGACTGCAGAGCACATAATTTAAGACTATTCCGTCTAACTAAAATAACATACAATACACAATACATGTCTGCATCACAGACTGCAGAGCACATAATTTAAGACTATTCCGTCTAACTAAAATAACATACAATACACAATACATGTCTGCATCACAGACTGCAGAGCACATAATTTAAGACTATTCCGTCTAACTAAAATAACATACAATACACAATACATGTCTGCATCACAGACTGCAGAGCACATAATTTAAGACTATTCCGTCTAACTAAAATAACATACAATACACAATACATGTCTGCATCACAGACTGCAGAGCACATAATTTAAGACTATTCCGTCTAACTAAAATAACATACAATACACAATACATGTCTGCATCACAGACTGCAGAGCACATAATTTAAGACTATTCCGAGTGTGAGATGATTAGAAAAACGTCCTTGCGCACAGAAGCAATAGTAGAGTAACATATATATTGACCTCTGTATGAGCTTCAAAATACGGTAACGTTGGTTGAGAGGAGAATATTATATATATATTAAAGTATTGTAAGTTTATTGAGAAAACAACATTACATATATTAATATATTGTAAGTTTATTGAGAAAACAACATAACATATATTGCCATAATGTAAGTTTATTGAGAAGACAACATTGCATATAATGACATAATGTAAGTTTATTGAGAAAACAACATAACATATATTGCCATAATATAAGTTTATTGAAAACACAACATTACATATATTGACATAATGTAAGTTTATTGAGAAGACAACATAACATATATTGACATAATGTAAGTTTATTGAGAAAATAACATTACATATATTGACATAATGTAAGTTTATTGAGAAGACAACATTACATATATTGACATAATGTAAGTTTATTGAGAAGACAACATTACATATATTGCCATGATGTAAGTTTATTGAGAAAACAACATAACATATATTGCCATAATGTAAGTTTATTGAGAAGACAACATTGCATATATTGACATAATGTAAGTTTATTGAGAAGACAACATAACATATATTGACATAATGTAAGTTTATTGAGAAAATAACATTACATATATTGACATAATGTAAGTTTATTGAGAAGACAACATTACATATATTGCCATGATGTAAGTTTATTGAGAAGACAACATTGCATATATTGACATAATGTAAGTTTATTGAGAAAACAACATTATATATATTGACATTTTAAGACTTTTAGGATAATATAGACACAGTGTAAGTTTATCAAGAAGTTGCATTTACAGATGTATACGCATTGTAATTTTATTAAGGGGATGAATTTACAGATTTATGTTTTATCCATTTATATATGTCAGCGTCCATGAAAGTAGTGTCCTAATCATTTTAAATGACAATTGCCATAAGAGTTATATTGTCACAATTTATTACTGTCAGTGAACATGCGAGTTATTCTGACTATCTGTAAATGTTAATGACTGTGAGAGTTATGTTTTCACAATTTATAACTTTCAGTGGACATGCCTTAGAATGATGGATGTGAAAGGATGCATTATTGATAATATAAGAAAAAGACAGTCAACATTTATTGGGCACATAATGAGATGAGGAGGCATTGAGATTATAGTGACAACAGGAAAAAAAGAAGGGAAAAGATGAAAGGAAAGATCTAGAGAAAAGATATTGGACAATTTGTTTAAATGGCTTCGATTAACGACAACAACAGAGATGATGACATATATCGGAGGTCGATGTACATGGGAAAATATGATCGACATCGTCATTCTGCACGACACTTGATGATGATGAGTGGACATGCGAGTTTTGTTTGGCCAATTTATAAATGTCAATGCCCGTGATAATTATTTTTTGAACATTCATAACTGCCAATGCAATGACCGTGAGTGTTTTCACCATTTATAACTGTCAGTGGTTATGACGATGCATTGACACGCATTTTCAAGAACAAAAGTGTAAACATAGACACTAAAGTTGCATTATACAAGACTATTATTATTCCATCACTATGTTACTAGTGCCAAACCTGGACAATGACAGCACAAGACAAAAGAAATATAGTGACAACAGAAATGACATGTCTACGAAGAATACTCGGAGTGTCATTAAGAGATAGAATTAGAAACGATAACATCAGACAGATAACCAAAACAATACCAGTATTGGAACACATCAAAAGACAGCAGATCAAGTGGTTTTCACACGCTTCCAGACTACCGACATATAGCATGCCACAGATGGCCATGACACATAGACATAACGGTTATAAAGCCAGAGGCAGACCATGTAAAAGATGGATCACAGAAATCAAAGAAGCCACAGGAACAAGCTTACAAACAGCGCACAAGAAGGCCATCTCCAGAGAACTCTTCCACCCCTGACGCTGCAAGGCAAACAAGGGACACAGCGTATAGATAGATAGATATAGTGGTTATGACAGTTATCCTTTGACTATTTACAAATGCCAGTGATCGTGAGAGGTATGTTGTGTTAAATTATAATTATCAGATTCCATGAATGTTTGTTTAGAACAATTTTACGGTTACTCCAACAAATCATTTATTGTCAGTAGAATTATGACTGTCATATCTTCTGGAAGAACACAAATAAGAACTGGAATTTAACTGTGCTGTAATTATTATATATAAATATTTTAAATATATTTCACCTAATTATGCTTTCAAACTAATTTTATTATATTTTCATGAATGTCTGTACACATTTGATGAGTTTGTTCCGCTTTTGACCATAAGCCTTGCATTTGATCATAAACATTGTCAACTATCTGGCAACTGTCATCAGAATTCAATTACCAATGAAATAATTCAAATCAAGGGAGGCAATTTAGTAGACACTATTTTGAAAGCATCACGGAAATTGAATAATTTCCCTTGATTCAGCAAAAGAAAAAAGCTATCCAACTCTGAACCTCGGCAAGCCTTTGCTTTTAACTAATTAAATGTAATGGGATCACCGCTGATATTTTAGCGTTCATTCTCGAACTCCTGCTGTATCTCTTTTGTAGCAGAGGCAATGATCCAGCTAGATTCCAGCAGGGTGTAGTCAAGAGAACGGAAATGTGTAGTGTTGATGTTTATTTATGCGAATGGCTCTGCATATCCGACGTCGGCGGCAGCAACATTATGTTTAGTGTTTATAACAATTCCACTGGGGACGTCTATATCGATTGCATTGCAATGTGTTTACAAGGAATGCCCGTACCGAAAGCTGGCCCCAAGCTGAAAGGTAACGACTTTCAAACCTGTTTCACCTTTTCTCTCTGTGTCGTTATTAAAGTGATTTTACACACACACACACACACACACACACACACACACACACGCGCGCGCGCACGAACGCACGCACGCGCTCGTACACACACACACTGTAATAGCTATCATTGCGCTTATATTTGTATGCAACTTTTTAGTGGCTAACCAAAAGGAAATCTCTTTACCGTATTTATTTTAAAGTATTTGATTATTTATTTCCTAAAGGCAACTAACATTGCTATCTGAAACCCATCGTAACGTAATAGGCTAGTCTCTAATACAATATCATCCCACTATACCGTATCTTTTTATAACAAATTTCCATATTAAACAAAACTTTTTCAAAAATCTCAATTATATTTATTCGTTCATCATTGTGGAGTGTATTGCAATTTTCTGTTATATTTTGAATATTATATATATATATATATATATATATATATATATATATATATATGTGTGTATATATATATATATATATATATATATATATATATATATATATATATATATTATATATAATTTGCGTCTGTCCAGACCTAGTTTTAATAAAGGGATTTGACTGAGCTAACTCAGAGGTCATGACGACAGGTTTTCCTGAACTGTGACTTTTGTTATTTTTGTATTGTTAACTCCGATTTAGCCAAACTGCACGCAGTCCGCGGACGCAATGAAGCGTATTTCATAACAATAGACACACATTAAAAATGATATTTAGGAATTTATCAAAAAATGTATACAGTCTCCGTTTTTATATACACCTATACAGGGTGTATACAATGTCGTGTGCACTAATTTATGTTGTGGTACTAAGTCACATGAATAGTGGGTATGTATGGTTCTATATGACGTTAAAATATATTATGGAGAACTGAAGGCAGGATTTCGAAAAGCGGGTGGACAGAAAAAGCGCTTCAAAAACACGGTCAAGTCATCCTTGAAACATCTTAACATTGACGTAGGCGCTAGGGAGAGACTCGCTCAGGATAGAACAGCATGGCGTTACAGCATTAGAACGGAAGCACTAGCGGCGGAAGAATTCAGACAAGATACTTCAAGACAGAAGCGGACACGTAGAAAAGAAAAAAACATCTCAACCTCACACAGATACCTTCTATTGTTGTCAATTCTGTAAAAGAACATTTTACAGCGCTCATTGGACTTGCTAGTCATTTAAAAACGCACTATTAACTTTCATTATTTTTATTATTTATTGTTATTATTATTATGGTTGAGTTTTTTGTCATCGTCGATCACGACGGACGAACATCATCATCATCATATGACGTCATTCACGCAACAACATTTATGAAAAATCAACACTACTACACATAGCGATCGCGTTTCTGGTAAGGTGTATTGTAGCCAAGTCGCATAATGCATTAATTTCTTGAGCATATGTTAGAATTTATGCTTCAGAAAACATCTGCACTAATTTTATGTTATCATCTTCCTTATATTTATCTTCAATTTTATGGCACATGTGCCACCACAAATACTCAAAAAAGGCATACAGATTTATCAAACAGCTCTAAATTAAGCTCATGCAACACTTCCTGACGGGAAAAATGCAGTATTGACAGTTGACTGATGTTTATTTTCTAAACTAAGTTTAACCGTGACATAGAAGTGTTCAGACTTATCTTTAATTCTATATTATAGAAAGGTATTTGCTCTTCTGTGATAATTTTTTTGAAAATGTAAAACCCCGGCTATGTTTAGTAACAGACGCCTGTTTATGTGACTCATGCCGCGCTTCTGTGTATGTAAAAGTTTATGCTTCTACTTGCACAATGTATTATATTATATGGCAATGACATTGACAAAATACCGGCTGTCTCCAGACAGCTCATACATTGTAAGCATAGAGATATTTATAAGACAAGTTTCCCATTTTGTGGATCGAAATGCCACTTAATCAACGGACGTTATTGAAATTCAGTTATTTCAGAGCATATTTATGAAGATTGCTATTATTTGCATCATAGTCTCTGATAACACAATTTTCTAGCAATATTTACGAACCTTGGAAGATTTTTTGTTATTGTTTTTATTTACCTGAACCTCATGGAAACCCCGATATATATCCAGACAATCTTGAGCTTGGTGCTCTCCAATTGTGCATGGCTAACATGCTTTTGTTTTATTTTGAACTCTTCCGTGAAATTAGCACGTCCTACAGAGAGTTACCTTTCACCACACCTCAGGTGCTACCTGTTCACAACCGGGGCCATCTACACGTTGGCAGTTAAGACACTAGCTAAGGCTGGAACTCATATGGTTCACACATCGTGGCAACCACTCGCCTTTCACCACATGGCATCACTGGGGCTAAAGTTGCAATACGAGTAGGTGTTATCTGAGCGGGCTTTGTTCAAATCCCGTTTGCTGCATGATTGTTCCTTATTAGTAAATCGTCGATGTTTCTGTATAATATTATCCATTGTAATGTGAGTAAAGAGGAAAACCACATGAGGAATACTTCACTGAATTAGCATGTCATCTAATGAGAATTTTACTGTTGTATAGTGGTTGCTCTGATGATCTAATATTGAGAACTTCAGAACATCCCCATGCAAAAATGCCATACATAAGGAAAAAGAAGAAGTGCCCAGAATCAAGCACGCGGTGTGTATTTGCAAATCAAATATGACACACATTTCATTATACTTTGCTTGACCTTTATTGAAGTTTGTGATGTAAATACGTTTGTGATGTAACTACATTTAAGTTCAACTAGAAAATCGAACATGGATCAAATAAGCAGCAATATAGTCTCAATTGTTTTTTCCCTTACAATATACATATTTAACCTATTTTTATGATTGTGTAGTATTGATATGGTAGTAACATAGAACTCGTTATTGATTTTCTCTATCCTATGCTTGTGTATTCGTTATGTAGTTGATGTACACATTTGTTGGTGAGGTATTTTGTGTGGCTGTTGCGTTTGTAAAGCACGTGCAGACTACACATGTGTCGATTATTATTATTCGCTGCTAGGGTTTCCAGTGGGTGTTTTGTGCAATGTTTACATCATTTCTACCCAGTGAGGAGGAGAGGAGGCAACTAGCTGATAACAAGTTTGTTTACTATCACCCGGATTCAGCGTGTCAGGCTCGAAATTACATCCGGATAAAATAAATCCGGGTTGCAATTTCTCATGACAAGACTCGTTACTCGACCACAACCGCCTCTAGTAAGTCCTGCTTTCTAGAATTGTCACGTGACCGGACGACGCCCTCATTGGGATTTCGGTTTGTCATTATTTATATACTTGCAGTCGACTTGTCTGTTCTTGGTTTGCGATTAGAGCATGTAAATATTGTATCAACACAATCCACATACTGACTACTGTTGATGGTGGTCTATCTGTAGCTACTCTCCGCTGTTGAGCTGCTGTATTTTTCTTCTTTTCACAAGATGATATGCCTTTTTTGACTGTAGGGCGCCTATGTAGCTTTATTTTGTGCAAGTTCTTCCCGTATATCTTGGTCTATTTCAAACGCTTTCAGTGCTGTCTTTAACTAACCATTGCGGCACTTTGATTGGTCATTTTAAAATTGAATGCCCTTCTGCAACTCAACATTGCGTACCAGGTGACATGCGCAACGAGTCTTTGTCTGCATCTGAATAGTGTCAATGCTAGGTATACCAGATCTGTCAAAGAAAGTGGTGTCCAGAATCATCTCTGTCATCTGATGTTCAGAACTTTTCACAGACACTTTGTCTGAAAGTGATTGATCTTCCTTACAAGTTGATTAAACACATTCCATGTTTCAGAGCGTATGACATCACTGAAATTACCACTGCTCTCGTTGATGTTAAAATGTTTTGCACTGGGGATTTTGATTTAAGTGAGGAAGAGATTTGAAAAACATTGTCCATTACATACACACAAGTTCACTGTATTTTTGCACTTCTCTCTGGTCACAGCCTGGAAAAATGGGTAATTCTGGAATTTGAAGAATTGCATAATCTTTTCTATCTACGATTTTTTCAATATTCATTACTTATTCTTATTCTTTATAATAACGATTTGAGTCCATCGTAGTTTTTCAGAGTACGGTCATAACAAATATGGGTGACCTAAGACGAGTTGGTTAGTTATTTGGTAGTGAGGTATTCTCGATTCTCTGCAAAGGTAACTGTACAATTGTGTAGTCACATTTTACATAGTAGCGAATATACACTTGATACTTATAATAAAAATCTTAACTATATGTACCAAAATTGACTAAATCGAGCAACAAAACCACGTCAAATATGCGTTTCGCCTTATAGTAAACTGGTGTTTACCTATAATTTTAAGATTCAACAATTAGGTCCACCTAATAAATACAGCATATAATTTTCTTCTATAGGCCCCACCCCAGTATTTCTGTGCTTTTTATTGGTGACAGTATTAACAACACATCACAATGAGAAATGAAAATCACGAAGATATTCATGCGAAATAAATTATCAAAGTCTTTCAATAACAATGGAATATCTAAATAAACGATAAACGACGACACATTCACACTCATATACATCGTAGTGTTCTTACCCTAGAAGGTCGATGGGATATCAACATTAATGTTCATCTGCATCGAGAAAAACATCCGACACTGATGACGTCTATCTATTTTTAACGTGCCTTTAATTGGCCAGTATATTTATACTTTGTATCACAGCCAATGAAGAGTTGCAAAGAAAATACACCAATAAACTAACGAGGCGTATTTCCCCTCATTAACAGGGATTATCGGCAGACTCGGCTCTACTGTAAATAAATGCAGATTATGTACATTAACATATCCTTCATAACTGTATAATTTATGGAGATAATATTTTAATCTACTTTTATTTTAAGGGTTAAAACTTGTTTCCTAGGGCCGTTGATAATTTCAAGTTGGATGCAAGAGATTCTTTTCGATCTAACAAGTCGTTTTGGAGAAAAATTATTCCAACTGAAAAACATGAATTATGAAACAATCTATACAATTACTTTTTGTTCATGCAACTCTTTTTTAGCAGTGAGCGCCATCCACTTCGACATACACAAGACATGATGGCTAATTCGTATACAGCCTTCTATATTGACAGAATTGAGATTTTAATTCGCTGTCGACACAAACTGTAAACATCGTGAACAATAAAGTACACGTAAAAACTCAATTGAGTCATTGTAAGAAGACTGATTTCTAATCAACCAATAGGTCTTATATATGTGTGTGTGTGCGTGCGTGCGTTTAAGGTGTTGCAAGGAGGAATTTTGTAGCTGTGAACCATTTAGTCATTCTATATAAAGTTATCCTGTTTTGGGACTGTCGATATAATAAGTTAACAATTATATTCCATTTCTTTACCTTCTCTTGCCCCCCTCTGTCAAAGATTTAAGAACTTAGAACTTCCCTACTTAATTATGTCAACTAAAATTACCGTCCACATTTGTATACAAGCCATCCCTTTTATCAACAATTGTCAAATACTTTCAGACAATCCTTCCCCCCTCCCCAATTGTTGACCTAATTACTGGGCAATTCTTTAGCAGTTATAAATTTAGAAATTGTTATAACAATGAAAAATTATGTAATTTCTGTCGTGTGAGCCGTGGAGTCTGTTTCAACAACTTAACAGATTGAACGTATTTGATTGGTTGAAACTATCAACGTGACTTGTATATATATATCTGTACGATTATTCTGATCTCTAATCTCTTATTTCACGTGTCCTCCTCTTTTCCACAAAACACAAACGTAAGAGATGTAAATCAATACCGTCGTCTCTATAGAAGAACTGCTAGAAGTATTACTTGGATTTCATGTGTTACTTTTCTTGATTATTCTCGTGTTTTCCGTTGATCATTTGTATACTTGGATTAGCATGCCAAGAATAACCAAGCCGACTCCCGAGTATATAAATTACAATCAACTGAAACGACGACAATAATAAAAACATACGTTACGAATGAGGGCGTAATTAACTCTGTTGAAATGCCTTTATTTGGAAAAGGCCATGATATAAATACCTTTCTTGGATATCATGTTGATGACGATTTGTTACTCAATAAGGAATGTGTGAAAAAACCAGTCATGTTTACCTGACACGTTCTGTCAACATCTGTTTAATATTGACCTTCCCTATAGCAACCTTAATATCGAGCACTTCTACAACTGTTTATTTTATGATGAGTGTATATAGTTCACTGTCAAACGGTTATGACCTCCAATATAATATGTTGATTTTTTAGCAGAAAATCTGATCATTTTATCACAAATGCAGTTGATAATATAGAAGGTTGTTTTCTAATGATCCCACAAGTCGTATATTCTTGATTGGTCACGGTGTATCTAGATTATGGTGTATCACGGTGTATCTGGAAGAAGCAGAGGAGGACAAATAAAGACATGGACAGACAACATCAAGGAATGGACAGGGCTAGATATTTCCACACTCATCCGCATCGCTGAGGATAGAATTCGCTGGAGGACTCTGTGTGCTGAAGCATCCAATGTGGTACCCGTACGACCCCTGAAGGGTTATGGGTTTTATTATTGATATTGATCTAGATTTCTGTATATGAGGAAACTCCCATCAATAAGCCTATAGATAATGTCGAGGTGGGGAGGGCGAGAATCTAAATGACCGTTTTCAATCAAAACAATACAACAGAATTAATTAGGACCCCATTTGGTACTTCGTTTAATTATTTGTGGGAATTCAGTTGGTGACTACTTACATACTTCATATCGCATTTCAAAAATAGCCAAGGCGACACCAAATATATAAATAGTGACCAACCACAAGTCCAACAATAAACAAAAACGTAAGGAATGAGGTCCTAATTAATGCTATTGGAAGTCGTCCATCCTGCTAAACTTCTCGAAATCTACGCGTTAGTTCCATTTCCTGTTGGGAATACAAATAATGCGAATCTTTATTTAAAAGAAAAAAAGTAAAACGAGGATAAATTGCTCCCAATCTCCCCGCCCTCCTCTCATCTTTTTATATTGAAAAAAAATCGTCATAAATATTACAAATCTAAAGTGATTACTTTTATTTCAGGTAAAACCCTCCTCTAAACGAAATCAAATCTACGCCCCCTATCCTTCAATGTATATTTACAATCTTGCGAACACGACGTACCATAACATTACATCTATATATGTCTTGTAGTAGCTATATCTAGCGCTACATGATGGACATGACCATTTGCAGAATAGACATTTGAACATAGAAACAACTTTTGTTGATACTACTGATAACTATTGATAACTACTGTTGTGTTTTGTATCGCACTCAGCCTTTCATTTTTTCCCGTTCTGCTCAATGTTAGACGACTCAAATATCCTAGCACCGCCATGCTGGTGTATTTTTCATATGACCGGATATTCCTTCAGTTTCTCACCACTCCCACCACCACCTCTTCTATAGTCT